>VZTG01007062.1:0-155639 GCA_013397845.1 Melanocharis versteri
GGGCTCCGGGCTCGGTCCCGCTGCGGCCGCGGCAGCCGGAGCTCTGCCGGTGCCGGGCGGCCCCGGGATCCCGTGCCGAGCCCGACGCGCGGGGCCGGGCTCTGCCCGTGGCCCCGAACGCGGGGTTCGGGCTTGCTCGGAGCCCTAAAACCGTCCCGGGCTGAGCCCCAAAACACGGCGCTGGGGCTCCGCCTGCAGCCCCAAAGGCAGGTCCGAGCCGCTGGCTCTGAGCTCTCTCTCCGTGGGGCCGGGGGAGCCCTGCCCTGGGCTGTGCCAAAGGCAGGCCTTAGAGCTGGGCAGCTGAGGCTCACGCTGGCCAAATGAGCCCGGTTTCAACACCAAAGCACAGAATTTGGTCTCCGCCTCAAGCCCCTAAAATGCAGCGCTTACTCTCTGTGAGCCCAAATGCTCTCTGAGTGACCCTGGTTTCGAGCCTCCTAATCATGACTCAGTTAATCTGCGTCTGCACTTGGCCAAAGCAGCCTGGTTTTGAGCAGCCAAACTGCAGCACATGCTCTCCATTTCAAAGCCCAAACACACAGACTACGATCTCTTTTTAGGCCCCCAAAAAGCAGAACTTGGTCCGTGTTTCTCAGCCCTAAATGGGGCCACATAAGGCCAGCAGGACTTGCTCTCCATTTCTCAGTTTTAGCACTGGCCACATAAGCCCGGCTTCAAGGCTGTACAGGACTCAGTCTCTTCCACAAAGCCCTGAAAATGTGGGACTTGGTCTCTCTTTGTAAGCCCAAACCTGGCTGAGTGACCCTAGGTTTTATGGTCCCAAAACACAGGACTTGGTCTCTGTTTTTGAGGCCCTAAAATGTAGCAGCTGGTCTCTGACTTAAGCCCTGAAAAAGCACAGGCCTTAGTCACTGCTCCTGAGCCCCAAATCCAGCCATATGACCCTGGTTTCATAGTCCATAATGCAGGATTTAGTCTCTGGTTTTAAGCTCTGAACCTGAATTTTGAGCCCCTCAGATGCAGCCCTCGGTCTCTCTTTGTGAACCCAAAAATTGATCAAGTAAGTCTGGTTCTAAGCCCCTGAAACGTAACAGTGATTTGGGACTCTGAAAGCCCAAAGCTCCCTGACTCGGTCTCAGTTCCAAGGCCCCAAACCCAGCACTGAGTCCTGTTCTGAGGCCCCCAAATCCAGTGCCTGTGATGACTACAAGTCATTATTTCTATATAAATATTCCTCTAATTGCTAAAGCAAGAGGGAGGATCTAACAAGTTTTCCTTTACCAGGTTTTTTACTTAAAAATCTACACAGAAATTGCAGCTTACATGTCCCCTTGTCTTCTGAAGTATTTAATAATTTTTTTAATACATTTCTTTTTTCACATTACTGATTTGAAAAGAGCAAACTCAGTATTTTCCGTAATCAAGAAATACTGAAATATGCTTTAATGCAGACATATTTTCTGAGTAGCTTTAAGAAGTGAAACACAGACAGAATGGTGTTTGCCCATCTCCTCCTGCCATTCCCTCATGGGGAGCAGTGGCTGGTGCTGCTGGATCTTTCTTCCCGAGGGGGTGCCAGATGGGAGCTGTGTCCAGAGCCTGGAGAGGGGCTGGGGTGAAGATTAAACAGCAAATTGGCACTGGTGCTGCTCCCCAGGATTTCGGTGCTGCATGGTTTGGGCAAGACAAATTCCAGGAGTCTGGAAGCCAGGTTCCTAAGAACCCTTTGGCAAGAAGAGAGGCCAGTACATCCACCTGTTACAAAACGTGGCTGGGAGGAATTTGTCCTTGGCCTCCCACTGGTGAGACATTTCCTGGGCACTGTGGGTCGTTACAGCACAGCCTGGAACCAGAACTGGTGGCACAGCTTGTCCTTCTAAGGCTGAGCTACCATTAATAGGGTAAGTATGGCTGAGGGTAATGGTCAGAATCCCTGACAGGCTCAGGTTTGGCAGCAGTGGATTTCCACGTGCCTTCAGCCGGGATTGGGAGCCTTGGCTGAGCACGGAGCACTGAACGTGCCGCAGGCGGTGCCTCGAGACTTCCTGTGCACACTGAGCGACGAGGAGCAGGGCTTGGGAAAAGCTTGGGCTTTGCACCTTCCCCAGAGCACTGGCAGAGAGGAATTCTGCCTGGTGTCAGGCAGTCTGTGAGGTCCCATAAAGGCACCTCATCCCCTCTGCCCTAACACCTCATAGCCCCCTGTTAACTCTTCTTTTTATGGCCCTGCAGGTAAAGGAGCTCATCCTACTGAAATATCCCTGAGGCTGCCAGCGAGGAGCTGCAGACCTGCTTGAACACAAAACCAGATGCACAGGTTCTCCGTGGGGATCAGTGTGCTCTGACAGGGGTGAGGCTGCTCCAGCTCCACGGAACAGCCCCACAGAGCAGCCCCAGAGCAGCCAGAAGGCTCTGAACTGACAGCAGGCTGATGGGGAACAGCGTTTGTCCCAGGATTGGCATCAGGCCCCTCACAGTCACACTTACGCTCATCCTGCGTGGATGGAGACTGGTTGACGATTCCCTGAATTCCAGTTTGGAAGGAAGAGTTTTGTGTCTGACCTTTTATTTTCAATGCTGTGGGCCTGCCTGCCCTGCTGACACACCTTCGATCCCATCCCCTTCCCTTCCATTTCAGTTACAGATGAGGAAAGCTAAAGTAGCAACATTGCTCTTTTTTCTGTTTTGCTTTTGGCTTAGTGTTATCAAGCTGTGTTTAGTTTCTGTATTCATTTCACTGCTTTCATAAAACCAACTTGGCAAGTTTGGATGACTGATAAGGAATGAACTTTTCTCACTCACAGCTGCTCTGACATGAATTTTTTAAATCCCTTTGGACTGAACAAATGCAGAAGATGTTATTGACAATTTTCAAATGAGATAATAAATCTTAATAAGGTTTTTCATACGTACGTACTCACGAAGTCAGAGTTTTATCTGAACATAATCTAAATGCTCTGAAAATTTCCAGAGGCCTCACAAGTATGAAGATACTTTTCTCAAAGTCATAGGAGAATTAAAAGAATTAAAAGACATTACCAAGAAATCAGCGGCGTACTAAGTTCCCTTGGAAGGCTTTAGAACTGGCAGCACTCCAGCCTAAAAACTGGTAGCTGAGAAGGGCAACATACAGCTGGGAATGGAACCAAGGGTTGGCTTGACAAGAACCAACCCAGCAAGTTCTGACTCTGCTGTGATTTTCTCCCTGCCCCTTTCCCTCTAAAAAAAAAAAAAGAAAAAAAAGAAAAAGCAACAAGTTATTTCAGTGTAAGCACCTTAAATAACTGGCATCTGTCCTGAAGTCTTGTAAAACAAATTGTAGTGCTCTGCAATTAAGTCAGATGGGTTAGAGTATCCTGCAGGATTAGACATCTCTAGTGGGAATGTTGACAAGCCCTTCGGTGTAGCAATGCAGTGCTGCACCCTCAGAGACAAAGGAAAGCTCCTGGGAAATAATTAAAGAACATTTTGGCCAGCTTGGGATGCAAATACAGACTTTTCAGGTTATGCAGAAATAAGCTGGAAACCCACAAACATGACCAAAATAGACTAAAGGAGACTGACTGATGTTTGTCCAAATGGGCCTGAAAGGAAGTGAAAAGGCTTGGAAAGAGAGAGGACAGGAAGGTTTCTGGGTAGGTGTGGTTCCCAAAAAACTCTCCTCTCTGTCCTTCTAACTTTTTATTTTTGTAGTTTGATGATGGAGACAAAACTAACCCATCTTTTCATTAATCCTGAATCCTTCTCCTTCATCTGGAAAACTGACACCAATTATGACTTTAGCTTCATACTTTACTTATTCAGAATCTTGTTAGAGAACAGTATTTGCATATTCAAATCTGTCATTTTCACTGGTCTGCACGTACATTCTGTGTCAAGCAAAGCTTTTCTTATGTTACCTTTTCATGGTGTTACAAATAGTAGGCTCTCCTCATTACATATCCCATACTTGGTTAGCTCAATACTTCCAACTGTTCTTCGTCTCTTGTTACTTTTTAGTTCAAGAAGAAAATTTACTGAAAAGAATAACAAGGAAAACCAAGTATTTTAAATTGATCACTTAATTGCTGATGTCTATCTAACAAAGCTGTCTTTGGGTTTTTTTGGCAACACAGTAAATTTAGGAGGTAGCTGACCTTAAATGGGGCATTTCTGGATAAGAAAACAGTCAAACTTAAACCAAGACTTGAAATATTGGGACACAAACTACAGGGAGGAGCCAAGTCACGAAGTCTCTTCTTTCTCTCCTTTCCCAGTGTTTCTCATACAGCCATAATTCACTAAGGGAGTGTTTGAACATTTCCACGACTGCAGGAGTTTGGACAGAAGGAATGGGTGAAGGAAATGCATTTTACCATTTAGCCCATACATGGTGGTCTCCTCCAATCCAACGATGCAAGCCTGAGAAATTAAGAGGTGTGAAGTACATACAGTCCAAGGTGTGAAAAAGAGACATGCATTTAAATCACTTGTATCACTTTTTGTATATCCTGATGTTTAAAACAGTATTATTTAATGACACAGTATTTTTTCTAAGGTACCTGAGTCCCTCATTGCTGCTGAAGCCATTTGAAGGGATCATTCCATTTTTTCATGATTTCTGCAGCACAGTGAGGAAATCCCACAATGGCTGCGTGAGCACTCTCGCCGTCGCTTGTGGTTTGAGATGCAGTGAGTTTCCTGGACTGTCGTGAGAGAAAATCATGTGCTGAAGGGGTAAGCCAGCAATGAATCAGTAAATAGCTGCTCCTCTGAAGATCAGCTCATTAAGAAGCAGACATCTGAATGAAATAAGGTTCCTGGGGAGTGTGTGGCACCACACTTGCCAAAAAGAGAGGCATGAAACCTCGTTCTGTGCCATGACCAAGCAAAAGGAATTTCTACCTAGGCAGGACCTGTGGTTAATATTCTGCTCTTGTGCTTTGCCCACTGAAGCCCCAGCGTGCTTTTGTTTATGGTGTGGTTCTTGTTCAGCACATTTCCAAGTGAGCAACTGTGAGTGGCTCCGTCACCCCGGGCACAGAACAGAGCCCAGCTGAAATGCCAGAGGCTGCAGCTTTGTTTGTGACGTGAAGAAAACCAAAGAAAAATATCAGAACTTTTTTCTTTTTTTCTTTCTTTTTGCTGTGACAAAAGCCTCGACAATAGCTTCCTTATTCAATACAATGGTGTTGTATGGATATATTACAGCTGGTCAAAAGACTCCAAGATTATTTAGCTTTTAATTAGCTCTTTTGTTCTGTTAATTTTGTTAGTCATAAATAGCTAAATGACACAGTATTTGTGTAACTTAGCAATACCCAGCAATATTCACAGCTCAATTAAATAATTCACATGCCAATCTCTAGTCATGATGTGAAAAGACCAAAAGACAAATTAAATAATCATAGCTCCCTTGGCCAATTTCTTGAAAAAGAGGAGCAGGGTGTGTTGAGACATATGGCAAACAATGTTTTCTGCAAAACAGCAAACTAAAACACATCACTACTCCCCTGTGGTAGGAGGCACGATGCATTTTCAAAGCACACTCTCACCATGAGCAGCAGGCGTGTAACTGAGCAGTTGCACCAGTGTCTGAACAGGGAATTCGACTACCATGAACTGAAAGGAAAGGGAGGAAGGCAGGAGAGGGGATGAAACATCACGAATTAAGATCGCAATTTCCCAAGCAATTATTTTATTGTTTGGAAATTTGTGAAACGTGACAAATAAAGAAGTGATTGAGAATGCCCACTGCATTGAGATCTGTCTCTGCCAACACGTGCATAAGTAGGAATCAGCGCTGGAATTACCTTCAGTTAAATGAAGCACCCATGCCAGCAGGAGTGAGGAATGAAGACACAGATTTAGTTGTTAGAAATCTGCCAGGATTTGGGGTTTTTTTCTTACATCATGGCTTCATTATCTAATCACCCTGTTGTGAGACATGCATACTGTATGCAAAAAAATACGTTCAGCACAAAAATCCAAAAAGCCACTAAATATTGCTTTACATTGTGTTTAGCAGACATTATCCCACAAGAGAGCAGCAACAGTAACTTCAAATAACAACAGTTTTCTCTTGACCAGGTTCTCTGCTACGGTGATGTTATTTATGGTAATCCTGGTGTCACACAAGCAGCCTTGTGCAGGGAAATCCACTGGTGGCAGCACAGTGATAAGCGATCTATTTGTTTATATTTTTCTACTGCACATTTGAAAAAGTTAAGCCCAAATAAAACTGCCAAGATATGATATTCCTTGAGAGGAAGAACATGGTTTATGTGTCTCAGCTTTGCCAAAAACCTCTGAAAACCAGTGCTTCAGCTTGTGAATAAAGATGTAGGCACAAACACTGCCTCAAGCAGGGTGAAGACCACCCTTGGGCAGAAGTGTTTTGGAGCTGCAGTGGTGAAAGAATGGGGGTGTGCTTTGTTTTGCAGAACATTTGGGTGTGTATAACAGGCCTGTCTAAACAGAATTGGTGTGTCTGATGGTTGATCCAATGTTCCAAGGAGGTCCTCTATTCAGAACTTGTTTTCCTTCCCACTTACCCTACTTTGTGTATTGTGCTAGATTATACTGGTTTCGTAAGTGGCAGTCACAGTTTCTGTCCATCTGGATATGTTTTGAGGCTCTATAAAGTTTTAACAACTGTGAAAGGGGAAAATACTGAAGTATGCAGCCAGTCTGAAGTGGTTATCTTGAGCTTTAACCTATTGTCACCAGCAAGGCACAAAACACCCTTCACAGGCCACGTAAAACTGATTTCATTTGTACCTTAATAACACAGCAAAAAGCGTTCTCTTATGAGATAAGAGATTATCTCTTTGTATCTGTAATCTCTTCATGAATGAAAATCATTATAATATTAAAATCATACTAACACGTCTCTATACCTTCAGTCTTGATTCAGGAAACGTATAACTGAATCAGATACTTGGTTTAGTCTTGCACTTGTCTTATTGCTTGCTATTAAACAACGAGATTTTATACATTTTGGTAATTTTTAGGAGGAAAACTTATTGTCATGCTATTCGTTATGGAATGCCAATCAGTTCACAAAACACTTGTACATGCTTGTCATGTTTTTTCCACGTTTAAAAAGCCCTGTTTTCCATGTTATCCCAGACTGAATTACCCTGTCAGTCTTTACCTCCTAGCCCTGTGATGACAGATGACGATCTACATCTGGCTAGGCACGAGCATGGTTCTGCACATGAGCTGCTCAGGCACACACCTGAATCTGTGCAGGCCTTTTGAGGTCAGTAAGGTTTGGACTGGTCATCTCTAAGGGTCAGCATAGGCAGGCACTTGTGTCAGGCTCAAAGGGATCCGGGGCTTTGGGACCACGTCTCTCGAAGCTATCACCTGCACACCATCGGATCAGGCAGGGCAGATTTCCCTCAGAGCCTGGGCTGGGGTTTGCTCCCAGCCAGGGCTGGCTTTATGTCAAGCCGGGCCTTGGCACGCGAGCCAGACTGGCACAGGCCACTCACCAGCTCTTTGTTCCTTGCCTCCAGCCCCGGAGCTGCTGCAGGCACTGGCACTGGCACCGCTCCCTCTGCTCAGCTCCTGCCCCAGGGCTGCCCTGGGTGGGGTGGGGCTGACTGCAGCTCCCCTGGCTGCCTGTGAACACATGAATGGGGAACAAGAGCTCGGCTCCCAGTGCCAGCTCTGTGCAGGGACTGCCTCTGCGACAGGAGATTTACGGGCACGGCGAGTCCGGCTGGAGCTGGGAGCTGAGCCTTTCTGCTCGGGGCGGGTACAGAAGGACGTGGCACAGGCCCAGTGCTGGTCCCCAGCGTGCCACTGCACTGCCCCACTGCTCCAGCCTTCAGCTCCAAATCACGCTGCTGCCCAGGTTTGCTTTCTGATGTACTGATGAACACACGGCAGAGGAGAAGCCAAATCACACACAGCTGTCTTGTTCTGATCTATGGGGCAGTTAGTTACCATCAGCCCTCGGAGCAAAATCACACCTGGGCTGAGAACAGCATCAGGGCTCTCTGCTGCACCTGCAATTCCAAGTGTGATTTAAGTCTCTCCTGTTCATGCATGGCTTTCTGGTACTTCATCCCTTGGCTATCCCAGATAGGCTGATAAATTATTTTCTTTGCCATTTGTAAGAGAGGATTAGACCATGCTGGGCAGGAGAAAACCTCTTCTGCTGGGGGAGGGGGGAAAAGTTACTGCGAGACTATCATAAGGCAGAGATGCTGTTGAAACAGCAAAGGATTTTCCTGAAGGTTCTTAGTACCCATCTGCAATAAATTTTTATGAGGGTTTGGATGACACAGAGGGCCAGGATAACCAGCAGGTTAGTGGCTTGGAAAGCTGCACAGCACAGTTACTGGCAAATCTTTGTTTTATCCATCCTGACAGGTTCTGCCATAGTATTTATTTTTCTAATGCAATAATACAAATCATTGTCAAGTCATCAGCATTCCCACAGTTTTCCAGAGTATTTTTGTGTCTGCCAAAGGTTCCCACTGGACCCCTAGGCCTATAGGATTCTACATAAGCTCCTTTAATGAAGCATGTAGTGCTGAGCTGTGCTCTGCTCCAACATTCCTGCTCAGAGGAAGAGGTATAAGAAACGAGGTGGTCCCAAGAGTTACGGCTTAAAGACCATATTAAAGACCACCTCTAGTGATAAAATGTCTTAAACCATGAAAGCAAAGAAAAGCAGTATTTTACTTAAACAAAAGCTTTTTTCCTTTCACTGTCCACTTAAAAGAATTCTATATGAGGATCCCAGAGTAAAGCAAGACACCATCAGGAGACTGGAATCTCTGCCATTCTCTTGAGGCCCAAACTCCAGCTGAAAATAGCTCAAGTGCAACGTGTGCTGGCCACGTGTCCCCCTGTGCCTTGTTGTTCAGCTTTTCTTTTGGGTAACTCTTTCCCTTCTTTTCCTAAACCGTGGTGGAGCACTTCCAAAAAATGTTAAAAAATGAAATATAATTATATTCACTGATTATTTTGTGAGAATCTTACTTCTCTCTAGGAGTTGAAGTTATGACTTTACCAGCTAATACCACGACACAAATCCCGACAATGGGAGGTGGTGTCTCAGATCCCGGGGCTGCCTATGCCATCCCACAGCGATGCCACACTGCTCTTGGGCTGCCCTGCTTGGCTGAACTTCAGGAGATCAAAGCTCCAGCCATGCTGAAGGATTTGAAGCACAACAGGCCCTCTTCTGATCATCTCAAGGGCTTCTGAGAGTGGGAGGAAACCAAATGGCAGCTAATGGATCGAGGAGGGCCTGACCTGAGGATAAGGTGAAGGGGTGCAATCATCTCCATCCTCAACTCGGCGCTGTGCAGCAGCTTCCCTGATGTGCTTGGTCACCAGGTGAACCACTCTGAACACACCTCACAGATTTTCTGCCCACACCACTTAGAGCAAAGCTTGGGGTTCTGTTAAACACCTGAATCCTCCCCTAAAACACTTCCTTTTCATTAAGTAATGACTACTTTCCCCCACACTACACTCACTGATAAACTTGCCGTATTTCTGTGCACTGTCCTTTCTTTGGTGCTCTGATTTGTTGCCACCAAAAGAAAAAAGTATCCCATTTTCTAGATCTAAAACATTTCTCAGTTAAATTATGGGCTTTCTTCTTTGAAAATCAAAATACTTAATGCATGAGTTCTCTTTATTTGGCTTTGTTGTGAGGGAAGGAATGGTCTGGCTGCAGAGTTGTTTTTTTTCAGAGAGCATTGGATGGCCGTATCAGTCAGATTTTTGCTTTTCCTTCTTTGAAGGAAAGATAAAACTAGCTAATGAGTTGCAGAGTTTCTCTAGGCAATGGCCTCTTGATGCTTGTTGTTAAAACCAGCATAGGCAATATTAGCCACAAACCTTATTAAGGAAAAATGTTTTAATGTCCTTTTCTCAGAGACATTACACCTATCTTTCCAGTGGAGGAAAAACAGCTGAGCTATATTTGGAATTTCTCTAAAATAAGAAAGGGACTATCAGAGTCTCTTCCCAAGAGAACCCACAAGGATTTATTCCCTTATTTATTCCCAATATATAATGTCCCAACTCAACCCAGCCATACTCTTGGTATACCACTGGGTGGAGAAACTCTCGAACTTACAAGACTTAACACCAATACACCAATGGTATTTGAGTATGGAGAGAAGAAACAGCCATTTGATTTAAAATAAACCAAACAGTGATTAGAGGTGGGGAAGCTCATCATGATGAAGACAAAAAGTGAAGTAAACTCTACTTACCCTTTCAGGATCATGTATGAAGTTCTAAATATAACTGGAAGTAGCTACATTGAAATACAATATGACACCTGAATATACTACCTGAAATTGAAAAATACCAGGCTGTGAGCTGATTACAGGATCAGTAGAAAGAAACACCGGGGTAGGAGACCAACACTTGCTATGCAGACAAGGAAGGACTAGCATCTGAGCTCTGGAAAGCAGAGGGAACTGAGCAGTAGGCTGTGCAGTCAAGTAGGTGGCCAAGAAAAATGGAAAGCAACTGAAAAATAGAAAGGATAAAAATAATCCCTCTAAGAAAGTTACTAATCTCCTGGTCAGGATGGAAAGGCTACTAAGAACAGGTTTGGAAACACTGGCAGCAGCAATCAAAAAGTCTACTGTATTTGTAACAAAGGTACACAGATATTCTGCTGTGACTTGGCTGTGAATTGTACAGATAAGGAAAGCGCAATCAGAAGTTTTTGAGAGATTTACAAAGTAGCTCCTTCATTAAAGTGTTCACATGAGTGAAGGAAAGGCAGGAGGGGATTCGAAAGTGGATGCAAGTTGTTTATAACACAAGCATTAAAGATATGCTTTTGTTTTGCTGGCATTCAGAAAAGACATCTGAATAACCTGGCATCTCCACCAGTCATTCCAGCAAACTTATTCTTCTTTCCCAAAGAAGCTGTGTGTGATTGATCTCTGCAGCAACTGCTGAGTTACAATGCCACAGGTAACGTGGAATTGCTGTCTGTTCACGTTCTCTGGCAAGTTCAGCATTTTCACTTAATTTAGATTGTAGTTGTCATGGCCTGTGCTTTCAGCTCTGGGAATCCTCTGTCTGGCCCTTTGAACTGGCCAAGAGAATCCCTGGATAAATACACTTACAGGATTTTGTGTCAAGGGATCTTCTAGTTAAGTCTCTAAAGGTCATTATATCTTCAGTTTGGTTGATTTCCCCGAGCTGAGAAGGAACACAACAGTGAAGAAAAATCCCACTTCTCCCAGCCCACAGGCTGGCTAATAACTGAGGTGCTAATGCATGGTCATTAGGCTTCCAGACGGACACAGCAGCCTGGGAGGAGAGAAAGGATTTAGTGTCCTTGATGTGTCTGTTTTATGGCACCATAAGACCTAGCACAGCTCACCACTCTGAACCTGCTGTCAGTGTTCATCCCCACAGGCACATCTAAGCACCTTGATTTTAAGTTCTAAAGCAACATACATCCCTAGCAGGAAAGAGAAAAAAAAAACAATAGTTGAAAGAAATAAATTCAGAGTCTTACTAAAACAATAAGAAGTATAGCAGAAAGAATAATGAAACATTAGAAATGATTTATGGGTGTAATGGATCACTCTCTTTGTCTTTACAGAAAGAAAATATCCAAATTACCTCAGCTTTCATAGTCATATTCCCAGCGACTGCAGATGAGGAACTTTTAAATGTATGTTTAAGACTGGAAATGGTTATAAAAGATCAGAGGCTTTCAAAACTCACTGTGTATCAGGTCTAGTGAGTGCAATGCCAAGAGCAATATATGAAATCTGATCTGATAGTTTTCATAATTTTCCTTTGTTTGAGGAGATCCCCGTGCAATGAAAACGTACAGCATCGTGCCAGGACTGAAAGAAACAGTTAGTGGAAAGGACTCAGAGGTAAGGACCACTAGGCAGTTTCTCACTGGCAAAATATAAAAAGAAAATGAAGAATTAACTACATTAAGACATCCCAGGGAGCATGGTTTAGATTAAAGGACACTCTTTTCAACCAAGCCGCTGGAAGGTTGATGTAGCACTGTTCATGCAGATGTTTGGAAAGCATTTCATAAACTCTGCTTTTGGAGAGGGCTTCTAGAGGCTGTTGCTCTTCCACTGCTCTGTACCACCTCCAATTTATCTTAAGCCTAAAATAGAAAAAAAAATAGAAACTACAGCTTCTAGTTAAATGGGAGGGGTCTTTTTAAAGAAACACATAAAACATAAGATATTATAGTCCAAATCCCATAGATCCTGTATCTACAGTAGGCTGGCAGGTCTCCTTTTACCTATATACAGTAAAAACGAAGTAAAAGCAAATCTGTCAAAACTCAGCAGGTTTAATGCAGTCCCTTGGTTCATACTGGCTGCATGTGAACAGTGTACAGAGCAATAAATTGCTATACTGAAATCTTGGGAGTTCAGACCTGGTTGTGTGGTTTGTCTTTAAAAGTCTGGTTCTACATTATGCTCTGGCTATTGATGTTTAGCAGACAGTGCACCTGGCAGCAGTTCTTCAGCCCTTCCCAGATATATTCCGAGCTGGACTGTGTTCCCTTCAACTTTAAGCACACAAAAAGGTTACTTAAGTAAGATCTCAAGTAAGGGAGCTTGGTTTTGGGCCAAATTCTGGGCCAATGCTCTGAAGTTCTGTTAACTGAAACTTTTTGTTCAATTCTGACTTTCAATTGATGAAGAGCTTTGAGTGTTCTTCAAGTCAAAGGGCAAGAGCTCCATCTTCTCTCAAACAGAAACAAACCTGCAGAGCAGTGCCAGTTCAGCTCTGAAAATGACAACCCCGCTCTGCTTATGTTCTGTCCGCTACATTTTCCTGCAGGAGAGGAGAAATGCTCCGTGTTCCTGTTCCCCTGCCTGCTCCCTGTTTCTGACTTCCTGCATTTTTATGTCTCTTTTCTGATCATCTCTCCAGGACTCTCTCATTGTCTGGAAAAGGTGGCAATACCCCAAGGAAAGAGTTGCTCCTTTCCTTTCTTTTCCACATTCCATTGTTGCAAGTGCAAGATGTGATGAGGGGTGGCTCTTGTCTGAATGAAAGACAGTGAAGGTTCCATTGACTTCACCGGGGTCAAAACTTCACCCTTGGGGACCTATTGGTAGAAATGGAAGGGAATTTCCATTTTCACAGAGAATTTGCAACTCTTAATTGTGTTGAAACCTCAAACATTTTCTTCACAGGGCAAAGTTCGTATGTTATTTCAGATGAATGTAGTGGCTGAGCGTCATCTGCTGCTGGAAAACCTTTGGAAGTTACTTAAAACTAAAACAGGCATAAAAGAGAAGCAGGGTGGGAAAGGGTTGTTTGCTATTAAACACCAACACAAACCAAGCTGGGCTTTTTGTCTGTGCCCTTCCCCCTTTTTGTTCACACACTCCTCTTCACCCTCCAGACAGCCTTAGAATGCTAATTTTTCTAATCGCTTGGAGAATGAAAACTATTATAGGAATCAACTGAAATATTATTTTAAACCTTGTTTAATGAGACTGCATCCATACTGCAAATAAAGTCCTGATCCTTCCCCTAACGTTCAAAAATGTTATTTCCCACACCCTATACAACCTGTCACTTTCAAATTCAAAGCAAATATTTGAAGCCATTTTCAAAAAAGGATGTTTATACAAACTGGCAGGTGGGATTTAAGAAGAAATGGTTTTAAATAAAAGTCTATTTGTCTCTTTTCACAGATATTTAGGATTTCTCTTCACATAGCAGCAGATAATATGGATGCCCAGAAAGATTCAGTGCAATGATACTGTAATGATAAAAATCTATCGTGTTATTCTTTGTTGGGGTTTCCACCAGTTTCTGAACTTTAGGGTATTCAATTATTCTGTTTTTCTCAAGGGTAAAATATGCATGTAACCCTCAGTTAGCACTAAGAACAATGTGCAAACCCTCACACATCAAAGATGTGACTACGTGCTTTTGTCTATCCTAATGGTTTAAGAGAAAATCTTGATAAATCAACATGAGATTTCTTTTTATTTTCCTTTTCTTTTTTTCTTTTTCTCTTTCTTACATGTTGTTGTCTTGATTAGATAAAACATAATAGAGGGCTGTCAATCTGTTTTCTTTTCAGGTCTTCTCTGTCTCTTTCTAAATTAGTTACAGCCTGCTTTTTGTAGCTTTATAGCCAGTCTGACCCAATTTAATTACCATGACTTGTGTGGCTTAAAGATAAATAGTTTTATTCAGCCTGCCTACTTTTGTGTAAGTTTTCCCTTTCACACATCTCTCTATATTTTGGCATTCAGAATTCTTGTTCTCTGTTCTTTGGTAGGTTTACACAAGGTTGGTTTATAGCATTGTCCATATTTTCACAAAAAGGCCTTTGATGCATTTAGTCCCTGCTTTGCTCTGAGTCTGGGGGCCTTTGTGGGACACGAATGAACATTAGCTGGGGCTCAGGAGCATGAGATGGAAAATACAGTCTTATGCCCATCACAAGGGAGAAATCCTCAGAGCTTGTTCCTATACTGCTACTGTCAAAGATTTTTTTCTTATTTTAGGAAAATACTTCAGAAATCAAAGCTTGAGACTTCTCTACAGATTGTTATAAGCTGATGTAAGTGGCTAGAAGACCTCCAGTAACGTAACTCTGTAGCAGGAAAATGCCTTCAAGCTGTCCAAGAACACAAATGCTTCACACAGAGAGGTCCCTGATGCACAGATCCCTGAGGTGCATGGCAAGCTCACTGACAAATCCTTCCACCACCCTGTTGGCCACCTTTAAATACAGAAAGCAAGCAACCAGCTTGTAAACTGCAAAATCCTACTTAAAAGAAGGGATCATCGTGTTTCTTCCTCTCTGTCAAAATGGAGAAAGACTGACCAGAAAACCCTGAGTGATACTAAATAGTTTTTAAAAAATCTGATTTAGGTTCTGTTACAGTCCTGTAATCACTGCATTTTTTTAAAATCTCACACATAACACAGACGATGTACAAAGACTACCTCCACATAAATATGTCGTGTTTCACCTGTGAATGCTAAATACATTTTGCAGTAGTTTAAAAATCATTCTTGTGAGGCTTATTGCAGTTCTGAATACAAATGTAGATACAGAATTTAAGTGTCACTTCTTGTGTCATCTGTGTGTTGTCTTAATGCTGCTAGAAGAGCCTCCAGCCCCTTTTTAAAAAGGCATCTACTTGGGTTTAAAAATAATATATTTGAGATCATTAGCAAAGGAAATTGCCAGCACTAAATCTGACCTACCACAGGTTTTAACAAAAAGAACAAACTGGCACACTAAACTTAAAAGGCAACACAACAAATGTGTTGTATGAATACATGTGCAAAATTTTTGTTACAATGAAATAAAATGCTGATATGTGCCAGACCCCTTGAAGTTGCTCTCCTGTGTCTAATTCTTCTGAGCTGGATTTAAATTCATCTCCCAGCACTTGGCCTCTTCCCACCCTTGTTAGTAAACTAACAAAAGCAGTTTATACCAACCACACCATAAGAAAATAGTAAAATAAAAACACTTTCAAGCATTTGCTTCACCCTGCTGGACACCTTTACCTGTGATCACAATAATGTTCTATTCAATAAAATTACATACATACAATTTTATTTCAATATATAAAATGTTTTGTGTTTCCAAGTGCAATAGTCAAATGCCTTGTTTCAGTATTGTTGGTCTATTTATCCGATGGCAATATTCCACAGAACTTACACGAAACTAACCTCAATAGCTGTGAAGCTCCCCGGAAGCTGATTTGCTTTGGAACAGATTGTGGCATTTCTGTAGGTGCAGAAAAAGAACAAATCCAAACTCTTCACACAAACTTTCAAGAAATACTGCAATCCTCAGCAAAATCACAGTTAACGCTTTTTGAGAAAATTCAAAACTTCAGGGCCTGAGGGCATATTTCTCATACAAACAGGTTCACCTGCAAAGGAATAATTCCAAGACATCCAGCTGGAGATGTCTGAGTGGTTCAACCAGGCTTTCTCATTGTCCTTTTAATATTTAATAATGCTTATTTGGAACTTTTCCTTGACTGAACTGGTATATGACTCATGAATACAAACAGACCAGTGTTTGACAGCTGAGGCAGCTGCTATCTTTCTCTTTAGCCCTACCTGCTTCCTGTGTGCCACTGCCTCTAAGGAAGGAAAAGATGAGCCAGAAGAGACAGGGAAGCAGTTCCTGAATGGCTCAGGCTCAGTTTACGATGGTAACTTACATCTACAGTCTGATAATTTAAAAAAATTAACACACTGTATAGAAAAAAAGTACCAGCAGCGGGTAAGAACAGTAGAAACAGGCGCACATAAAATGGGATAGGAAATTTGTGTGGGACGTGGAATCTGTGCTGAAGGACTGAAATGAGAGTACCTGGGCTTCTTCAGAGGTTCTTCTGACAAAGGCATAATGTTCCTGGCAACAGGGACTGGTCACTTCTGCTCTTCTGTCTAGGAAGGTGTAAATCTGCTTCTTCTATGTGTCCAGAGTATTTTGGTTTTAAATGCTTCACAAAAGGCTACCAGTATGAGAGCACAATAGTCATTGACCTCGTCTGGTGTCTATAGTTTCATGTTGCCTAAAAGTAATATAAGAGCAACCACAGATGAATTTTAGAAAAGGTCATTCCTTATTTACATATTTAGCTTTGTCACACCCTATACAAAAATTATGTCAGAATGAGGCATGCTGTGAGGAAAACAAAAGCAGAGATCAATTCACTGGTCTGAATGTGGATCGAACGCCAACTGCACTTGGCAGAAGCACACATCTGATCATTACTGCAGCCAGATTCCAGGAAATAAAGGACAGAATATGGCACAGATTCCACTGCTCTCATCGTGCACAGAAAACAGCTGATATTTTGAGGTTCTGAGGTTACAGCATGTGGCTCTTCTAAAGAGCAGACTGCAACCTTGAGGGGCTTGTTTTGTTTTCCAACTGAAATCTGACATGCATTACATGTGAACATGTGGAAGTCATATCGTTCATCAGGCATCACACATAATTGCTTGAACTTTTACAGTGTGCAGTCATTAAACTGACTTCCAAAATAATGGAGCACTTAAGAGAACCCTCACCCACATGTGACCCAATAAAGAGGAGTAAGTGTCTAACTCTGCAAGCACTTTGTACTTCAGCAGAGATGCACAAGTACCCTCTTTAAATCAGGGTGATTCTCACAGTGGATAGGAAGCAGGCCACCCTGTGATCTACAGGCACATAAACACATACAAGGATAAATTATTTCTGGCCCAGATTTACTTCACTCAAGATTCTCTGAGCAGCAGGGAGACATCTGATATGTAAAACAGTAGGCCCCAGCCAATTAGGCTGTGACAGATAAGAACCTTTCCTTATTTTGGGCTGTAGGGTTTCTCTGTGGTCTGTACCTTCGATGATTTCATGTTCTCCGCTGACTTCACTGAAATCCAGTTTTTATCATCTGGGATTCTGGCATTCTTTCCAGGTGCAACAAAGAAATAGCCTGTTTGGAAGGAAGGAAGGAAGGAAGGATGATACATGGGGCTTGTTTCTGTCTTATGGGAAGCAATGCTTTTGTAGTTCTATTCCTCAAAAAAACCAATCTGTGAACAAGGAAAGTAACCACTTTATTATCCATACAAGTGCACCCTTTCAAAGAATCACAGGGGATTCAACCATTAATACCTAACAGCAGCAAGACTCAAGTATGCTGCTTTGGAAATCTGCCTTGCCATACTGGTGCAGAAAAAGTTCATATAGAAATAGTCAAGAAAAGTTTAGAAAATCTTGCCCATCATGAATATCTTGCATTGCTTTTTATATCTATGCATTACTGCCTTCCCAAAGTCAAGAAAAGTAAAATTCTTCTAAGTCGACATCCCCAAGGTGCATAGAGACCTGTGGGGTGTGCTAGATTCTTGAGATGGCAATGTTTAATTTCATGTTCCAGCTAGAGGAACTTGTAAAATTTTAAACTGGTACTTGCATTATTCCACTACATCAGCAAAAGCAGCACCTCACACTTCTCTCACTAATAATTTCACAATATGAACCTCAATTTTCTTTTACACCCCTAAAAAGATTCCCATGGGTTTTTTTCCCTTCAGTCTTGTGGCTCTGCATTGAGAGACCTAGAGAGGCTTCATTCTACTGATGGGAGTGGAATATTCTGAGTAGCAGATGGAATAGCTCCTGAAACAACCTGGTCCATGGTAAAGGCAGTAATTCAACAAAGGTTATGGAAAATATTAGACCAAATGTTATAGGAAGCAAGAACTATCTTCTCATATACCTTAAATTAAAAATTGAAAGCCCTGACAAAAAAAAAAACCTACAGTTCTTTTAGGTACACTGTAGAAATCATTTTTGAGGCCTTACAGGAGGGATTTTTTCTTTCTTCTTGTTAACTTGATTTATTTTTATGTATCCTCAGAAGTTGCAGTCAAACTTCACACAGAAATTACTTCCAACAAAGGGAGTTCATACTTCTGGATAGAAAACAAGAAAAACTCAGATCCAAATTCCTCCTTTACTTGTGTGACCTAGGGCAACTACTGCTGCCTTTTAAAGTCTGTGTGCTTCTTCTGTCCCTGGTGATTGTTACTAATACAGGTTAGGGAAAGTGGTGATAAAGATCAATTCCCAACCCAAAAAAGAAACATTAACTGCTTCTTTCATGTCTTCCATAGCGAGTGAGCAGCTACAGTTTCAAATGATCCCCAGATGTTTACTATTCCTGGTGCTCAAAAGCCGTGTAGGTTTTCTCCAGAGCCATGTTGGGTATTTCTGATTATCCTGCAGACTTCAACCCCTTGTCCTCAGAAGAAAATGCAAAGGTCAAACAGAAAGCTTGTGTAGTGTAGAAGTCCCCAAGGAAAAATAAACCAAGGACAGTTTCCTACTATCGGCCAATTTAGGCTGTGCCTCTGCACACTAATGCAAGGAATTCCTACAGAGATGGGTATGGGAACACTACAAGTTTGTCACTTAATTACAGAGAGATTTCATGATTGCAGTAAAAGTAAAATTGCTGAGATCTCTCACAAAAACTATGCTGTTTTTCTGGTTCTTTACAGCAGTGTTTTCCTATTTCTTCTCACTCACAGCCTGGACACAGGATAGTCCACCTACATTTGTAAACACGATAGCTAACAGAAAACTGAAAAAAAAAAATCCTCCTTAGATACTACAGGATTAAGAATAATAAGAACAATTTTCATTCTACTTCTCTTTCCTTTGCACTTTGTCCTAATTATTCCCTGATGATGTAAAGACTTACCTTTACTGAAGCCTAGTCCCACTGGAAGCAATTAATAGTGATAAAAACAGGCACTTTCTGAGAGCTTTAAACAGATTTTTATCTGAAGAGCCCAACAATTTTGTCATTATTATAACCAGGTAAGTAAAGACAGAAGAAGAACATGCCATACAGGACATTAAAGTACTTCACCTTCTTGGTCTGCCCTGTTCCTTTCTCCTCTCATATTCGGAGGAATGTTGGCCTGAAGATTTTGTGCTGCATGAACAGCAGAGACGGAGAAAAAACCATGGTAGGACTCAAACCCCATTTCTTATACCTGCTATGGTGTGTTTAACTTAGAGAACGCAACAAAAACCAAAATCTGCTGATCCTCAGTTCAGGACAATTATTCTGACTGAGCACTCAGGTAACTGAGCTGGGCTTCTCCTTTCAGTGAATGAAGAGATGCCAATCTGACCTTATCGGATCAGCCCACATGGAAACTAAACATTAAAATGTATTCTTACAGTTTTTCTTTTATGTCAATTAGGGAGGCCTGAAATTAACTTCTCTGCTCACGTGCAATGGTCAGAATTAACCAGGTTGTTCAGTCTCTGCAGGATCAGAACCAAAATACTCTCTGAAAGGTATTTTGAACAGAAGATGGAATTATTTGACCTTATTTCCATTGCTGATACTGAGAAGGTTGGTAGGATGATCTTGTACACAAAAACATGTTCCCAGTGGGAACAGGAACTTTTGAGTAAGACCATGTTAACACAGCACAGTTCTCCCAACCAGTGCCCTGGCTCAACATGAAGCTACTCTTTTTTCTACTGCAAAAATATTAAACATCTGTTTTTGAACAGAACAGCACCTAGTTCACATGTGAAACATTTTCATCTGCTAGCATATAAATGCTAATGAGTGTTGAGTTAATAGTCTGTTAATTCTTGGGTACTATTAGTCATAGATTTGTTCACACTGAACTGAAAATTCACTTATTCAATAACTCCTGACTAGATACAATCTTACTTTTATCAAAGTCATCTTACTTGCTGATGTATTTCACCCAGCTTGTCAAAAACAGGTGGGAAAGCTCTGAAATGCAAACACCACAGCCAGAGGTTTTCCAATGTAAGAGGCCAATCTTCCTGCTGGGAAAGCTGAAAGAAAACAATCAAGTGCATCACTGAATCTCTATTTACCAGGGAAAGGCACATCTGTAAGTCTTAAGAAGCAAATACAAATTGGAATCTCTCTTCCATAGCCCTGAAATGTGAAAGAGACATTAGAACTATGCTGACAGTTTGGTATTGTGGTTTGCTGAGAGAAAATGGTAGAACAGCTCAAAAGCAACTTAATAATTTCCACACTGTTTCTCCCGCTTGCAATTCACTTTATATCAAGTTTTCTTTCCCCATTCCCATGTCTTTCCCCTTTTTGTTTTAGCACTTTAAGAAACCTTTGATTTACAGATTTCCCTTTCTTTCCCCCTTGTTTTGCAATCCAGCAATCGTTTCCCTCCCATTTCACCTTGGGGAAGTCATTTTTCACAACTGGCTATATGGTTATAGAGGAGAAACATGAAAACACATGGAAAAAATACATATAACAATTACAAAAGTAATTTTTTAACTTTAAGAATTGCAGTATTATCTTCACTTGAAAATCAATTTAGCTGATAGGGATCCTACGTCCAAGAGAAATTCTGTTGTTAATTAATAAAATTTTGCTCCAAAATGCCAAACAATTATAATTAAACATGGGAGCCCTTGGTTACTTTCAACATCAAGGATTTCCCAAGTCCCCATGGGGTAAGCTAACTTAAAAGCAAGAAGGACTTCAGAGTTTACAGAGCTCTTGTGTAGCCACCCAGTGAGGACATCCAGAGAAGCACAACACAAACAAGGTTCCAGCTGCACACCTCCTTAGGATTACCTGGCTGGTAAAAGCCAAAGGCAGGAATCTGCAGTCCCTTTCTGCCCTGACAGCATTATGCCTCATGTTTTTTTGTAGGAATTCAGATACAAGGTCTTCATTCACTCTTCAAAAGCACATAAAAGCACACCTTAACTGGCCATGACAAGAATGAGACTTAACTGCATGCATAGAATTAAAAGGGGATTTATAGACTTCCCAGAAAGGGACCTGTTTCCAAAAAAGCATCCTTCTGTTTGCCTATCACTAGGAAAGGTGGTTACAACTCTAAGATATTATGAAACTGCAGAGACTGTAGGACTTTTAAAATATTCTTTCATGCCCCTGATTATTCCTGTATCCTTTTTAGGTGTTATTTTTGTACAGATTAGCTTGTGGTTTCCATCTGAATTCTCAATGAGACTGCAGCAGCAGTGTGACCTCAACCCTTTTTTTATTTCCTTCCCTTTAAAATTTTTTATTACTTAGCACAGATTTTAAGATAGGAAATAATAGCAAGCTTATTGGGCTTGAAGACAATCCCTAGTGGTGCACACTTTAGCTGGGGTGTAGCTGTTAATATGTCTGTGATCTAATTCCCCTAAAGCCAGCCAGAGAGCCCACTTAATCAAAGAAAAATAATCGTTAGGGTAAATATCCTGGGATCTGTAAAATCCACTGTTTCCAAAATTAATCTCCTTTACTCCATGGAAGAAGGCTATGAGGATTATGCATCTGGGAAGTTGCAAAGAGCACTCCACTCTAGGTGGTTAAACAGACCAAACTCTCCCCTCATGCAAACTGCTGAGGTCAGTGCAGTCACAAAAGCAGGGGGTTTCTCCTGCAGCATCTGCTGGGCGACTGGAGAGCAGATCCTGGGGACACTACATGCAGCAGGATGGAATTTAGTAACAAGCAATGACACAGCCTTTAGCAGTTTTACAGTAAAATGACCTCTTGTACCTTAGAAACACTGGGGCTTGCTGGCATAGTCTGACTATTTCCCTTTGGGCACACACACTGGCAAAGGAACTGAGTCCATTGCACGACCCAACCACACAACTGCCCCTACAACACCAACAGGGGACAAGTGCAGACACTGCCCTGAGACAGCTCCTGATCTGTGCAAACCAAAACCAGCTCAAACAGATGATGGGCAAAAGTACAGGGGTAGTACACTCTCCTTCCCCCTTTCCACATTTCCTGTTCTTGTGCGTCCACTGAAGTCTTAAGGATGAAGTGCACAGTTTAAGAGCGAAGAATTATGTTTTGTGTCCTTTAGATGAAATGCATAGTAGCAAAATAGGAGAGCTGCTTGTTGGTAGGCAGATAAATTCTTATTTCGTCTGTGATAACTGCATCTCATCAAACCACACCTGATTTAACAACTTCCTTAAAACATCTAGATTCCCAAAACAGGATTCAGGCAGAGTTAAAGGACCACATGCTTATTTCTGTTTCATTCTTCCTGAAACGTTCTGGATGCAAAGCCACTTCCCTGCATTTCAGCATGTTCTCTGACAAGGTAAAGATCTGACTTTCTTAAAATATTGTTTGCTTCTGAAGCTGTCCAGGAATGAAGGAACAAAGCCCTTTTGGTGAGAGGCTGCAGATAAAGGGAGCGTGACCAACAGCCACAGGACACAACCTGTGCCCTGAGCAAGTGCACTCAGCCAGGACAGGAAGCCAAGCAAACAGAAAAATGTGGAGCAGATGGGCAAGACGATTGCAAAATAAAATAAACAGGCTTTAACAGGAAGCAGAAAAGTAGAAAGCTTAGCTTGTCCTCATACAATTCAAGAAACATTTGCAAGTGAGCATGCTTTCAACTAATAAAGATCTCCACTGACCACATTTTACATGAAATTGGAGAATAATCAGTTTTTTATGATAGAAATGAATACATGAAGTGCTTTGCAGGAGCTCATACAATCTGCTGTAACACTCTTGGCTTACTGAACACTTTGAAACAGAAACTGAGCATTTCAGCAGAAGTTAACCCACATCAAGAGTCCTTGAAACCAGCTTTTATTCATCACCCATAGATTATCTACTCTCATGACTACTCCTTTTCTGTGCTATGATTATTATTCATGATTTGTCAGCAGCCAAGAAATTCCTCTGGGTTTCACTGATGAAGTGCTTCATCTGGACTAATTGTTTCATTTACTTTAAAAGAACAAAGAAATATGTCAAAGCACATTTACTCTTTTGAGGCCACTTTTGGATATCTGCTGCCAGTCGTTAAGATTTTTGGAACTGAACACATGAAGACTGAACTTCCAAAAATATTTAAAGTCAGAGCAGCACATGGGAGATAAGGTGGAAAGAGCATCAAAGCTGCTGCATTTGTGCTGCTGCACATTTCACCTGGATGTCACTAATTTTCCCAGACTGCCTTGGCAGATCTCAGATATGACATGGGTTGTACATCATGGGTTGTAAGAATGTGGTTCAGGTTAAGCATACTCTGTCTGGCCTCCCAAAAAATCAAAAATCATTATTTTAATGTGTAAATTTCCTTGGGCTGTGCCTGGACTGGTATCCATTTACACTGCTCCAGTCTCCCACCTCAGTGCCTCTGTGGCTAACAAATTAAAACTTTAGTACCCAGAGAATGTAATGTACCTTTTCATTGTAAATTTTTATGGCATTATTCCCTTACTATATCAGTACTCAAGAAGAATGTTAAGAGCCATTTGAATTCAACTATTTGCTTCTTTCTGCAGACTGTGCAGTTGTTAAGGGAATACAAAATAGACCTCTGTCATGCTTTAAGCTGAACTTCTTGTCTCACTGACAAGCCACCTGTGATGCTAATTCTGTGATATATTACAGGCTTTTGTGCAAGACTGAAAGGAGTTTGTTAGGTGCTACAGATGATTAACCATGAGACAAGTAGAAAAAATAAATTTTCACTCCTTTAGTATTTACCAAACTTAAGACATATTTGCTGTCTGTGAAACTAATATTTAAGAACAGAGGACACTTGAATTTTAAATGGCATTACACTGAGAATTTGCCTGTTACAATAAAGAATAGACGAGTTCATTTGATATTTTTCTTTCTGCAGATCACAAAATAGATAGTATTTTGTGTCATGTCCTTGGGTTTAGTTGCATAAATATTGCTCTTTACCTCGAAGCCAAACAGATTGCAGTTTTTTTCCTTAATACTTAAAGAAACCTGAGGAAAAGCTCTCATATTGTCAGTTCTGTTTTCTCCTGGGAATTCACAGTGGATCTGTCTTTCACAAACCACTTGGGCTGTAGAAAGACTTGAGCTCCGGCTCACAGTGTAAGGAGCAAAGAGGATTTTGACACTCTAAGATAACTGCAATGGAGGTGTCCAGGCTCTCTCCAGTGCCCACAGGGAGATGTTAAATAATGGCCAAGAGCAGGTGAGGTGAGTCCCTATCCTGCATGGGTTAAGAAACAACAAAAAAAAAAGCTGATATTGATGATGGCAGGACCAAAAAGAAACTCAAGTACTCAAGCATAAAATCATCACTCCAGCAGCAGCCTAGCACCCTCCCTGATTCTAGGCCTGCTGGCCAGTCTAAAGATTTCTCCACAGGGTAGAAAAAAGATTATTGAGAACATAAATCATCATCTGCCCCCAGAGTACACCCCATAAAGTCTATTTATTGCAAAGGGAGTTCTGTGAAGGCAGATCCTATAACACCATGTTTTCAAAAGGTATTTACCAAAAGCCCGTGGCTGAAGTCCAGGAGTGCAGTTCAAGACCACATGCACAGGCATCTGACAGGCACTGCATTCCCCATGCCAAGCAATCCATCCAGAGGAGTGAGCACTTGCTCCAGCAGAGCAAGATCTTTGCAATCTAGTAACCTCCTTCCCCACATCCCTCCATCTGTCCACCCTTCTCCTATTCTGTACTGCTAGAGGCAAGGAAATACTCCACTTTTCACTGTAACTTCTCCAGCTTCAGGATTTCCCTCAGTTTCCTATCATCAGGCTTGCTCAAGGCAGCTCCCCCAGACCAACCACCATTTTCTGACAGAGCAGAACCAAGAAAGAGCCTGAGGCTCCAGTAAAACATGCCTTTCCCATCTCAAAACCTTGCTGAGCACAGGTTTTTGCTTTTATTTATTATTCACATCACTCTAAGAGTTTCAAGCAAGTAATTTTTAGTACTATGGTACATGACACCTTTTGTGCAACTTTTGCTCCAACTCAATAGGTTTTGTTTCCTTACCAATTTTAGACTGCTTACACCTCTTTAGTTTTTGTCCTTCTAGGCAAATTAATAGATCCCCTTCACTAGAGTTTGTCAATGGTTTTGTTTTCCTTGTTTTGTGTCTTTTGTGCAGTCTAACTCTTCGAGGGGCGTTCCTTGATTTGATTCCTCACTGTGGCTTCCTTCACACAGCGTTTGCAATGCTTTGATCCCTCTCTCCCCTCGTCATTTTGCTCCTCCGCTGGGAAAAATATATTAACACCAGAAACTTTCCACTCTAGGTAAAGGGGCAACTTTCTCCTTGGAGACACTGCCTGTCATGTTCAGTTTTACATTTTGCCTTGTTATTGACATTGACAACGAATGCTGGCTACTGATGGAAATTGGGGACATAATTTTCACCATAAAACATTTACCGGAATAAACCCAACCCCACAAACAAATTGATGCATACAAGGAGAACAATATAAAAGCTACCAGCAGGGCACCGGTTTATTTTATGCAGATGTACAGTTTGCATATTATGGGACTCGACAGCACTCAAGTTTCCAATAACTTCTTTTTTCTGCTTGACCAATTTTGTTCATTACTTAGAGGTCCCTGCAGAATTCCGAGCTGTTATTACAAACATATACATTACAGAAGGAACATGGCCTGACATGCAGAGCTGTTTAATAAGGTTTTCATCAGCTGCTTTTACTGACGTTTTTCATTTCTCTTAAGCCCTGCTTTTAATGTCTCAGTCTTCATTTGATACCATGAAACAAAAGGAGCGGAATATTACACAGAATGTGTTCGTGGCCAAATATCAAAAGAATCACACAATGCACTTGAAGCATGAAGGCTCTGTGGGCAATTTCCATTCCTGTTTGCATATGCAATCTAGACTGGAAATGCTTTCCGCTTTTCCTATATCAGATCAACCCCATTTTAAAAAATCATTCTCAAAGAATTGAAAATAATACTGAGTTATAAGTCTAACATTCAAAAATAAGCATGCTTCTCTGCCTCAAGAATTTGGTGAAATTTTCCAAGAACTGCACTTGTGAAACTGTACACCTCAAGCTGATATTCAAAAATCACCCATCTCAAAGAACATGAGCCAAAACAAAGTGTCCCTTTATCACTGAGGAGTGATTGTGAAGTTCTAAACTTTAATTATTTGAGCAAATAAAGTTGGCAAAAATAGAAAGCAGTTCTCTATCTTACCAAGATGTCAATAACGTGAGGGTCTGATGGGTCTAATTCAGATCCACTAGGACCTGAGGCAAGTTTCTTCTGGTTCGAGGGCACAGCTCTGACTCATACCAAAAAAGCATATTTTAGGTGGGGCTACATTTACTAAAGAGTGGTCTGTAACAAAAATCAAATTGTTATGATCCAACCATCCAAAAAAAAAGGCCAAAAACCCCTGATAATTTTCTCAACTCACAGGTCAATACTAGTGGTGTCTCTACATCCCTGTCAGCCAAGCTTTCCCAGCAGAAAAGAGGCTGAAAGAAGATCCAGTACATTTTTTCTATATATTTTTCTACTTTGGTGGGGTATAACACTTTAACATGAGATGCTTCATGATATGAAGGTGAGAAGGGAGTGAAGCTTCACAGCCTGTGGCCAAAGGAGGTGAAAAGGAAGTTTCCCTACGGATGCAATCCTGCTGCAATTACATTTCTGTTCACTTCAGTGGATTTCTATCAATGGCCATTCTTACTACACCTCTCTTTTCTTTAGCTCACAGCTCAGCTCTGCTGCATGGGGTTGGCTTTGTCCCAGCTACACTCTACCTCCAGCAGCTGTGATGGATGAAGGATTCAGATCCACAACCCCCTTTCCTGCATTTGGGATACGCTACAACACTCTGGGCAAATACGGCTTCTTTTTTGGATCCCCATAAATATCAGCAGGCACCATGAAACCTGACCTGCTCTTGCTCAGATCTGATACCCAGCACTGCCAGAAGAGGGGTATGCTGAAGTGTCCTGGACAGCTTCACAGATTGAAAATGCCAGTGCCAGCACTCCTCAAAAGAATCTCAGAAGTTGACTGTTGATACAATAAATCTGAAGATATATCCAACAACAGCACAGAACAAGGAAAAGCTGTGAAGGGCTGGGAGAGAAAAACAGACAGGCTAAAAAGTTTGGAGTTGGTGTTCAGTATTCTAAATATTGCCTAACTGTTTTGCCAAGACATCTGTATTCATAGGTCATGTAGGATGCTCCAGAATTAGTCAGAGAGTCCCTCAGCTAAAACAACTTCCAAATGCCCCGATACCTCAAACTTGGCAAGTAACCCTGCTGCCTACAGATATTCCTCCTAACATCTGAGGGGTGATGCTGCTGTCCTTACAAATACCTACTGGAATTCTGTAAGTCACATTCAGTAGTAGGTCACTGCTCTGGGGCCCAGCACCAGAGTGTAACCAGAAATAAGTGCAGCTGGTAAAACACCCGTCATTCAACAATCTAACTAGATTGTCACAAAGAGATGATTAAAAACAGGCCCAGATTCCTGCTTTGATGGACACTTACTCAGGAAAGGAGCAATTCTGAGCCTCTTCAGCCTCTGTTAATATAGGTACCCCAGATTTTATCTGCCTATAATGGAGCTCACGTAGTTTCTAAGGGTATTCAGTGATGTTATTCGACATCACTTTGCTCATTTGTCAGAAGCAGCAGTATTTTTGTAATTAAATGTTAATTTGCCATGGCATCTATGTAAGACTGCCAGTTGCAAGGTTTTGTCTATGTGCTAAAACATCTCTGCTCCTACAGTCAGGTCCAAGTCTTATTAAAATTAAATGGGTATTTTGAGCATGTTTTGAGTCACCTCTGATTATTTTAAGCTTTGGTTTGTATCACCAGACAAAAACACCCCCTTAATCTAAAACTAGTCAAGAAATAGATAATAATTACTTTTTTAAAACCTGCAGTTTACATTTAACCCATTTTCCAGAGCTGCAATTTGACAAGTGTGTAACTACATCTGACCAGTGATAATCATGGAGACAAATAAAATAAGGCACATTGAGGCTGACCTTTCTTAATTGAACTTTGCCTGCAATTAATTATCCATTGTCTGTATATTATTTACAATCAAGAAACAATTTATAATAATCTTCTATGATTACATCCTATTTTTCTAAATGAAAATGATACCTTGGGTTGTTTAGTTTCTTAGTTGTTTAGTCTAAAGGGACTGTTCACTTCTCATCACCTTCACTCCTGCCAGGAAGCACAATCCATAGGCCAGGTGGGAAACCTAGGAGACCTGAGACGGCTTTAGCCCCTTGTATTTCAGACCACAGCTCCCATCTTGTGATGATAATGACACCACAACACTAAGCTTTCCTCTTTAGCTCAAGTAGAAAGTGTGAGTAAAGTGGTTTATACCTGAAAATAGCTAAATATATATAAATATATACAAATGTATTGCTAAATATATACAAAGTGCCACTTACAAATACATGAGAACAGTTAAGGCAACCTACAATGGAACACTTACTTATTTCCAAGAAAAGCTTCCACTTCTAATGGAGAAGTATAACCTGCCTCCCTAATTTGTTTTCTCCACAAATCTTTGTCTTCCATCCCCAGCCTTATTTTAGCAATTAATGAAGTCATTAGAAGTCTTTCTATTGATTTCAGTAGCCTCCAGTAGAAGACTCCAGCCCTGCCTCCGGGAGCCTTCAGTTCTCTTGGCTAGAAGGAATTTGTTAGCTGCGCAGCATTACATATTAATTTATACCAGCAGGTCTGACAGTCTGCCTGGGAGGCAGAAAGGCTGTAATTTAATATTTTAAGGTATATTACGCTCATTAAGTGATATGTGTACATTACCTGACTGTAGAAGTTAACAGAAATTAATTTTCATATAACAGAGTGCAGTATGAACTAATGAGAAATAAAGGCATGCTGGTCACCACACTGTAACAAAATATTCTCACACCCACACATGCCCCCTGAGAACTGTCACCTCGTGCCCTGCCTGATAGATGTCTACCAACAGCAGGCTTTGTTGTCTGAGGTGACTCACCTGGAATTAGTTAATGCTTCTAAGTGAGGCCAAGGAATGTTAACATTTTAAAGAGCTCAGCTATACAACAAATCCTTACACTGGATTTACAGTATTGGCATCACATTTAACTTTACCATCTGTGATGTTTTTCCACATTAGGTATGAAAAGTGACTGAGAGGTTACAATTGTACTCTAGAACATGCCTATACTGCATCTAAAACCTCTTCTTCCTCCTCTAATCCCAAAGCTAAAATGACTGTACTGATCCACCAATACCTCAGGATAAACATGTGTGTATCTTTAAAATTATATTCTCTAATATGCAAATCGGCACATCACATAAAAAACCTACCGAAATGACACAAAAGTAAATGGAAGAACAAAAGATTCTTATAAACCAGATTGCTATTCCTATTGGATATCAAACAACTGACTTTTTCATAGCATGTTTCTCCTGTCTTTACTGTTATGCTCCCTAGGACAGATGATTTCTTGACTCATTGGAAGGCAGCAAGTTCTGTGAAGATTTGCATGCCATAAATTTAGGCAAAAAGCACTGGAAAAGATGCCTGGGTCTAAAATCTATTGAAATACAAAGGAATATTTAGAGTCAAGATGCTTTGGATCAGTACATGAGTGCAAGCCACCTTTTGAAAATAGACATCTTAGAAAAATAATGTAATGAGAAAGAAAATAGAAGTATCCTGTGACTCATCTCCTTCCTTTTATTATTCACCTTCCAAATAATGTATCTGTATAGACATATATTTACATCCAGAACCTTTTCTGCAAGAGAGACTTAATATTCAGACAGCACAGCTTTCTTAGTATCCTTCATATTTTCCCCCGTTTTGCTATTGCCTCCAATGACCTATTTCTGTCCATTTTTAAGAGACCAACTAATCCAACTGCACCTCTTGCTAACAACACATCTTTACAAATGCATCATATTGACTCCGAAATTCCTGATTCCGCTCACCTTTGACTGAGATCCAAGGTTTCCAATGGCAAATCCATGTTTTCACATCAGAAAAAGAGACTGCTCCTTGGAGGTACTTAGGCTTTGAGTGTCAAAAGCAAACATCTGGCAGTGCCTTGGAAGTTGCTCTCCACCTTAAAAATACGAAATGGATTTTCCTATTATGCCAGTGGGAACTCACATTTTTAACAGCTTTGTGCTGCACTGGCCCTCGAGAAGAAAATGTCCAGGTTTTAGCCATAAGCACTATTAGTAGATATTCCCTAATCATAATTTCCATGATACCTGAACGAATACACCTCAATGCAGGCTTCCAAAGCACGTGCCAAAGAAAGCATTTAACTCCCACCTGTACTTGTGTATGTATCATCCACAGGACTGAATGCATGGATCAGAAGAGCGCCAATGAAAAACTACTAAACAAATAACTCTCTAACCACCTGCATGTATAACCGTTCACTTTATGGTAACTATGAGGCAAACTTAAGCATGGCCATTCTTACATAAGCCTTCAAATCCCTGAATGTGGGATCTCAAGATTCTCTGAACCTCATAGGCAATTTTATCAAGCAGTGAGAATTTTCAGAACTTTTTCTCCTCAAAATAAAACTACAAAATCAAACCAAATAACAGAATCAAAAGTAAGTAAAACACTAAGACTGGAGTCTAAATATTACAGAATTATTTCCTTTTTCCCTGGCTGTTTTCAGGTTTTTTTATTATTTGAAGAGATTTCACCTATTGTAAAGTAGAATTTATTCTTTTCAGTCTGGAGCAGAACAAGACATTACCTACTCAACAACTCAGAAGCCTCTCCAATGTCAGGGTTTATCTGTCGGTTATCATGGAGGGCTGTGATGCTGATGGAATGTGAGCACAGGTCCTGCCACTTCGACCACACTGCCTTTCCAAACCTCGTCCCAAATGGAAACAAAAACCAGTTGTGACATCAGAAACCTGATTAATTGAGAGTGGCATTCAGAGCCTGCTGCTGGTGACCCAATGACTGGGAATTGCCCTGGGGGTTTGAAGTCTCGTGTCCTTCCCAGGGTGGCAGTCACAGATATAACAAACCTGTCCAGTTAAATTACATTAGCCAACTACTGTTTACAAACGTGGGCATCCTACAGCCTGCCCACTGTTTGGCACAGACAAGCACAATCAGCCCTGGCATCTGAAGCTGCTGACAGATTGCCAGCCCCGGTGCAGATGGTGGCAGCTCTAGAGCGCTAATTACCGATGACATTAATGATGAGGTAACCTGTCTCTCTTCAGCTAATAAACAGATGGAATGTGTTTCCTATTAATTTTTTTCCCAGATAACAAATTGTTTCTTAGACAACAAATTGTAGCTTTAATGATGCAGAGCAACAAAACCAAATTATCTGTTCTTCGGAAAAATTTGTTTTCCGCTAATTGCTCTAAACAATCAATAAGAGAATTACAACTGGCATCACCCACTGAGAACAGAAGCAGAGGAGTCAAAGTCAATTAGCTTCCTACAGTACGATGCACTCAGATGGAAAGAGTCATTACAACAGAGTGTAAAAGTCAAACGATAAAGTGTGCAGCTTCAGGAACAAAGCAGACTCGGATAGAAAGCCTAACAGAGGGCTTTTACAGACCTGTCAATTGTTCATGCATCACTGCAGTTTCCAGTTTTCCTTTAGATGCTCCCAAGAAAGGATAAAAGACAAGGTAAGAGGGCATCCTTGGATCTTGGGAGCCCAGGAAGGCTGTAAGTCTTCAGAAGTCATGACCGAGAAACATCTCATCTAGAGAATAAAAGGAGCAGATAATCAGCTCAGTTTTCTGTCTTAGTACAAACATGATAAATGTGGAAAAGCCAAGAACTCCATGGAGGCTAGTGAAATATTCTACAGGTGGCAGTGTTAGGTTTACAGGTGGACTCGATGTTAGCGGTCTTTTCCAACCTAAATGATTCTATGACCATCCATATCAGAATAAAATTGAAGCACATAAGATAGACATTCTGCTGGAGCGAGTTCTCACTGCTGGTTTATTTCATTTTCCTCAAAAGCATGGAGTTTTAGATTTACTTTTATTTTTTAGACATTATTCACACATTATTTGGTAGTTCTAGTGCATTCAATTAGAAAGTAACATTCTAACACACTTTGAGTTGGACGTAACTCACTTTGTGTGTTGGAAGAGTCAAGTCCCCAATATTTTACATCAATCCCTTGTACCCTATAGTGAAAAAACTTACATTTTGCCTGTGGAAACTGAAATCATAGAGCTGTACATGAGCCCCTGACTAATTTAACTTCTCTCCTGGGCTGAGTTCCTCACTATTAGTATGGAGTGGCTCTGGCAGAAGCTACTTGAACGACAGGGCTTGTGTCCCCCAGATCTTTCCATCACGACACTCTCCTGCACAGGTTTATTTCCCTACAACGTCTCTAATTTTATACAGGGTAAAAATTGCTGGCCACCCAAGATCTTAATCAACTGAGCAATGTTTTCAGCAGTGATGTAATGCTGTGTTTGAGAACACATTATCTCCCCACTTTCTACTTTATGCTGTGGCACACAAAGGAGTCCACTCACTTTTTCATGCAAGCACAATTGCAAAGGCATCCAAAATTTCTGTTTAAGGCCACCTACCACTGCTTTTCCATGAGTTATCACAAACAACACAGCCAGCCTATTGAGAAATGAATAACAATGAATGGCTCTTGGAGACTGGGAAAGGTTTGCACACATCCTCACAGCTCTCTTTATTCAGAGCTTGCAAATAACAACAGCGTACAAGCCCTACAGCCACTCATTCAGCACCACGTTGTGACTCCCTCTGTTTCTTCCCACTTGCCTCAAGCAAAGTCAAGTTTCAGTGACCTTTTTTGGCCACTATGTATAAAACTGGCTTGTGTGACCTCAGTACAAAGCATTAAATACCTTGCACAAAGCAGATAGCACAGTCTGTTGAACATCAAATTCCTATGACTGGGCTCATGGTGGTTTGGCTACACACTGATGACTAATTAGGTTTTGTTGAAAGGGAAAACAAACATTTTGTTTTGTTTTGTTGCAAAACACTACTATTTCAAAGACTATTCTGCTGCAAAGCAGAAAAAGGAACGAAAAGAATTACCATATTTAACAGTTCTCAGCTCTTCTCCTTGGCCAGGATTCTTGTGGAATGAAGGCAACATTCCTCCATGGCTGTATGCATAACAACAGTAAGTTAAGCCACCTGTACAACATGGTCTATTTTCCTCCGCAAAAGAGAGCATGTGGTGCTTGGAACAGAAACTTGATACATCTCTCATATAGACTCTTGTTTACAAAGCCACTGACAAAATTTTAAATATTGCTCTGAATGCCCTGCTTACTTTTCCAGCAGAAGTGTTTTTTTCCTGTGCTAACACAAGACAGATTTCCATGGAATGCCGGCTGAGTGCTAACATTTGCTCTTTACAACATATCCCTCTACAGATGAGACCAAATTCTGCTTTCCTTCTCATTTTGGCAACTACTGTATAAGTAATAGTTGCACTGTGTCATTCTGAATCACAAGTTTTGCTTATAATTTTTATCATTTATCTCATGTTAGACAGTTTTTCTTTCTTAACACTGGAATCTTCATACTTTATTTACAGACACACAGGGTGGGTATCCAATAAAACCTAAGTCAGCCCTTACCAAGCAACTTTTGCTCTTCCTTCACACACATGAAGTGTTTACACAAACGAAAGGAAATCTTTCCTCATACTTTTTGCTCATCTGGGTCACCTGAAATGCGCCGTGGAAAATGAAATTCCTACAAAGAGAACCTCAGTTCATCCCTCTTCCTGCGCTCTGCCACACTTCACCATGCACACAATGAGGTAATTGCTTTTGCTTGACTTGTTCAAACAGCCATTTTCATGATGTGACAGCCAGGGCACTAATATATTTATGCCCTTTGTAATCGGCCAGCGCTGCTTGTAATTAGGTGCGAAGTTAATTAAGTGCAATACATCTAATAACTGCCTGCCAGTAACTGTAAAGTCTGATTTAGCGCATGAACTGTCAAGGTGTCAGAATGGTGTGCTAAAAAATAAGTTGCTAACAGGGAAACAATCCTGCCACAAGCCAGAGAAAAGCACGGCGACAGCGAGTGAGATGAGGGAAGGAAAAGCTAAGTCAAAACTTACTACTTCCAACACTGGGACATGATGCATGTTGATAAGTTGTATCTTGCTTAACAGAACAATAAATTGAAGTATTTTATTTACCAACCACTGTCTTCCCCTATAGAGAACCCTTCCCTTCCAGAGCTATACATATGGCATAGAACTTTTTAAAGTCTGGAAATAATAGCAAAAGAACAGATTTTTTTTTTAAATAATGCATAAAAAGGGTTATAAGCAGAATGAAGGCCCAGAGGGTCTCATTTCATGTTCATGGGCCTGGTTTTGTTTGTTTCTTTTCTTGCACAAAACACAGCTTTTCTTCTACTGAACCTAAGACAATATTCCATATTCTTCTTCTTCCTTCAACTTTGATTTGCTCAAATGTTCCCTTCACCTCCATTCCTATTTGGTATGAGCTGCAAAATGTTCTTTTCCTCTCATTAAGCATTCAGGGCAGGTGCAGAAGAAAAGCATAGCAGGTCAGCAGGAGCAAAAATAAACACCCAACAAGCAAATGACACAAATTCTCCACAGAGAATAATGCAGGACTAGCTGTACATTAGCTTAGAAGTTCCAGGGAGCACAGCTGATGAGCTGCACACGTACCACAGCAGCACAAGGTACCTGCAGAGTTCAATAATAATTTGATTATTAACACACACACACAGACGGATGAAGCTCACAAAATTTCCTGTAAGATATGAAGAAGGACAGCATGGGCAATGCTCTGAAGCTTTTTTAGGCCAGCAGATGCAAATAAATTGATGGAATTTGTATACACAGAGGATAGCTCACAAACCTTCAGAGATCACCTAAGTTCAAGGGCAACATTTCTACCTCCAAAGCAGTCCCCAGTAAGGCTCTCTTTTTAAAATACTTGACAGAAATCCACGTCAGATAAGGCGGTCTTGGTGGTTTGTTATTATGAACTGATATTTGATCAGGGAAATTATGCTCTGGATTAACATGAAATAATAATGCTTGTTGTGTGGTGCCCAGCGACAAAGGTAAATGCTAATAGCTCTGAAAACCTAATGAATGCCAAAGTACTCTTCTGAGCTTTGATTAGTGCTTGTGTTGTGCAATTATGCTTTTCTATAATTACTGTGAATTACCATCATGATATTATTATCCTCATATTTTCTATTCCTCTGAAATTCTCAAAATTTCCTGCAGCTAAAAATGGATTTCATTTGCATTATCACAAGCTTTGATTGTTTAATGAAAAATAATTCCATGCAGACTCTCATGTTAAATTGTCCATTTAAAATTTTGCTGTCATCTAGATTATGTTGAAGTGTCCTTTCTTTCACTTATCATTTGCCTCTATTATCACAGTCACTGCCCTCACTTCATGCTACATTTCAGAGAGAAAGAAAAAATAAAAGACATTTTTACTCATATCCTCATCTTTTGCCTGGAAGCCTTTTCCTCTACATGTTCTCCCTTTTCCCTAAATCCCCTTATTTAGAAAGCTTAAAATGAAAAGAAAAAAGAAAAAAGCTTACCTGACAGGAAAATGTGGCAGCTATGCTAAAACCCCAATTTTCTCGGTTTTTGATTGCAGTAGGGTCTGCAGAAGGATACCTTGGACTTGCATGTCAAAATTAGTATAGCACCAGAACCAGGAAAATCCACTCAAAAGCCAAGTTGCAAAAACTGTGGGAAGTGTGGGTTTGTAAGAGTATGGAGGAGCCTCAGAGGTGTTGAGTTGAGTAATTTTAAAAAACCACCAGGCAGACATAACCTTCAAAATTTAAAAGTATGAAAGTGTCCCACAATATAAAGTTATTTGATATTTGAAATATTTCTTCCTATATCTATCACTGCTGCATGAAGTGTGTGTATGTTTAAACAGGTGGACAAAAGGAGATAGAAATAGCACCCATACTTCAAAATTTAGGGGAAGTCGGTTAACTTTTTCTTGGTTTACACTGAAAGTTGGTTTACACTTCTATTGCAACAAAAATGGAAAAATCTTTCGACCTTTGCACAGTTTTGATAGTTTCAAGAACTGATATTTACGTTTTTCAGTCTCTCACCATCATTTTGCTGCCTGCAAATTAAAAGCATTTGTTGCAGTATTTCTACTAAAAGAGCAATTCAGTTATTTTTCAAGTAGATTATGAGCAATTTTCTGATGTATTGAGAAATGATGAACTAGAAGATAGTCTAGATAACTAAATTTATATTATGTGTTTCACTATATACACACAAAATACTATTTTATTATTTTTGTCTCCCTTATTTCTTTCCGACCTTTTCCAACCGCTTCCATTTTCACCTCATACATGCATCTGATTTTCCTCTCACATACTCACAATTCTCCTACGTAAAGTGTTAATAGAACACGCGTGGTCACGATTTCACACTTGCAATATTCAAATAGCTTCCAAGTTAGTCAGAGGAAGTTTGACCATGTCCATATGTACACTTAAGGAGATGAAAGCCTGGATCACATGAAGGAAAACAACCATTTTTAAAAAAGAAAAAATATTGTATGAGGTTATTTATGCCTTTTTTTTTTAATTTTCACCATGGATAATACCAAATGGAAATACTTCATCCCTAACTTTATCGTGATGTGGGGAAAATTGAGCCCACATGGAGCATCTGCAGATTGCATCTTTCAAGGCAGGGCTGCACCAGGAGGATTTCATAAGGATGGCTAAAGAATGTTGGGTGTCGAAGCAGGGATGTGCACTCATGAAACCACATGTTCTTTTCCTCTGTTTTTCAGCATCACCAACCTGTTCCCATCGCTTCCTACACAGATCACCATCCCAGTGGGCTGTGCAGATGTCCTGATGAGCCTGGGATACACCATCATCTCTCACCCTGCCATAAATCCCAGATTGGAGTCCAAGGGAATAGGCATGGCCGTGACACTGATCACAAGACTGGCATCTTGCACACTTGAAGTCACACTGAATTAAGCAGGGTTGTTATTTTCAGGTACCCAAAACAAGGGCCCATAAACAAACAAGATGGAACAAGACAGGGATCAGGGATGGGGCACTGCCCTTGCCAGTGAGCCAACCTTCTGCAACTGGAGCCACTATAAATGGAAATTATTAGAGAAGCTCCCACCCGCACTTCATGGAAACTTCCACTCTGCCACCCACATGGTCACTGCCCAGTCCCACCCCTCATATTGGGAGGGTCAGCACAGATTCTGCTGGCTTCAAAATCTTTCTTTCATATTACAGATCAGCTTCAAGGGCCTAGGAGAGGAGCTAATCCTACACACATGTGCCTCTAGTGAGATGGCAACTGTCCCTGGCCAAGGAATTAACACCCCTTTTAAAGTTATCCTCTTTATTCTGAACTTCCAACAAACAAATCAAATCCAGTATTTAGCAACTGCATGTTTCACATCACCAAAAGCCCTTTCAGATCTCGAAGCTGTACACTCTGTCTGCTGGAATGACCCCAGGCACTCTGTGACAATTGAATTATAAGCAGTGACACCCTCTTTCCCACCCCTTTGCACTGAGTTACCTCCACTGGCTACAGAGAGGACTCTGCACGCTTTCGTGCAGCCAGCAATGTGCTGGACAACAGCAGGAACATATTATTAAATATTTCTTTTATCTTCACTTACAATGGCCACAGATTTAACCAGCCCGCAAATATTTTCCATTAGAGTATTGCAGCCACAAAGTTCCAAGCCTTGGAGACCAAAGGGGTTTTAGGTGGTTATAACTCTTCTGTCACTTTTATCTAGCCCAACCCATCTTATCCACAAAACCTTGAAGAAAATACCCAGTCACAAGCCACAGCACAAGACAAAATGCACACAGTCATCTGGGCTGCTCTGTTCCCCTGCTAGACCTCTGAGATATCACAGGCTTAGCTGTTGACCTTTCACGACGGTTTAGATTTTGCTTGAGGATGTCAGAAATATTCCCTGTGATTGGAGAGGCTGCTGGGTGGTCCTTGCAGTTGGAGGCTTTCTGGGCTCTCGGGAAGTGATTGTGCTAATCCATCACTGAACTCAGTGGCTTGGGCAGCCCACTACTTCACTACTACTGCAGTGTGGAGGGGTTTCCTTTCCAGGTGAACTGGCATTGACTCTGGATCCTGCCAGTAAACAAATATTTGTCTGTATTTTAAAATAATCTTTGTATAACATTGTGCAATGCTTTACCTGTATGCAGGAGGCATTTTACTTCCTTCCCTCTGGACAGTCTGCAGAGAATGGAAGAGCAGACTGAATGCAGAGATGTGAAGAAATTACACAGAGTGCTGCATCCAAATCCCTTCGAACATGGAAATGGTCTGATGGGTTCATATCCATTAGCACATGGTTATTATTTTCATAAACTCTTTTAAATCTACCTGGCTATGGCTAATGCAGTGAGTCTTAACTGCTTTGGGGATAACTCGCAGGGATTTGAGAGAGGGAGTTCTAGTCCAGGATCTGCTGCTTAGTTCATAAACAGTCTTGGATTAATCACTTTCCTCCCCTGGTTACTATTTCTGATTGCAAAGTTATTTAAGGGCAGGAAGCTGTACAAAAAAAGTCATTATTATTACAGGATACCCTTCTTTTCAAACTCCACTAAACTCCAGGAAGGTTTGAAAACTGTGCTGCCGTAATCAGTCAAAACCACAATTTGTTTGCACGAGGATGGTTCCACCTGTCACCAACTAAACCATATTATATAACTGTGGCCAAACAGCATTAATTTTTTTCCAGGCAGCTACATACAAGCCTGAAGGGATGCATGAATTGTCACAGAATCTGGCTAGAAAGATACCAAAAAAAATCTGTAGTTGCATACAACTCTCTAACTCCTTACTTGAACAGCCTGGGATTATACGGAGTGACACACACAGCTTCAATTCCCCGGATCAAACAGCTGTGAAGTCAGCAGGAAGCTCCTGACTGGCTCTTTGAATAATCCTTCTAGTGGGAGTCAGGTACACGGCACACACAGTCGTGGCTGAAACCCCATTCAGGCTGGCAGGTGATAAGATGTTCCAGACAACCCCAGTTACGCTGGAGATGGTGGCCGCAGCTGCCTGCTGACAGAACGTCACCTGAGTCACACGTTTTGTCAGTCAGCTCCCAGGCTGCAGTGTCAATCACAGTGCATGATAAACTAGGCCAATCACTCAACTGCATTTCAAAGGGGACAACTAAAGAATGTCATCTGTCCCAGATAAAAACTGGACTGTAGCCTGCAATCCATAAATCCCTTCGTCCTATCCTGAAGGCAGTATGCAGCAACATTTTGGAGTCTCTGAAATGATCTTTACCACAGAGATGACAGATGAGATCCTGTTGGGCAAACACCACTGGCCACGTGGCTACGACACTGAAAGAATACTGTGCCAGGATGCATGAGCAGCACTGAAGATGGTGCAAGCTTGAAGGTGTTTGTCTGCTTGTCCTGCATCACATTAACCCAGCCCAAATATTGGAAAGCAGAAGTCTGCAGCCTTACACACAATCCACGGTTACACAAAAAAACAATCCGTAATCACAAGCACAGCACACAGTTGACCAAGCCAGCACAATGATTGTTTCCCTCTGAGAAATGCCTGCAAGCAAACGAGTGCTAAAAACATTTACAGTCCCCCACAAAATTACTCATGATCTTCTCATGTGGAAAAGATCTTAGGTATTTATTTGATCTTACCTTCAAATAGTTTTATAGTTTAGGAAGAAAAGCCTTTTGCCTTAATGTAGCTATCAGACAGAACCAATGTGAAACTTGCTCTGTACTACTACATCCAAACCTGCATTCCAGTTGGGATCTTCACACACTAACACAGAGTGAGCTGGAATGTGCGAGGGTTTGTCCCATCAGTTTGATTTTTTAAAATTTGTGTTTCCCTCTGTTTCCTGCAGCAACTGCTCTCCCGTGTAAAATCTGCAGTTATCACATAAAGACTATTCAGGACCAGCTTATTCCTAGATTGTGACATCCCTGGCTCTTGGCTTTCTAAGCCTAGCTTCTATCAACCATTTAAAGATGAAACCAAGTACCTTGAAACTCACCAACAGAGCTTTCTAACACGAAACCTCCTTTCTGAGTATCTACAGACACTATCAGCATTGTTACAGTATTTCGAAATGACATTTTAACACCAAAGGCAAGCACAGCAAGCGCCTTTCCGAGCCAGGAGAGATTACTTTGGCTCTGGCACCACCTACTGACCAGGGAATAAAAGCGCCTGGACTACCACAGCAAGGGAGGCCACATTACCCAAGGAAATACACCCCGATTTCTTCCTGCAGTGTGAATATTTCTATTTTTTCATCCCCAAGACAGCTTTAACTTACAACCTCGAAAAATATTTTCTTAGCTTCTCATTACTGTTGACATTCATCAGAGTGCAATGATATAATGTAATAGGATCTTTCCAGTCTGCAAGATAACCAGTACAAATAAACAAAAACCTGCTTGCACCGACTTTGCAAGCAATTCTTCACCGCACAGACACTGAGGAGGAACGAGCTGTTCCAGTGTAGCCCCCCGGAATGCACTTAGCTGTGCAAAATACATTAAAATATGAATGCAAAAATAAAACCTCACACAAAGGTTTAGTTTAGAAAACAGTTTTCTTGTTCTTGCCTTCCTAAATATTTCATTTTCCCTTTCTAGACAGAAAATAGTCTCCATGCATTAACAAGAAAACCATAAATGAGTTGGGAATGTATTTTTTATTAATATGTAGGCTGAAAATATTTCTTTGTAAGAACAAATGGCAACTTTTTATCTGGATTTTAAGATTACTGAAAAGCACCAAAGCGGGATTTCATAAATTTTTGCCACTACTGAAAATCAACTACTCAAACAGAGAACATTTGTACTAAATATATATTTTTTCAAATATTGAAAATTACTCCTAAATGTTGTATAATTATAGGAGTTACGTGGAAAATATTTTACCTTTGTCTGTGTGAATGTACCGACCTCACTTAACAGGGAAACAGAATTTAAACTTCAATCAAAACGCATAAGGACAAGTAGGGGTTACAGCAAATTCCGAAGATGAAGACAGAGGCTGGTAAGTAAAAACTGCTGCAGAATAATAAGAATTGATCACCTGTAGCTCTGGGGAATGAAATTAAGACAATGAATACTGTCTTAAGCCTGCTGGACATCCAGAAGAAGAGAGCTGTCATGCTTGCAGGGCCTGCTGATTAATGCCTGGCTTTAGTGTAACGTAAGATTTATTGCATTTTGCCTTAAGTGGGTAATTGAATAATCCCTCTAAAAAGCAATAATTTTCCCATGAAGTTCATAAAGTTAATACACTTCAAATCTCCAAAGAGCAGAAAAGAAACAGTTACACATCTACCTGTGGAAATCACTGGACATAAATCATCATGCACAAACGTGACTTCATAGAAGTTTGTTATTACAGCATTTTACAGGAAAGAATAAATAATTTTTGTTTTAAATACTGCCTATGTACACCTATCATGACTGGCTGAATGAACACTGATTCTTGATCTCCCATCTTTTTATATCGTAGTAACTTCATTGGATCACTGAATATAATTCTCACTTTATTTGGACTAAAACAAAATTGAAACTCAAATTAGCCTGACTCAAAATCTGGTTGTTAGTCTTATGGGAGAACAAGTCCCACACATACTGCTTAGGCTCTTGAAATCAATGGGAAAATGGGGAAAAGGAAAGAAAATTCGTATTGATTGGTGGTGTGTTTGGGGTTTATAGACCATACCCTATAAAATGCACGTAAGGCTCAGACAATGAGCCAAGGAAGCAGCACTGTATCGTTAGGAATCACTGCACAGATGGAGGATGAAATCTTTGTCTGTGCTCCACAGTGCAAATCCCCAGAATGAAGATCCTGTCAGACCAGAGGAAAAGCAAGGTGTCCTCTCCTAGTTTGTCCTACCTCAACCGGGTCGAAGGGGTTGTCACAAGAATTACTATATTCCATAGGGATGGATTTATAAGTGTGCAAAACTGTAAGTTAGACTAACAGACCAAAGATATGTCACTTAATTTATGCAAAAAAGAAGCTGATAAAAACCCTAAAATTAAAAGCAGCATTTGGAAAAAATGTGATCAGAAATTCTGCCTCAGATGATTATAATAATAAAGGAATCTGAACTCACAGTGTCTTTCAAAACCACACAAAGTGAGCTGAAATATCCTCAAATCTACTAACACCAAACGTACCCGAATCCTCAAGATTATGTATTTTAAAATTATCACCTTTAAAGCATGAGCTGTTACCACACCTGCAGACGTTCTTCTCTGGAGAAAGCACTGGCTTTTGAGATACTGGGGTTTTGAGAAGAAAATATCAAACACTTAGACTACCACACTTGAGGACACCTGCTACAATATTCTTAATATTGAACACTACAAGAAAGGTAGTGAAATATATCAAGCTTCAGTTTCAACTGAAATTTTGACCTCTGAACCTGCATTTTCTCTGCAGGCCCTAGGTAATATTACAATTCAGAGGTGCAGAATTATCCACTCCAACCCAATCATGACCACAACCATTCCAACTCAGCTCCTCAGTGAGTGCAAACCAGTAAGTTCTGGAGTCATGTCAGTGGCTCCACACACAGCCACCACAGATCAGAACCTGGACTCCAAGTTTTCACATCACTGTTCAACCTCTGGGCTCCACCTGGCTGTGACAACAAAATGGCCTTCTTGCTGGGGCGTGCAACTTACACGTCCCATATTACCCTCAGGGGATTACAGTTGAGAAAACCGTGATTTCTTCTGCACTGATGAAATGATTCTCGGGCTGGATCGCAGGGATACAATGCATTTCAGACATTCTTCTTCTCTGAATTAATGCACGTGGGGCTACTAATGTAGTACTTTTGACATCAGCCATCTTTTTTGATTGCACACTTTGTGTTACATAGCTTCATCAGGAAAACCAATGGAAACACTGGAATTCTCTGTTCATAGTTTTAAGTTTCACTTTGAACCATCTGGCAATCTCAGCCAGGTATGAAGTAAATTATGGGCCTCCAATAAATTTTCAGGACAGTCTCTACTACTTAAAACTAGATAAAAAGCACATTTTAAAAAATATGATATAGACATTTCAAATTTGAAAGCAATGTTATCACAACATACAAAGTAAGACAATGAAAGGGGGAGGGCATGTTTTGGTACTGATGTGTACTTAGAAAGAATTATGCTTTCATCCTTCAATCAGTTTTAACATGGTACTGCCTTGGGAATTCTGTGCTAAGAAAAAGGCCAGATGGGACAACATATTGGCCCAACAGCTCTTAGGGAGTAAAGGGATTTGGGTTTGCTCCTATTAGAGTAGATTAATGGCATATCAGAATGGCTACGAGAAACAAGGGAATTGCTGGCTGAGGAAAAGTTACTCAATCTTGAAAGCAAGCAAGCAGTGTGGGCTCCCAGTGAAGCAGTCCTCAGTGTAAGGCATTACACAAGTGATTTCCTTTGTTACGGTTTAGGAATGTACGGTTCTTGCCCATGTTGGTCTGAAACATGACAAACATTGATTTGTGTTTCCATAAAAAGTCTGTAGTATTTCCTAAGTCTGTAGAAGAATTGCTTGGATAAAGTGTGATGCCACATTCTTCAGGGCTGCCGGTGAGCTGGGCCTGACTGGATGTGAAGCATTTGGGAAGCCAAATTTGCATTGTTCATGAAGCAACCAAAATGCATTCTTTGGTGCCAAATCTAGGAATTGTGGTAATGCAGCACCTTATGTAGGATGTTCTGTTCCAGAGAGTATGGCAGATACTAACAGGAAAAAAATGGAAAGGGGAAGTCCATGACCTGTAAGCAAATTACAGTGGGGCCCAGTGGATGTAAGTTTGGAATGGCTCAAATATTTTGAGGGGTGAGGAGGGGGATTGAAAACTGGGAGTAACGTGAGATAGCAAATCTTGCCAAAATATTTATGTCTCTGACCTAGGCAGGTTAGATCTTCAGACGAGAATCTGTTTGCAACCAGGGGCAGCTAATAAAAAGTAAAATTTATGGCTTTCTCATCGTAAACGCTGCCCCAGATGTTCAACCACAAAGTACACAGGTTCACCACCAAACCAAACGCAAGGAAGAAGATCAATAAAACAACATCAGAGTATCCTTTTACCGGTAAAGGCAGAGCATTTGTCTAAAGAGCAAACAGTATATGGTATCTCAAGTGGCTCCTTAAAACTCTTGCCATAAAGTTATTGACGATGTTAATATGAGAATTGCAATATGAAGACCAAAGACTACATTTTTTACTCTTCTTTACAAGGGGAGAAACAGAGCAAGTCTTGAAACCTGGACAGGACTGATACTGCTCCTAAAAGGTTATGAGAAGTTCATTTAATAAGACAAAACCCCTAAAACATGAAACACAGACTCATACTGTCCTTCCGTTTGATCAGACATACTGCCACGTGGATTTTGATGTATACTCCAGCAATAAGCTATTTTCTGAATTTCTGCACAGAGTGACACTGCAATTACTGTTCCTGTGACCCCAGTGCTGTACTCCACACAATCCTTGGCTTCACCCTAACAACTGATTTTGAGGCAGACATTGCTGTATTACATTTTATTTTGACACAGACATTGCTATATTATATATTATGTATAAATCTGATTAATCACTGTGCACTTTTCATATTTTACAGCCAAAAGCATCCAGAGCTGTAACTGCTGAAATGCAAGATTTCCCTTGCTGTTTGCTGAGTAAGTCCAAAAAGCCTCAGTCTTCGCTGAAAATGCCTGTTTTCAGTTGCAAATAAGCTTTCTCCTATTATTCATAAAGTTTAGGGCTCAATGCATGATTATGCTAATCCTCATGATAAAACAGCAATAAACTTGCAACCAGTAAAAAGGTGAGTGGTCTCTGCAAACAGAGAAAGCCTAGAATAGGTTGGTGGATGTTTTTGTGGTCCAAATTTTCAATTTTTTTTAATTTTAATATTTGCCAGCAGAGTTTTCTGTCTTTTTCAGTGCTGAGGCTTAGGACCTCTTCATTACATTCTACATAAAACTCAGCCTTCCCTGCTACGGCTTATTAGACACATTAGAGAATTTTTGCTACCAAACATTCGGAGATCATGGATAATATACAGATTAAGCACATCTTGCCTCTAGTAAGTTTGTGAGGACACCATATGCCTGGTCCTCCCAGACTGCTTTAGCTGACATTCTAATAAGAAAGAAGGATGACTTCTTATTCCCTGTGAGAGACTTTAAGAGTGTAACTATGGTGGAAACAGCTTTGGAAGCACATAAAAGCTGCAAATTTTGGTTCTGCTTTGCAAAGGAAATAAATAGAAGTACTTGCTATTTGCTGAAAAGCTCGAAATAAGCAGACTGAAAAGAATTAGAAGACTTCTCTACGATTTTTCAAAGCCACGTTAGAAGACCAAAGGATGCAGAAGGCTGAGCAAGGTATACAGGGATGAACGGCATTCTGTGGCAGTGGTGTGAGGCCCCAACTTTTGTACCATTTCTGACATTGCGTTACAGGATTATATTAACAACATTTCAGTTGCTAACTGTCAGTCCTATGAGCGTTCATGTGCATGACATCTCCATCATTTATGTCTCACAGTGCTCTCGTTACCCATAAAAAGGAATGCCAAAAATTTAAGACAGGAAGCCTGATTAATTGTTTCATCCCTGCTGCTTTCCTCTATCGACTGCTGTTCAACACATGAGAAAATCATCTCTGGTCAGACCAAAGGTGCACAGCTAGCTGAGTAGCAGATGCTTAGGAAAACAAGGTATTTAGGGATTTACCCTTCCCTTGAGATGCCCTCTCAGTCACTCGAGAACTGCTTGCTGGCATCTACTCAGGTGCCCCTCTTCTCTCATTGGAAAGAGTATATTCAAAGTGGAGTTCATTTCTCTGGGACACACAAAAAAGGATGGGACAAAGGAGATTTAAAGACAGCTGAGGCCTACAAAGAAGCTGAGCTATAATCCCTTTGCTACGGGCTACATGGTAGGAACCCCGTAGTCCACCACACTGGATTACTCATAAAATGCTTTCTTCATCTACTTTCAGTTTCAGCCTCTCCTTTGAACAGCACTGCAGTGCCTGACTTGAACAGCCCATGTTTCTGCATCAAAACTTACTGTTCTTCCTTGAAGAATACTGTTCTTTGTAATGTCACTTGTAACAACTGCACTGTTAGGCTAATATAAATGTAGTCCAAATTTCACTTCCTTTCACATTCCATTTTTGCTGAAATGAAGTAGACGAGAAAAAACCAGAAACTTCAATGGGAATAGTCTTGTGCAGATGGAGGAAACCCAAATGTGCTTAGTAGACCAGGTCTTGGTCAGAGTCTAAAGAGTCCAAAGGACAGATGTGTTGTTTGTTAATCCTTCAGGAAACCCTTGCGATTAGGAACTCCTAGATCTCCAAAAGGCCAGCCAACTAAAAACCATACACTCTGCTCCAGCACTCAGAGTACTCCATGTGGGAGAATAAGAGGATTGCCTGGCCAGAAATAAGAAAGAACAATGTAAATAAGGTTATTATACATAAAAATCAGAGTGCATGCCCTGGAGGATGGAGAGATTTCAGTTCAATAAATCAGCTAGGAAGATCTGGCAAAGTGCATTGTCCAACTGGCTTAGAAATTTAACAAGAATATTAGGGCAGCCATTTCTTTTAGAAGTTTAAGGAAAAACAGAGGTAGATTCAAGCCAATGTATTAAAACACTATGAAAGGCAAGTGAAAGCCATTAGGAAAGAACCTGAAAGCAATTCACTGTGACCCCCAGAGAATATCAGTACAAGGGTGGAGGAAAAGCAGAGTGTATCCAATGAGAGCAAACAAATAAAATCATAAAGTCATGTGGAATATAGAAAGAGTTCAGACTGTACTAAATTTCTACATGGATGAAAACAAATGTCTCCACTTTCTATAATTCTATCTTTTGAATTTCTATAATGTGATACCCTATACTGCATTTAATCAACATTATTTTAAAACTTTTCCTTTTTAATTTTTTGTATTACTGGGGAGACTCCAGTTTACAAACAAATATGAAGAACACAGCTGCTGTCTCCAAATGTGGACAAATACATAATAGTACAAAAAAAGAAAATAAATTAGTCAACAGTACCATCAATTATTTCAGCACATCATCTACATAACTTGCTTTCAATATTTCTGTAGACCTCATGACAAAGCAGAAACATCAGAGGGTGAAGCCTCTCAAGTGCCTTTGTTAACTCATGGGGAGCACCCTCTAAGCGTGAAGGACATCTTAGAAAAAAGTACAAGATGTTTCTTTGGAAATCTCTGGGGGAATCAGTTCAGTGGAAGCAGCAGAGCAGCTCACACGGCAACTGCAGCAGAGGAGAGGAGCTGAGCTGCTGAGCCAAGCTGAGGGTTCATGCAAGAACAGAAGCTCATGGAGAACAAGCAAGATTTCAGTCTTGCACTGAAGGAGACACTGAATGCCCTTGTTGAGAGATTATCCAAAGCTAAGCCATAGAAGCAAAAGAGGAGGAAATCAGGGACACAAAACCCTGCAGAAAAGGAAAGGGAATTAGAGAGGATCTGCTTGTGATGTGCTGAAGGAAAAAAATAGGAAAGCAGAAGACAAATTGGGATAAGACAGATGCAGGGCAGCCAGACCAGATGTGGTCCCAAGCAGACAAGTGCAGTTGGATGGGTCAGAGGGAATGAGCAGGGACACTGCCCAGAGAGGCCAGGAATGCTGGATGGAGCTTCAGTCATGCTGAGTTATGAGGCAGCTGCAGCAGCCACCAACAAATACTTGGCTCAAATAAGCACCATATTTAAGTACTGGAACTCAGTGGAACAGAATGGCACAGGTATAGCAAAATCATCTCTTTTCCTTGTTATTCCTAGGTATAAGGACTGAGTACTGAACAGCTTTATGGCCCATCTGTGAGAGAACATAGCAACTGAAATTATATGTGAACAGTAGGTTCCTGGTTTCCAAAAAAAAAAAAAATTACTAATACTAATGTTCTCTCATTATGCATACTCACCACCCTGAAGGATTATATATTCATCACATTATTTTCTTGTTTTGATTCTTCAGGACAAGCAAGATTAAAATATCACTGTCCAGTATGTTCCACTCTTCCATAGCTATAATCTTCCTGCCTCAGCTGACCTAAGAGTTACTGAACAAGGAGTAGGGAGATAAAGAAACTCAAATTCTGTTGTTTTCTAACCCATAGAGGAAACAGCCAATACATAACTCCACTTCCACATTCACCCAATGCTAGGCCCAAGGGCAGTTCTGTCATTCCAGGAGCAGTGGGAGCACACTCTTGCACACTTATGAAAAATGTACCCTTTTTTTGTGGCAATTTTTTTTCAAACACCACTGAGGGTTTTGGACAGAATAACATTTACACCAGCAGTGTAACACAAAAAAAAAACCCCACCCCTGTGCTGATGGTTACAAAATGACATCAGCTGACACATCACTTGGTAACTCTTGATTAGTATTGAAGATGAAAAAGAGATTTGAAGAGCCACAAGCTATGTAACAGACTCACCTCTGCATCTGACACTCAGCAAATCTGAGACTCAGTTTTGACCCAAGGGAAATTGGAATTTCATGCATAAATGGCTGCCCAGAACAAATAAGCAACTTGCCCAAAGTCAGATCTGATGTGGGAGGCCCTCTCCAGATAACATCATGAATAATCCCCAAATTAACAGAAATATGTTTTCATTTACTTACCACATTCTGACACTCCATTTTTTATAACATAAATAAGCGCAGAAGTTGTTTTAAGGAAGGAAGTAAAAATTACTAGGTGTCTATCACGAATTACAGAAGAATGCAAAATATTTTGATCACAGGATTAATTTCTTGCTAATTCATTTCAACATTTAGATCTTTATCATTTCGGGCATGGCCTAAGTTAATAGTACACGCTTAAGAAAGAAATTCACGTCTGACAAGAATTATCTGCCAAGAAAGTGCACTTTTTAAATATTCTTTAGCATGCAAAAGAAATATTAGATTTCCATGAATTCATTCTTATGCTCTTACTAACAAGTGTGGTGGACAGCAAGTAATAACAGAGACAGGCCAGCACAGCAGTAAAATATGTGAACACATCAATTTATAAAAAACAGCATTTGGTTATTATTGTTGGTCTTGAGGAGCAGTCTTGCCAGCTGTCACAAAATGCATAAACAGTTCATAATCTGTAATAGCTCCTCAGACAGCTGCAAGACTATAAGGAACCAAGTTTTATTCCTCCAATGAAACATGTTATATAGGTCCAAAATGGACAGATATTTTAGAAAACATATTCCAAAAATACAGCAGAAAATCAAGACTTTTAAAAAGACTTGCGAGGTTCCAACCAGACAAAAGTCAAGTTAAAATGCTTATTATCACTCACTACTTTCCAGAACCCCTCCAGCTTCCTGTCTTCTCATAACTATGTCATGCAGCAAATGAAGGCCCCTAACAGTCATGGCATGAAAAAAAAATAACAAACACAGAGAAATCACATAAATATTCAGACTATGCAACATAGCTGTTCAGAGTTGGTGTTTTCTTTTTCAAGAGCTTGTGCAAACATTCTGCTCAATTTCATATCTGTGGGAGTTTGCATCCCCCACATCCAAGTTTCAAAAACAAACTCTCACAAACCCTTATTCTCATAATAAACAACCCCAGCTATATCTCACCTAAATTTTCCATGGTGCTGAGTTTAATAAAAGCTGGATTTAGCACCATTATCTAGACAAGAATTGTTAAACAGTTTCTTGTAAAGAATCCGTTTCTTCCATCTGCACTAAGAGAGGCACAGATTTGGGTGTCTCATGATTCTTTGCATGACTATAGAAAATGAGATATCTTCTAACACAAAGCAACTTAAAGATAAGTGTAGTGATTCCAGCATATAAACCCATTCTTCTGCAAGGGAAAAAAACCCCACTGTTTGCAATAATGCCTTCTATGTGTAATATCAAACGAAACAGGAAAAAATACAAAATACTCAGAAATATTTTGTTTCTGTGAACAAATTCTAGGATTGAAAGTTTTCTAGCACTATTATGAAATTGAAGTAATAAGTGCTTTAGAAGAGCTTATTTATGAAAGTATGCACATCACAGAAAACAGTTCCATGCCAAGCATCACTGTTGGAAGGTTTGTACTCGTGTTTGAACAGCGCTACAGCTCCTGGTTTTCCAGCTTTCTAAGTAGAGTAGAAAACACTAGATTGTGTTTATTTTACCAGAAAATTTGATAACAGAGGCCTGTCATGCTTCCTTGCTGAAGTTTGCACTGCCTTAGGCTGATCTGGAAGGCCATCTGGAAATCACCGCTGATTAATTAGCTGTGAGCCTATGATGTGAAGAGGGCAGATGGAAGAACACAGCACTTCATTGCTCCCAGCCCTGCAAGCCCTACCAGTCCAACGCCTGATCCACGTCAAGGCCCCGGTCTCTTTCCAGGAAGACTAAGATTCAGATTCAGGAATTCTCCATAGTAATCGTCTTTCCTCAGCTGCCTTTTCTCCCAGCTCTGTTCACAACGTTATCAATGCTAACAAACAATGTCTAGGAACCACAACGGAAGGGAGATGCAACAGAGTGTTTTCACCAGAGGTCCTGCCTTCCCATCCACAGAACTCAGACAAAACCATCTTGGTTTTACATTTATCACTTCTAGACATATTCCCAAATGAAAAAACTTCAGTATTATAAACCTATTTTTTTTTCTAATGGAACAAGAGCATTTGCTTATCCTCCTGGCTCCTGTACTTACACAGCAGATTCCCTTGTCCTTGTCACAAATACACACACATATTTACTGTCCATGGCTTTCTGGTCAAGATACGGAAGTCCTCTACCAATATCCTGGTCTTACAAGCATCATAAGTACAGAGAAGCAGTTTTAGACTGATAAGAGGGGAAAGCAATTCAGCTTTATCTCCTCACTGAGCCTTCCACTCGCCCTCTCTATATATTCTGAGAAGGACAAGATGAAAATATCATTATTGTTATACAAAAACCAAATTATTCTGCCATTCTCTCCTTATTATCATCAGCTACTTTTACTTAAAAATTAAGACAGATAAGCAAAGAGGTACCAGCTTTGATAAATAGCCTTTCCTGCACAAACAGTATCACAGTACGACAGCTTAAATTTAAGTCTCACTTCTTTCAAATTTATCATGGATTAAATACATATGCATGAGCATCACTGAAAACTGCACTTCCACGGGTTTTCCGAAAAACGAGGTCATAACTAATGACTAATGATGAACCTAAGATCAACAGCATCAAATGGTGGCCAGAAGATGGCTGGCTAAGAGAGGGATGAAGAATTATAGGACATTTACTATTAATGTTGAGACAGAATTTAAGACAGAGGTTCTTCGATAAATGTTTACAAATATTTCATTGCGCTTGGCTTAAAATGCTTTTTGGTCCATATTAAAATATAAGGCTCAGTACCTGTTCATCAAATTCTTTTTCTCTCTTTAAATTACTTGAGAGCCCCTGTCTTGAAACACCAAACTCCTGACTAGGAACACAAAAAGAAGCTATCTGATGTCTGCTCAAAACAATCCTTCCCTCCTTCCATACTGAGGCCTGAAAACAGAGCCAACCACCGGCTCTTTTGCTCTGTCGTATTTGCTGCTATCAGCTGTGCAACTTTCAGCTTGTGAAACAGCCCAATGACTGGCTGTTTTAAACTAAATTTTAAACATTCCAGGAGCAGCCCAAAGGTAGATCAAATCATTATAGCTAGTTTGCAAAACCTTTCCAGCTCATCACTATTTTCCAAGTGGATAATTGTAAAGATCTTTTTTTTCCCCAATAGGATAAATGACATAGAGTCCCAAATCTGAGTCTGTACATTAAAGCACTTAAGCTCGTGACTTTTCCATTACAAAGTGAGAAGTTCAAGGCTTTTGCTACCAGCTAACAGCAATATATGCGTATGCAAAATGTTGTTTACTTCTCCTTTTTATTCTTCTTTCCTCTTCTTCCTTCTCCAAACCCCTTCAGTGCCCATGTCTTGACACACTGAACTCCCCAGGCTAGGCTACTTTTGATTTGCGAGGAGAGCTACAATAGTTAATTACAGAGCATGGTCTTCTGTGCCTCAAACATTTTGCATTTATAGGCTCCTGATATAGTCCAGAGCAAGAGGCTAACCCACATTTAATTTGTCCAACACGTTTCTGGTTAAAGTTCCATCAAATGGGTGACTGGAATCCCTCCGATTCAGCTGGAAAAGTCACTTTGAAGGAGGCGTTTATTAGCAACATTTGCCTCAGTCACAACAGGAGGCCCTGAGGGCCTGGGCAAAATCAGTGGTTGCTTATAACAGCCAGACCCGGCCGTTCCCCACGGGCTCAAGTGTCAATAATAGGCTAGATATTATTATTCGGGATTGATTTTACAGCGGGTGTAAAATTAAAGCAGTGAGGCCGTTTCTGTAGGCAGCAGAGGCCTGTGCTTTGCAGTGCCCTGGGGGGCGGCCCCACAGCCCCCGGCCCCATGTGGCCGCTCCGAACGGAGCTCGGGGCCCACGGCACTCCGCAGTTCCAGCACAGCCCGCGGCTCCTTCCTCCAGCGGGACAGGCCTGGGCTTCCTCCTGGCCTGATGTTTGCTGCAGCCCTTTGGGCCAGTGTTTAATCCTCTCCGCGGCCCAAGGTTCGCATGAAAATTTAATGCCGGTGGGGTTTCGACTGAAAAAGTCCCAAGTCAGAACATCATCAGCTCACAGTCCTTTCAAGTGAAATATTCAGTAGTTAATTCTGAGGAGCTTCTACATTAAAATGAGAAACGTTTTCAGCAGTAGTGGGAAGGAACATGTTGGGTAGTCTGTAACTACAAATATCTACTTCCCTCTTCATGCAAAAGTTCCTCTTGTTCAAGACAACCATTATTATCCTTTCCTGGTTATTTCATTGTCCCTGGAAAATTCAATGGATCTTGTTCTCCAAAGCTTTCTGGTCCAAATGTTTCATGAAACTAAAGCTCCTCATTGACAAACACCTCTAAAATTTAGTCTAAGTCTGGAAATGCTACAGGCACTTTGGAGCTGAAGTCTCAGCAAAATTCTGATACAGACCCTTTCTGAAAACAGACTAGCTCATAAATCACTGAACACTGTCCAAAAAAAAAAGTGACATTTTTTACATTTTTTCCCCTGTTGTAATCAGGTACAAATCCAGTAGTCCAACTGCATTTACATCCAGCAATATCAGGTCGAAGTTGCATCAACCCTATGTAAAACCTTGAACGTCTGAAACTCATTTTCAGTTCTTTTTCTTTTGAGGGAATTGTGTGGATTCTTAAGTTTTATTCTCCCTCTTCATTTCCTTCTCTCTTTGCCTCCTTTACAACCTCCTTCTACATTCTTTGCTTTTGTCAGTGTTTCCATCTCCATTCAATACTTCTTCATTGTCCCTTTAGCACGAGGCTTCAAAAATTATTTTTAAGCGTGTTAAAAACAGGAAAATAGAATTTTAATCTCATGGTGAACACTGTATTTCAAAAGAAACCAGAGTTCACCTAGAAAAGACAGTACATGAATTTTTTTTTTTTCTGCCTTGCTGTCCCCTCTGACTGTGAGAGTGGAAACCACAGAGCTCAGAGGAGGATCTAGAAAGTGCATGGACTCAGGGAAGAATAAGATGATGGATTATTTGTCCTGTCCACACCACAATGAAATAGCCACAAACATTTCTTCTAAACCTGATGACGCATTTGCATACATAGAATCATAGAAAGGCCTGAACTGGAAGGGACCTTCCATATCATCCAGTTCCAACCCCCCCACTACAGGGAGGGATGCCACCCACTAGGATCAGGTTGCTCAGAGACTCATCCAACCTGGACATGAACTTCCAGGGATGGGGTATCCACAGCTTTTCTGGGCAACCTGTTCCAGTGCCTCACCACCCTCTGCATAAAGAATTTCTTCCTAACATCTAATCTAAATCTCCAGTCTTTCAGTTTAAAACAGTTCTCAGTCTGTTGACACCTTACAAGCATTTTATATTCACCCTCATTCTCTTCCCTAAGCTGTCATCGGGCTATGAATCGCTGTGGGGGGGGGGAGCTGGATAAATTTTCCTCGCTGTCAGGATTAGGCAAACTTGGAGGAAACAGTGCTGGTGTAAATAAGCATCTGACTTCAGTGCTACAGCGCTCAGATGGCATGAGAGTTGGAAGTAAGAAATGACTAATTTCAGTTTCACAGTTATAATACAAGCATCCTCCTCCTATCATACACTGAAAGGAAAATAAAGATGTCCCAACTTTCCCCCTCACTCCTCAGTGCCTGTCCTCTACATTAAAGAAACAGTCCTGACGGGGCTAATTTGATTTACATCATCACAGAACCAATACATTAAATAGTTAATGGAGATGATTTTTGCCATGTCCTTGGTGCACTGCTTTATGATGAAGTGTGCACAACACACACATCTGGTCTAATAATCTATGGAAATGCTGTGTGAACCATGTCATAAGGGCTGATGGAAAAAAGAGACCAGAGAAATCTTCTGATTCTGGTAATAGCCAGCACCAAGCTGGGGTAATGTAATTAAAAATGTGTGATGTTACATGGGCCCAAATATAGCAGTGTGAAATCTAACATGCCACAAGAAATGCTGAACTTCAGTAGGTGAAGCTTCTAACAATCACGTGACATTTCTAAGAAAATAATTTATCAATACAGCCCATGATATGGTGAAACTGCTTAAGTTTCCATGTCTCTTTTTAAAAAAATGTACCCTTTTAAACAGATTTCCCAAGTCATATGAGAAGAAGCTGCTGGGTTACTCCCTGGGATTAGGATATCTGACTAACAAATCTTTGAAAACACATTTCATTTACATAGCTATCCTTGAAGTATAGCTTGTAGCGAATTTTACACTTAAGTATCTCTAAATATGATATGAACTGTTTTTCAAGCTAATAATCTAGCTAGGTATATTAAAGCAGTTTGGAGTATTTTGGCTGAAGGAGATAAACCAGTAATATTTTTCAATTATGTAAAACCAGTGTATTCAGATGGCTTAAAAAACAAGTACTTTAGATTATTAATGCCAAGACTCAGGCACAGCTTTTCAAGCTTTCAGTTGGATTTCAAATATGTCTTTTGTTTTGGTTTGGTTTTTTTGTTTTTTTTTTTAATAGGAGCAGGTAGCAGTGCTGGGTTCTGGTATTAATTACACATGGAAACAGAAAACCTGAAGTAGATGTGGTAGCATTTTAAGAATCCAGCTATTGTGAATTCATCTGGAATTCATTGGGCTACCCCAGGCCATAATAAATCCATGCTGTATTAGCAGTAACATCATATGTACACTAATAGATGTTCTACTGAGATCAGTATTATTTAATTGACTCAAAGGATTACTTTAAGATCAGTTTTCTTCTAACTGTATTTTTAACATGGCTTTCTCCTGAAGCACGGCTTCCCACAAGACAAAGTTATGACATCAGAAGAAAAACATGCATAAGAAAATACACAAAATCAGACTATATTTTTCTCCTTAGGAAAGATACAAAGAGCATTAGAATCATAGTGTCTCCCCCATGTAAACAAATCCATGTGTTTATTTATAATTTTCTCTGTGGGAAACAAAACATTCAACTCTCCAAAAGCAAACGTGCAGATTCAAGAGAGGTATTAAGATGCAACTTAGCAAAAGTGATGTATCTTACTCAAACTTAAAAAATGATGCAAACAATCCGTTTGTAAAGAAGTACTGAGCACCCTCACCTGCACATCTCTGCTTTGTCATGCACACTAAATAAGAGAACACAAATAACATATAGAAGACTTGTCTGGTATCAGTTGCATGACTGGATATAGTAATTAATGGAAAAACAATACCTTGGACACTTTGGCTTGGAAAGGGAAGATGTTCTTAACTGTTTGCTGTGTCTTGTGAACTGAACAGAAACACTGATGTGGACTGGTGCTACTTGTTAGCCATTGATGTCCAGTTCACAAGTAAGTTTGCATTTCCTTCCCAAGTTAGGTGCTAAGATGGACATGCTGGTCAGCTCTCAAGGCTCAGATCCATTTAATATCATCATTTCTCATCATTTGATGAGAAAAAACCCGAGGTCTTCCTGAGCGTACTGGTTGGGCATCACTGAACAAAGCACAAAAAGTAAAAATGAAGACCTGGCGAGCTCCCTGCTTCTCAGGTTTTCATGCCAACCTCAGTGACATCCTGAGTCAATGCTGTGCCAGAGCAGCACTGAAATGCAACCACAGACAAGGACACTAAAAGGAGGCCTTGTCTCCTGACCAGCCAACTAAGTGTGTGTGGGCACACAGTTAAAAGCACATGACAGAAATTTGTTGAAAAAAACTTGCAATTCCAACTCATATTTTTACTTACTCTCCTCTAGATATCCTGAAGAAAATAAGGCATTTCTGTTTTCCCTGTAGTTTGAAAATAGCCTGGCTTTCCTAATTTTTTCCTCTAAAGAAAGAAACCACTGCAGGGAAGCAAAAAATCCCCAAAAGAGATAAATAGGGAATACCTGGATTTTGCAATTCTACTTTTCTTAGACAGTATATTCCACCTATGGAAGCCTGCAAGCCTTAGAAACCATGAACATTCCTTAAGTCAAACAGATGCACTTTCTTACCCTTTTATTTCGGATTATCATCCTCCCTGATTCTATCAGAAACAGCTCTTAGCAGAGTTCAGGTCTGTAATCATAAAATAAATAGTCTGAAGACCTAAATCAGGATTCAGAAGAGCTGCTCTCTTAGGAAGCAGGAGTTACACCCTCATGTATCATGCATATATCCATTACTGAGCCATCCCTCACAAGAACTTTCAAGCTCTGCCAGCCCCCTTCAAACATTTTTATCAAAACAGTAGAGGTCAAAAAGATGTTAAATTTCTACAGTTTTCATGAACAGGGAGAAAACATACTAATGTCCATATGGGAAAGGAATGGTGTCTCCCAGTCCTTGGTAGACATCAGATAATTCACACAAGGGGTTATTATGGATGTCCTGAACAGAGGAAAAGGTTGAAGGAGGTTTGCGGCTTAGCAGACCTCAGTTAATACACTTCTAAGCCATTTTAATTGTCCTGTGGATTTTTTAGAATCCCTTTCCAACTGTCTCATTTCTCTTTCCTTTTCTCTGTCCAGATTACCTGGCAACACTTCCAAGAATACGGTTCTTAGTACATTATCACCTCTTTCACAGTGACTTTAATTTAAATAATCAAAAGGCACAGCAACAGATATGCATTTAAGGGAAGTATAACAGCCATGAATGCAGTGGCTTTACGCTAATCACCCACCACATTTCTGCATACAGAAATCTGCAAAAACAGCTCAAGTGTCCCCTGGGATAGCCTTTGTGTAAAAACGGGTACTTTGGAAGTTAATTAGAGACAATCTGGTTTTTATACTGAGTTTTTAAAAAGCCAATTAGAGTTAATGAGAATGAGAGTGACTGTCATTGAGACTTGCTTGATATGGTTACTATTACAATTCAGTTTTTCATAGCAAAACAGCAAAATGGACATTAAAAGTGAGTGAACAGTGAAAGAATCCCAACTTGCTGGGATTCAGTTTTCTTCCAGCAAACTCAGCCCTTGTGTAAGAGTTGTGAAGGCACTGGGGATTAATTAAAGAGCGTAAGAAAGATATATTGAACATATGGACACAACAGAGCTACAGAACTTGCTAGTATTTACCAAAAAATCATTCACACAGGGAAAGGAGACCTCCATTGTGGAGCACATCACCTCACAGCACGTGGGGAAAAGACCCTTGTTCCAGTGCCCTCCCCAGGCACACCCAACAGCCAGGGAACAGCACAGCTTCCCTCTGAAGGCAAAGACACGCACTCAGGAGATTCACTGAAACAGAGGGGGCAGAAATGATGCAGCAGCCACCCACCAAATGCTATAACTAGATTTTCACATCTCTGCACAGCAGACGGCAGTGAAGAGATCCTTGAACCATGTCCAACACATTCCCATGCATCAAAGGGTCATGCAGTGCTGCTGGCTCCGGACCCCAGCTGCAACGATCCTGTACAGATCCCCAGGTCTGTTTTGGGACATGTACCTGCTTTTGTTTGCAAGCCAGCTATTGGCATGCAAGGAAAAGAGACTGCATTTTGTGGGCAGCTACAGTGGGGCCGTTGCAATCATATGTATAAGAGCACCTGAATAATTTAGTGTAAAATACCTACATTCATTAAAGCATCCAGTTTGGTAAGTTATTAAAAAGAGAAGCCTCATGTTACAAACATCCTCTATTCTTGTTGCTCCTGGTGTTTTGTTTTACTGACAGTAAAACTTGTTTTACTGACAGACATCTGTCTCCACAGGTATTGTGCCAAAGCCTGTTCCCATTTTTACGAATGTATCCTGGTTTAATTGTTTAACTAAGTGAGCTTGCCTTGCTGAACATTCCCATAAGGGAAGCACCATTCCTGAAGATATTCTGATGTGGGTTTTGTAGATAAACTAGGGCTAAAGGCTTTCACTGCTTCCTAAGCACATGCAGTATTGTGCTGGCTGTGTTAACTTACCCAAGTGTACAGCAGAGAGACTGAGGCAGACGATGGTCAAGCCCCAAACCCCACTAACGCCCAGTTTCACACACCATTATAAAACCAGTTAGGATTCTTGGCACCATTGAGACACCACAAAGGTGGGGAGTTCTGTTCAGGGATTTGCTTCCTTAGACAGAAGAAACCAAAGGTGTCTTCACTTTGCCAAGATGCCAAACTTTGCTGCCAACCTTGTCATCACCAGGTGCTGAAAGCAACAGAACCACTGTGCTGTCCCTGACAGAGAAAAGGTCACTGAGCCTCTCTCTAAAGGAAAAAATTAAAGCAGATGCATCTGGCTGGCTTTACTCTTCCACAGATCCCTGAGGTTTCCCATTCTGCCAAATTTCATGAGAAAATGAAGGGACTTGGAGGCTTTCTGTGGCTGGGGCTGTGAATGCTTTAATACTGCCAAGACAAAGGAGACTGCTTAGTCCCAGAGCCTTCATGCCCAAAGCCAAAGCCCGTAAGATGCCCACGATGCACAACGCCCAAAGAAAAAAACTGCAATGCTTGTAGAAAAGTGAAGACACTAAATTAAAACTACCAATTGATTTGCTAGGATTTTGAGGCTTCCTCCTCAGAGAAGAAAACTGTTCAGTAAAGCTCTTTATCCAAAGCTTTCCTGTCACATTTTTATTAATGGCCTGGATGATGGGGCAGGGTGTACCCTTCAGTAAGTTTGTCAACAGAAAACAGGGAGGAGCAGCTGATGCACCAGAGAGCCATGCTGCCATCCAGAGGGAGCTCAAGCACCTGGAGAAACGGGCTGACAGGAACCTCATCAGCTTCCACAAGGGAACATGCAAAATCCTACACTTGTGGAAGAGTAAAATTGCCTCCATGCACCAGGACATGCTGGAGCCCAACTAGTCAGAAAGCAGCTTTCCAGAAAAGGATCTGGACACCAGGCTGGACATAAGGCAGCACTCAGTCTCTACGAAGAAAGGCTGAGAGAGCTGGGACAGTTTAACCTAGAGAAGATCTCCATCCTTGAAGATATCCAAAAAGCCATCAGGATGCAGTCCTGGGAAATCTGCTCTAGATGATCCTGCTTGAACAGGAGGGGTTGGAAAAAAAAACAAAACAAAACAAAACCTCCAGAGGTGCCTTCAAACCTCAACCATTCTTTGTTTCTGTATCTCCTTCAAAGTGCTGGAAATAACGTGTGTTATGAATCAGCACATGCTGAATACGTGTGGAACCTTTTCCCTTCTATTACCTGGAAAAGCCACCACAGAAAAAGGAAACCAGCAGAGCAAGCGTGTGCGTCTGTACATATATATATTTATAAATATAAAACTGTACTTGAGATAGAATAATGGAAAAGCATGTAACACAGTAAATACAAATGAGGAATATTTAAAACTTGACTTGCTTGTGACTATTTCACTTCCACACAGCATGTAAATTTACATGTTTCCTACTTCCTTATATTATCCAGAATTTTGTTTCTCATTTTCCTCAGATATAGATAGATTCTGATAATTTATAAAATCTGCCAGCAAGCCTATGCCAATTTTAGTATACACATGATTTAGACCTGCTTTTAGTTTAATTGACATTTTGCTTATTTAAAACACAAAAACTGGCCACTGAGGAAAAAGCACTCACTTTTAACAGGATCATGGAAATACTAGCAGCAGCAGTCCATAAATCACTAAAAATTATTTTTAGATTCCCAGAGAATGAACAGCCAGTGTGTCAAACAGAATGGAGGTTTGATGGAGGAGGAATGTGTTTTTCTGGGAACAATTATTTTCCTGCACAAAAATGAGTCCTGTTATAAAGGGCAGTCCTATTCCAACATAAGCATGGTTTTTAGTGTTCCAGTTAATAATACAGTAAGCCAAATACAAGAAAATTCATTCTCAGACATGTAAGTGAGTAACAGCACCTTCACCAAATTAAAAAAAAAAAACCTGACCCCATGTCAGATCACCTTAGTGCTGTTAAAGGTATTGATAATTTCATCTTACAAATCCCAAGGGGAAATAAGGGAGACATGCAGTTCTAATATCACAATCCCAGATCATGTCCTTCTCCTCCACTCAAAGACTGAGAAAAGGAAAAGGGAAAAGGGTCATGACAGGGTTGAGCAGGGACTGAGACTGCCTATTCCAGAAACACCAAGAGTGATTTAACACAGTAGAAATACTCTGTAAGAAGAAAAACTAAGGTAGCACTACACAGGTCAGTATTTTGTTTCAGACTAGCTTTTATCCAAATCTGGCCATGGTAACTTGCAGTCACTAATACCTAACACTGAACAGTACCTGGAAAATGGTTCAGGAGCCCTCTGCAAATTAGAACTAAGTCAAGTTTTCCAAAATGCCTCTGAAGTCACATCAAGAATTGGATTGTGAAGGTGAAAAGTGTGCCACTGCCTTTTCAGAAGGTCTGCACACAAACACAAGTTATTCCCTTGTCGCAACAGCTCTGACACAACTGCTCTGTATCTAGCAAAGAAGGTACAGCTGATTTTTTTGAGCCTTTAACATATTAAAAATTGGCTAAATCATCCTTATTCGCAATTCATCATCTTAAGAGATGGGGCCTTTTTTCTGGGTAACTTAATTCTTTGCCCAAATCTTCAGAGGGTCTCAAAACCCCGCACAGCCCATTTTAGTATATAAAAGCCCCACAGTTTCCCATTTGTGATTTCTCCATGTTAATCTCAAGTCACTAATTTTCCAGTTCTAGTTGTGCTCAGCAGCTGTAAAATTCAGTTTATACTGACTACACATCCCTGAACAACTCTCTCAGGCAAGGGTGGCTGATGAGCATTGCCCAAACACCACAATCTTTCACAAACCTATGTCATTTGTGGTACCACGACTACTGCAACCACACCTTGAAGTACATGAAACTGAAGCACTGAATTTGTTACTGCATGTTTTGAGGTGTTATACAAAACTTTTGTTTACAATGCTTACCCACCATTAGATCATGTCCTTTGGCTTTACAGCATCCTGTTTAATGTTGGAGAGTATCTACATAACATGTCTGCTACTGCTCCTTCCCTACAGGTTTTTGTTTCAGGCTAGGTTCAGTTTTGCTACTATCAGCATTTTTTAAAAATATTTTTTCATATTTTTTATGAAACTTCAGCTGAAACTGGAGATGGAAGTGATCACGTGCATGTCCTCTGCCATCTGCAGGGAATTTAGGTGGATTCTTTTTCCCTCTTTATGAATAACAGTGCAATTTGTTTGGTAAATATAATGCAAAATCGCCAAGGGTAACATGTAAAAACCTGCAGGTCAGCACAGATTTTTACAACTTCTAAATTCCTGTGCAACCTGGTTGGCCAAAACGTGCCCAAGGACAGAGCAAGGTTAAGGCTGCCGTGGAGAGGAAATCTAAACATCATCATCAGAGTAATGCAAACGGCGTGTGTGGCAGTAACTGGAGACAGCCACACACAGCTTTTGGCAGGGCGAGTTCAGCAATGGGGCCATGCTGGTGAGGGAAAAAGCTGCACAACAGGATGCAGGGCATTTCACCCAACAAACTATAGCACAGGCAATAAGCAGACAAGGTATGTCATCCTGCAGCATTTTAGATTACTTAGGTAATAATAACAGGAGACAAATACCCCTCATTTCTTATAACCATCCAGGGCAACACATCTTTGTCACCATTTCCCACTAATAGTGTTTCATGGGTTTTTAACATTGTTTATAATGAAAATGTTATATAAAGAAATGTGACCATCACTCAAAAGAAATATTAGAAAAGGTTCTCTGTCACAAGTTTAATTCAGAGCAAGAGACCCCACCGTTGAAATTTTATTGGTACTGAAAATCTTATGCAAAGTGAAAATATATGGAAAATGAAGTAAACAAAACACAAAGTACTTTGACAGCTGGACTGTGGTTCTGCACTCTCTTTGCCAGGTTTGACCCTTAAAGCTCAAATTCTTCCTCTTCCCTGCTGTCTCCAAATGGATTTTCAATTCCCTTCTGTTCTGTGGCACAGTTTCAACAGATGGGATAAGGAATGTTGCCCAGCCCATCTAGCTCAAAGCTTGATGCCAACAACACTTCCCTGGGCATGGGAGATGAGGGTTTGGATTTCCCCTGGATGCAAATGTTACTGAACCTCAATCTCCTCAATGTTAGGTGACTGTTCTCATATCATAGTGTTAAATGAGTGTGGGCTCTGTCATCACTGTCACACCTCTACAAAAAAACACCAAACTAGTAGAGCCTCTCTGTTCTTGAAAATAAAAGGATGTCAGTGCACAAGGCACTCCCAGGTAGAAGCTGCAGAAACTCAATGCACTTGAGCTTGGCAGGACTATTAAATCCTTTTGTGGAAATCTACATTTAAACTGATTAGCCTAAGTTCACACGAAGTCCCAGGCAAGCAAGGATGGAAAAGCAGTAGAGTGCTGACTCCCAGCTACCACAAGGGAATTTTCCTCAGTAGCCAGAGTGACCTGACCCTTCAGGTAAGAATCTGCCCTTGGTCTGCCTTCCCCTGACTGTCAGATTATAACCAAGGAGTAGCTTACCTTGAGCAATAATGCCATGTTTTCACTCAAATCAGATTTCAAGGAAGGAAGACTGTAAGGAACAATTAGCATCAAAGTGCTGCTCACATTACCAAGCCATCTGGTTTCCATTTTTACACTCCTAGCAACGTCACATCGTGAGGTTTGGATGAGACCATCCATTGTGCACGAGGCACAGGTAACCGCTTTGAAACTGAACTTTGAAATTGAACTTTTGAATATTGTTACACCCTTCTCTAGTTTTTCTCCGAAAAATTTTGCCAGACTAACAAAGCAGTGAACAGGATGTCCTTTCAGGCTCATGAATGACTTAGAAAATCAAGTGAATTTGCTCAAATTCTACCAGCAAATCCTTTCTTCACTTGTTTTCACGTGTGATGCAGAGTTGTATAAGCTTTGGTTTGTACCTGATACTTCCCACACCTACCTCAATGCTGATCTTGTGGAAAGGCAGCTTCTTTAACGGGTGTTAAGCCATCAATGCTAGTAAACAGATATTATTCTGATTTCCAGATAAAGGCATTTTTAACAGTTCATGTTACTTCTAGACTGCTCATGTTTGTTCTGCTGTGAACCAGCAGAGCAGATGAGTTCTGATTAAGGCACACAGAAAGCTTAGGAGTCAGGCATTTGTCTCCATGCTACGGGATGAGACTTCCCAAGAAAGCAGCGTGCACTGACAGATGCAGGTAAGAGGTGGAGAGGAACAGCTCAGGGTACAGTCCCAGCCCATGTGGCCCAGATGCCTCATAAAATATTTTAGCTCAAATTTCTCAAAACATACGAAAAATTATGTTTTTCTTGAAATAAATTACGTTCTTTAAAGAATCCTCCTTCTGCACAGGAATAAATATCTTTAGAAAGTCATCCTTTGCCATTTTCTTAAACTGTCCAATACTTTGGAGAAAGAATTTGAATATTTTTATGCCTGTTCTCAGTAACGATTATCATTCTGCCAACAGGACATGTAACTTGCCTGGAGATCTCACTATAGAAAAAAATGCATAAAGACTCCTAATTTTCAAGTGGAAATAAAGGAATTATTCATATTTTTGCCTCAGATATTTCTAACGCTAGTAACATGCTTTTCACAATATATTTCTGTCTTCAATCATCACAATTCTCAGGCATTACGTAAGCTGCACTGTATTCCTTGCCACACAATCAACTGAACAAGCCCATGATGGTTATACATCAGAAGTGACACGATTTGAAAGCAATCACAAAGCAACAATTCCCACTGGACATGTTGCAACCACACAACAGAATCCTATCAGAATTCCCTGTGATACTACCAAGGCATATTTACTGTGCTACCAACCTCCAGGACCCTTTTCCCCTCAGTTTCTCATGACCCACCAAAAGTCTTTGCTGATAAACCTAGAAATGATAAATCAATGTTCCAAGGTGCTTTAGAAGGCCCATTTTGAATTTAAAGCTGAACTGCCAGTAATACCAGCTTAGTAAATTTAAGCTGAGAACTCCCTAGTTTTCCACTGATTTATTAATACAGAAACTTCAGATGTGACAGGAGCTAAAATGAACTGGATTAACATTCACCTTTCAAACTCTCGACCTTCAGGATGGGGATTAAGTAATGAAGGGGATTAAGTTGTAAAGAGCTGGATTCAGTGGATTTCACATACCTGTTACCAGTGTAACATGACATCATCCAGCACTAAGGAGTTCTCAAGGCACAAAAAAGCTCACTTAAGTCCTGTTCTGCCCAATTCTGAAACAGGATTCCTATCCTCACTTGAAATGTTTGAAGATAATCATTCATCTGTTAAATTGCCTGTAGTGCAACAACAACCAAAGGGAAACACGAAAACTGGGCAATAAGTATCCCCTTCAGTCTGGAACAATGGTTTTAAAACTAGCAAAAGATTAAAGTATGTAACATTAAAATCAACTCGCTGTACTTCCAGTTAAAACTGGAGGGGTGCAGATAATGCATGTGCCTGCTGCCATCTCCTGGTAGTTCAGAGGTAAAACCGTCACAAATACTTTTCTCCCTTTACAAAAATGTCGGATCTTCGAAGGAAGGGAAAAAAAAGGAACAAAAAAAGGATACCATTTTATGTTCTACAGAAGGAGCTGTCAAAACCCTCAAAAGCTACAAGAAGTTATTTCACTGTACAAGGCAGCCACTACCAGGACGTGGTTTCAAGCTAAATAGAGTTCTAACACTGGCTTAAGTAAAGAAACATCAAAGCTCTTTCATTTTATAAAAGAAGTAAGTACTCACCCGAGTTATTCTAACTTCAAAATACACTCAGAAAATTAACTGTAAAAATTTCTACACGGTGTTCAAAACCAAATTAAGGAAGTCCCTCTGAGAAGCCTACTCATCATGTTAGGTGTTACAGTGCAGATTATTGGCCCATACTGACTCATTTTAATATCCATTTCTTTTCATGGATACTTAAAGTTCAAGACAATCTTTCACAGTTGCACTACTCTCATTGCCCTTGGTGAAGGACACAGCACTGCTATTTGTAATAATATTCCATGTTTTATGTTTTAAAAAATAGGATTGGCCAACTTGAAAAGAAATGTTATGGTTATTTTGACAGCTGACAGGAGGTACCTGTACTTATCCTGCAAACTTTAATGCTACAAAGACTGTTGAAACTTTCATTTCATAGGCTGTTTCGTCATGCTGGAGAGAAGAGACCTGTTCACATCCTCCTGAAGGATAAAAAATAAATACATAATGGGAACAAACTCTGCAAGTGGATTATGTCTTCTATCATGCTGAATGACTATGGGAATGTGACCTGGCTTGCCTTAAAAAAAGAAAAACCAAGGCATACCAGTGATTTGGATTGCCCATGGTTCACTGACAATTGCCCTGGGGAAACAATCATTAAATGTTGCAAAAAAGCCAAGCTAAATAGGGAACATTTCCTTTCACAGAACGAGAATCAAAAAAATTGTGTCGTAACATCAAGCTGTAATTGAGAAACAGAACAATGACTGAAGAGTTGTAAGAGACCTAAATTAAATCCAACTGGGATTTCACATTCCTTATGAAAATTAAGGTTTTATCATGAGATCATTAAAGCAAGGACAGCCAACCCCTGGTGTGCCAGAATGTGTAACTTAGCCTGTCATCCTGGTTCATGAGAGTGCCTGGGAGCTGGGCAGGAAGCAGCCTGTCACAAACCAGCCACTCACCCACAGCAGCCTCCCTGGCAGGAGCCCCAGAACCCTCCTCCTGCCAGACATCCCCTAACCATGGATTACAGGCACTGTCTATGGAGCGTGGTCAGGGAGATGATTGATAGAAGGATGTGTGTGCACGTCCCCATCACCCCTGGCCGGGCCGTGCTCAGGTGGCAACCGCAGCTTAGCTCCAGCACAGACAAAACACAAAGGCGTTGGGGAATTTCTGTGGGGGACAGGGGAGCACATCAGGGCAAAAATCATTGCTGACCACGACGCAGAACCTGGGAGAGAGAAGCGACCCAAAACTCTGAAACAGCAGGTGCAGGAAGCTTAGAGTTTTAACAGAGGTCACCAACCACTCTCCAGTGACCGCCAGGTGAATCTTGTGAGAAGTAATGAAGAAGCAATTAAGTCAGCCTGAATTAAGCAATTAAGTTAAGCAGGTATGTGTGCAAACCATACAAACTGAAACACAGTGAAATTAACTAGGTAAACCAAGAAACACCTGGATTCCTTTCTTCTGTCTGGTTTTAACAGTAAGACAGCTAGAGGAGAAATATGTCAAATATTAATCAAAACCTCCGCTATTCTTGCCTGGTCTCAGGCTTTCAAGATCTTTTATTTAGCACAAAAATGAGCAGCTCTCCAAAAGCAAAATGGACAAGAAGCCAAGTGTAGAAAAAACCCCAGAGGGCTGAGACCATTTTGGGACAGATAAATAAGAGCACCATAGTACATAAGGTTTTAAGCAAAACAGCTGATATTCACAGCAATCCAACTTCTAAGAGTTAGGCTTTGGATGAAAAATGTTTCCATTATCCCAGCCTTGGAAATACACCACTCTTACTCAGAAAATATTTTACTCAGAAGACTTATGTATAACACAATCACTGGTGAACAAGACCCAGAATAAATTTCCCTTGGTTAAATTAAATTATTTAGACCCTTTCAGAACTTCAGCACATGACTTCAGGACTATACCATTTGTTTTAATCACAGCAGCCTGAACCCTGAGGCAAACCATACTTCCTCTTGGATCAAAACTGGAACCAAGAGAAAGCCTTTGTTTTTGAGAAAAAGTGTTTTATTACAACAAAATAAGCAATCACACCATCAATTCCCTCTCTTAGCAGCTGGCCCACTGTACCGTGCAATGACCACATGGGTTTTTATCGTCAGTATAAATATTTCTGTTTTGAATGTGACTTCATTTTAAGACTGTTCAATTTGTTTCTTTCAAGGACAATATGGGTATCTAACACAGGTATGCCTCAGATGATAATATTAGATAATGCTTTGGAAAAATCACATTCAGGAAATTATTTCATTTGCAGCTCTTCTGTGCCCAGGAAATTCACTGATTTTCATTTTATCGCCTATTAATTGATTTTGTCAGCTAATTAGCTGGCCACCTTGTTACTATTCCAGTAGGCAGTAACTTTCCCTCTTCATTTTATTGAAATACTTCAACATTTACTTGTTCTGCTCAGTCTCTCTTACCTGTTAACCTCTGCCAGAGCTTTCTCCAGGTGACGGGCACTGCTGCTTGCAGCATCTTCCTTGGTCTCCCTGTAGTAACAAGACTGAAGTTGTTTGACCAAGTAGCAAACTCCCTTCACCAAGGCAGCCCAACAACCCAAATGCCTCTTAACCTTTTTTTATTTTGTTCTGGAGTTACTATGGATTGAAGGAAGAACTGTTTATCCTGCTTTCCCAGGTTCTCCCCGCCTGCCTCTTCACAGTGCTTACAGAACAGTATTTTTATTCGAAACAGCTACCACATGACTTACACCACGAAAGCCACCAATACATCATAAATGAAGTATTTGTTCAGTTCGTACCTGGAAAGTACCATTTTCTAGGTTCATAAGGTCGAACGCATCTAGGCAAACGCCTAAAGCGAACTTCCCATAGCGGAGCTCCTCACTCGCTCCACCCCCGCTCCGCGCATCCCTCAGCCCCGCCCACAGACGCGACGGCCCCGGGAGCCGGCGGGGAGTTCAACACGGGGGAAAGAGCTTTCCTTTCCCGGCAGGCAGCCGCGGGGCCCCGCAGGCTGCGGCCCGTTTTCCGCGGCTGAGGGGCGCAGGGAGCGGCGATTCCCGGGACGAAGCGCGGCGGGCGCAGCCTGAGGCGGCGCGCGCCCCCCTCANCCTCTCCGTCTAAATCGCGCAGCCTATGGAATCAACAGCATCCTGTACCAGCGGGGCATCTACCCGCCCGAGACCTTCACCCGCGTGCAGAAGTACGGGCTCACGCTGCTGGTCACCACGGACCCCGAGCTGGCCAACTACCTCAACAACGTGACGGAGCAGATGAAAGGTGCGCGCCGGCGGCGGGGGGCTCTCCGCGGTGTCCCTGCCGGCCCTGCCCACGCTCTGAGCGGCTGCCCTGGCTTCTTGCAGAGTGGCTGTACAAGTGCAGCGTGCAGCGCCTGGTGGTGGTCATCTCCAGCATCGAGAGCAGCGAGGTCCTGGAGCGGTGGCAGTTTGACATCGAGTGTGACAAAACTGCCAAGGATGACAAGTGAGTACCGCGGTCCCTTCGCTCCTGCTCTTCCCTGTCCCCGTGCAGGCACAGCATCAATGCCATGGACTTGTTCCTTCAAACCTTTCTCAGTGCCCTGCCCTCTGTTTGTCTGCAAACCAGTCATTATACGATTGAACACACAAACAAAAACAACGATAAAGGGAGAACAGCTATCATTTAACTTTTCTAAGGACTTAAAAGTGTGACTACTCTAAAAATACTGTGGCAAACAGACTACCAGAGCTTAACAAAGAGAACTGTATTTAGAGGAAAATCAGCACAGTAGAAGTTTTTTCTCTTACCAGAGTTTTCTTACTTTTCCAGTGGACCACGAGAGAAATCTCAGAAGGCAATTCAGGATGAAATTCGCTCTGTCATCAGACAAATAACTGCCACAGTAACCTTCCTGCCACTCTTGGAGTCTGCCTGTGAGTATTCTGAACTGCACTAAAGAAATCAAACGCTTTTGAAAAACCTCAGTAACTTTCCAACTTTAGAAAATATTTTCTGGTTTTCTGAGGCTTTTTAATTATTACACATCATGTACCATCACGTTTGTGAGACAGCACTTTGTTAGACTGAGATCAAGACAGAACTTGGGGTGGCTTAACAAACTTGAGGAAATTAGTAGGTACACCCTAAGAAATGCAAGTTCTCATGAATAACTTGTTCATATGAAGTGTTATACAGAGCTCAGCTCCACAGCACTCTAATATGTTTAAAAAAAATTTACAACACTCACTTGAGAAAACTAAGATGGCCTCACATGAATATAACTTTTAACTATTTTTTTTTTTCACATAACTAGTATCAGTGTTACTTCTGAAAACCTTGATCCTTGTCTCAAGTTCTAGAAGATGCACTTCAAACGTGCCATCTCCTTGTGGTGAATTTGTTCTCCTTTGCTCCCAGGTGCCTTTGACTTGCTGATATACACGGATAAAGATTTGGCAGTGCCAGAAAAGTGGGAGGAGTCAGGGCCACAGTTCATAGCCAATTCGGAAGAGGTTCGGCTGCGTTCCTTCACTACCACAATCCACAAGGTCAACACCACGGTGGCTTACAAGAAGGATTCTGTTCCCTAAGATGCAGGGGGAAGTTCTGTGTGTGTAAATATCTTGTCACCTTGTATAGTTTCTGTTCATCATGCAGCTAAGCCACGAACACATCATTACTGTCCCTCTTGGTGAAGTACGACACGGACAACGTGCCTGTCTGTGATAATGTGACATTAGACTAAGCTGGCATCCTTTTTAAAGAGGTTTAAAAGAAGTATTCATGGTGATAGTTCAATTCTTACTTTACTGTGTGGGCTAAACTAATGGTGTGTTAAACCACTGCCTCTGCTAGAAAAACTGCCTAAACCTAGGATTAGCTGCTGGAATTGAGTTCAGATCCTGTAATTTTATATTTTAAAATTATTTTAAAACTGCATTCTGTTAGCAGTCTTAAATTCTCTGTAGCAACTCTCATTCCTAGTGTGCCAGTTTTCAGGTTAAAAGCCGGGGTTGTTTTATTACCAGAAATAACCCTAAAATGAATCAACCAAATAATTCTTGTACCTCTCTACAGTGGAAGCAGCTGTTCATCAGGAAAAGTTTAAATACATGAATCCTTGTATTTTAATGACCACTGGGCTCTGGTTCTAGGGACGGAGTTATTCTGTGTACGTCTGTAGTGTCTGTCCAGCATTTTCTATGTTTGTATTCTTGTTTTACAGAATAAAGCTTTGAGTTTTATAGTGTTCTCTAATTCAGAGTCTGCAGTCCTTCATCTTTCAGATGGTTTCATGAATGCTACATCCTAGTTTATAATTATCACACAAATAACACCCAAAAGGCATTCCCCTTGTGTTGTTCCTTAACTGTTTCCTTCCTGAGTCTCCAAACAAGTGGTGTGGAGTCCATATGAAATCCATTCATGGATTAACAGTTTGCCCCACCTAAGTCTTCAAATAACAATATGAACAGTCACAGGGATCTCATGATTAAGCACAGTGCCTTCCATATTTGTTCCAATGCACAGGACCCTTCACGTGTTCTTACCTGTTTTTGTAGTGGAAGAAATTAGGGATTTAAAATTCTGGAACTTTGAGACTCTTCCATGGTTTTGTTCACTAAATTCATTCCAGCCAGAGTGTTAACTCTGTTTTTTCTATTCTTTTACAGTCACGTAGGACTTTCTGTTATAATAATATAACTTCAGAAGTTTATTTAAAAAACATCAATTACATGTACCCCACCCCACAACAGTATTACAACCTTTTTGGGCTTTCCTATTTCCAGGAAATAATCCTCTCCAGCAGTCCCGATCTAGCAGAAGTAAAAAAAAAAATGCAGCCCTCTGTAAATCAGGAGCACAAAAATCATCTCTTTTTTTTTCAAATAAATACAATCTAGGTACTTAAAAAGTTACCATATTCACTGCTAGGGTTTGTGCGGCAGTAACAGAAGAATCCCTGGCTGTTTCTTTTGCCTGTCAGCACAACTGGGGTGACTGCACTACCCCTTCACCACTAGAAGGAGGTGCACTTCAAAGAGTAGTAGTGAGCATAAAACCCCCTTATTTCACAGAGATGCAAAAGTCAAACTGCTCCAAGAAGCTCATTCTTGTAGCAAACACAATTTATCTTCTTCTCTAAGAAGGGCCAGCCCGAAGTCCACCTCCATCATCATCTCTGTATTTCTTTTTATAGAGGCACCAGCAGTCAAGAGAAGTAGCAGATCATTGCATGTAGATTATGTCCATGAAAGGTACATGTGAAAAGGAACAGGTCATAGATCCTGAAGTTTTCACAAAAACCCTGCAGAACGGGAAAGAAAATAAACAGGAAAGTGATACTAATCTTCCAGGAACCAAGCCTTCATGGAGGTGTCCAACAGCATGTGCTGACTCCTAGTGGGACCCACACCCTTGATTAGTTTCCCCTACCCTGAGGGTCACTTTTGTAGAGTGATAATCAAAACCAAGGGAACCCCCTTCATCTCTGGCTGTCCTTAGGAAAGGGAACAAAGGGTAAGACTCAGAATTAACCCAGCAGGCAGTGCCTACCTGACTCTGACTAGTTGAGCTGACGGATGAGCTGGTTGATTGCATCACCTCTGTAGCCAGGCTTGCCCATCTCCTTGAGGAAACCCACTCTGTTCCGTGACGCGTGGCGCGCCACCGACAGATGGAACGGCCACAGAAAGCTGGTGACTCTTTTGAAATACTTCCCAGTTGAGTAGATTTCATGAATCAGGTCTTCCAGGCAAATGATACCACAGCTCCCTGCAGGAGAAAAATAAAAAAAAAAGAAGAGATGTCCAACTGTATCATCTTTCCTCACAGTGCTCCAGAACTGCCAGTCCTCCAGTTTGGCAAGATTTTGTCTCTCCCCACCTTCTCAGATCAGACTGTAAACTCTTGACACCTAAGTATTTCCTCAATTTTCTCACCCTCTTCCTCACCTAAATGTTCCTCTATCAGCATGTTGTCTGTCAGAGGCACCTTCTTCTTCTTGATCTTGGCTTGGCCCCGTTTTAGGATGAGCTCTCGTACTGATTTCAGGTTAGGCTGTCTGTGCAGAAACAAAAATCAGGTTCTGTAACAGAGAGACACGATGCAGAAGCCCCATCTCACTCCTCTGTGCAGAGGTGGGAAAGTAACCAAGTTATGTCGAGAACAATGAGAAAAGGGACAATAACAAGTTTTAGATATGAAGTTGATTAAGTTTTTCCAGTTACTGAAGAAGCAATGGATGTGTGATACCAGCTGGAGAATCCAATGACCCCCAAGTCACGGGAGGGGTACGTACCCCCACGCCACATAAGGCTCCACGATCCGCAGCATCTTCAGCGACAGCGGGCTCAGCTTCACAAATATCCCGGTGTAATTCTTCCTCAGCCGCAGCAACTCAATCACTCTTCTCACCCTCTTAGTCACTCCCTTAATACTGAAGATAAAACAAATTTATTAGTAACCACGTTTCTCTAATACAGCAACAGAAGGCCTCAGATCACCTGCAAGGAGACATATCCATGCTGATCCCACTGCCTTGGCACAGAAATGACACAGCAAAGGGAAGCAACCATAAAGGAAGGAGCAGGGAAAGGTTCTTACTCCACAATGCGCACAACGAAGGCCAGTTTGCTCTCCTGAGGTGCTGCTGCCTGCCCTGGCCTCTGCTCCATGCGCCTCAGCCGGGTGTCGTCCCGGCGTTTGCGCCATGAATCCCGAACAAAGGTCTCCAGACGCCTGAACTGGATCTGTTTCCCCTTCTGCTGCTACAGACAAAAGGAAAACAAAGCGTCACCCATCCCAGCAGTGTCAGAGGTTTACATCTGAAAGGCCAAATGAAATGCACAAGTAGTGAATGAACAATGTTCTTTCAGCTTTGGAAACAGTAAGAAAATTAATTTGATTATCTAAGCCCCAGGGAGACAGAACTGAGGAACAATACACGAATTTACATGCAGCTATTATTCATGAACAGTGAACAAAGAGTTTTTCCCCAGGAAAAATATAAATTAGGGAAAACAGAGCAAGACCCAAGATACTTCTAGGCACAGCTACACACACAGCTCAGCAATGGCTGGGAAAGCCAGAAACAACATGTGGGCAAAACAGATGCTACAGCAATACCTTAGTGTGACTCAAAATTACCCTCCAACAGAAAATAACTGCAGTTAAAGTCCTTTTCTATACAGACACACATGAAAAAAAAATTTCAAACATTCGAAAATGTGGATATTCAAAATTTCAAACAAAATTCCAAGTTTTTCCTTGACCTTTGTTTAGTAAACATTGCTAATTTAAACAGAGAACATCTGGCTCACCTGATAAAAAGCCTTTTAATTATTACTAGAAAACGTAAAGCTCCTTTTTTAAATTAAACAGATGTTTAAATGCCTCTCCTTAGCTTAGAAATGAGTACATCCACCTATATCATAGTGTTTTCTCATAAGAATAGTACTTGAAAATGCACAGCATTGCACAATTATATTTAAGATACTCTACTGGTTAAATCAGCAGGCCATTTTAAATTAAAGAATCTAATGTTGCGTGTCTTCTGTTCTATTTCACCTTGTAAATCACCCATGAAACTGGTTTGAATTTTCAAAGCATGTAGGCCTAATAAAAGTGCCACCACTAAGGTCATTTTTCTAATAAGAATCTTAAGGAGGGGCTATTTAACATTACTGCCTGTGCTTCCACTTCCACCTTCGAAATACAGCAAGCCACTGATGCTTTTAAAAATGTAAACACGGTATCAAACAAAAATGGCAGGAGTTTTGCAAACAATCCCACCAGATTCACTGGGAAAGCTTTAAGACAGACACCTACTGTATTAGCTGAGGGTACAGCACAACAGGTCTCAGACTGGGAATCAGAAAGGTTCGCTGTGCTCTGCCAGTCTGGAAATGGCACTGTGTGCACAGGGAGTGTTTGCACTAGAACACGCACCACCCCACACGCACAAAAAGGCTTCACCATGACCTGTGTCTGCTCTAACAGATAAATAAACGCACCCTCAGAAAAGCACGCTTTCCAGGCAGGGTTACAAAACAAAGGTGGTTTCAGACAGTGAAATCCCAGGGCAGCAGACACAACTCAGCAGCGCTGCAGTTTCCCACATGTGGCTGCAAACACCTGACCACCACTGATCCAACAGGAACAACTCAACAGTCTTCCATATATTCCTGTCTGAGTGTAGCAACCTGGGAAGTTCTGTCGTGTGTTCAGGGCTCAGAGACACACGGAGAAGGTGCTGAGGGACTCAAGCTCCCCTCGGAGGTAACTCCGAACACGATCCCTGCCCACCCGCGGCGCTCGGCCACCCCCTCGCTGAAGCGCCCGATCACTCGGGTCATTTCCTGGGAATTTCAAGGAATTGCGATTCCCTCCGGAGGAGGACGAGCAGGGGCTGGAGGACCAGGCTCTGCCCGGACCCGCCGTACCTTGCGCTTGTTGAGCAGCGCCTGCTTGGCCTGGGTGGCCTTGATGGCCAGGTACGCCTTCCTCTTCTTCAGCAAGTTCTCCGGCACCAGCGGGATCCGCCGCCTCGGCCTGCGGGCGGCACAACCCGGTCACATCCCGATCACATCCCGCACCCCGATCCCCCGGGCCGCCCCCGCCGCCGCCCCCAGCCCCATGGCGGCGCGGTGCCCGCGGATGGCGGCGGATCCCGCATTCCCTCCCTCCATCCCTCCCTCCAGGCCGCACTCACTCCTCCAGCTCCGCCATCTTGCCGGGCCGCCGCCGCGCACGCGCCGGGGCGGGGCGGGGCCGTGGCCGCTCCCCCTCAGGCGCCGCTCGCTTTCCCGGGATCGGGAAGCACCGGGAAGAGGAGCCGGGAGCGCTGGTGGCCCGCCGGGCGCTGGCCTGGGGCCCACACGCGGTGAGCCCTGCAGAGCCGCGGGCACTGGGGCAGCCGGGCCGCCCGCAGGTGGTGCCGGAGCCTCAGGCTCGGTTGGGATGGTGCCGGAGTTGCGCTCCTGGCGCGCTCCCTCCGATTCGGCAGGACACGGGAGGGATGTGTGCCTTTACACTCTGCAGTCATCTTCATTTACACCCACCGCGGTTTCCTCTCACCGGCTCCAGCCTTCCTGGAAGGTTCAGTGGTGCCCGGGTTTCGCTGTTCGCCTCGGTGGTGCTGCAAACCTTTACGATGCTAAATCCTTTACAACACCCTAAATGAGCCCGCTTCTGTTTTGACACCTAAAACGTGAAAATCTCTGTTCAGGAACTCGATCCCAAATGCCAGCAAGAACACAGCCCTCGGTGAGCAAACCCGACTCCCCATTTTTTGGATATGAGACACAGAGCAGCAAGCTTATGAAATAAATAATCTGAAACTTTGTCTGTAACTACACAAATTTCACCCTGACATTTAAAAATAGCTGGAATCCCTGGTAGCTCACGACAGAGAAAGTGGCCCATTAAAATCTACAGATGAACGTGCCTTGTTTAACAGGAGGGAAATGCAAACAGGCTCTCGGGTATTCCATTATTAACAGCAAGGAAACAATAAGTAAATAAATATTTGAAGCGCTGTTGCTATGAAATGTCTCCCAGCACAGCAGCATTCCTAGGCTGACTTGTTAAACTTAAACCAGTAGTTATATTGTTTTAATGAATGGATATTCAAATTTCCCTGTTTGCAGGGATACCCAGGAAAAATGTTCCCACTTTCCCAGGCAGCAACCTGTTGTACACTGGCCTTTGGCACTCCGAACTCCTGCATGCAAAATTTTAGGGCTCCGATTCCAAAAGCCAAGTCAGGAGATGAGGTGGGATATCAGAAGGCCGTGAAACTTCTCGCCTTATTTTCTCATTCCGTAGGTATAAAACCCCATTAAATAATTTCAAATCCCACAAAATCTTTATTGATGCTGTGTGCAGTCTCAAAACAGCAAGAGGGCTTGAAGTCCGTCACTCTCATCATCGAACTGTGCCCCAGTCTGAAATCTGTCTGTAATAAATGCCCTATAAAAAGAGCCAGAGAAATTAATTTTTTTTTATTTCACTGACGATCTAATCTTGGGAATATTTTAATGAGGAAAGTAGCTTGTGATCTTAAATTATGCCTACTTTCAGATCTTTTAAGGTAAAAGTTTATACGATTTGGAAAGATGCCCAGGAACTACTCCATACACACACTCAAACCAATAATTAATAGAGAGAAAAGCTGTGTGATCCAAGACTGTCTTTCATGAATATAGCAATCATATGGAGATAGATTAGTATTTCATTAAAATATTTTTGAAAAACACTGTGGATAGATGCATGGATTTATTCTTTTCAAAATAAGCTTCCTTAAGATGGGCATTTTTGTCAGAAATCCTGCAAATTCCCTGCCAAAGGAGCAATCTGGGTATAATGAAGATGCGTGCGTGAGACTAACGCAGTTGTGTACCCATAGTTAGTGGCACCTAATATGTCAAATTGAAAAGGCTAAAAAAATAAAACTTTGTGTCTCCCTAGAAAATAAAACTGAGTGGGGCAAAACAATTCATTCTTTAGTGCCACTAATTTTCCAGCATTAATGGAAAATATTCCAGTTTCAAAAGCTCCATTTTAAAATGACTATTGTGAATACTTCCCTGGAAGAAAAGCAGACTACTAATAAAGCCCTGGCACTATTCACAATTCTTGTCCTTGGAAATTATATCTGGAGTTTTAAGTTACAAATATTAAATTACAGATTTATATCTGTCAGAATGTTCTGACATTTTCTAAAGGAGTGGTGGTACCTATTTACAAAAGTTTCCAAAGTGAAACATTTCTAAGAATTAAAATTTAAATTGATTTTGTTTTACTTCTAATGTACTTGTAAAAGCCTGGCTAATGAACCCAAAACAGAAAAATTGTTTTTCAATTACAATAAACAGCAATGAAAATAATTTATTTTTTTGTCTTGTCTATAAGAGAGTGCACAGAGTGTCTGCAATTTGAGTGTACAACAAATTTAATTGTATCTGTAATGAAAAGTGGAGGTAAAAATAGACATCATTATGTGTGGTCTCCACAGGTCTCCATGACCTCTCTCCTTCTTCCATGGGGATGAAAAGCTGCATTTTATTTGGGAGAAAGACTGATTCAATTATATCTGAGATGAAAGACAGTGAGAACAGAATAGGAGTCTTTCCCACACTCAGTAATTGGGAATCCTACCTCCTACTAGATTACTTTTTAATTGAACCTTCGAGATAATTATGCCATTTAGGTCGTGGAAGCATATTAATAAATACACCACAGCATAAACTATTCATAAAAATACTACAGACTGGGGAGCCATAAAAAGAGATGGAATGGAATAACCTAATTAGGAAGTTATCGTGTCGGCGTAGACAACTTAATAGGAGATGCTTTGTATAGACAGATAATGCTCTCTGTCCTAAATGTCCGTGATTCTGATACAATGGTGGTGGGTGGTGGACAAAGACTTTTACTCTTCTTTTAAAAAAAAGAAAGCATTAAATTATTTTTATTTTATGGCTCTGGTTACTGACACAACTAGATAAAATCCTTTTGCAAGTTCAGTTTTGGAGACTAGGGAAGCAACAGGCAGCTGTTGTTTCAGCAGAAACAGCAATCAGAAAAGGATTTAAATACCACAAGTGAGAAGTGACCTGCAGTAATTAATATAAAATCACAGCAGAGTAGTTTCACTGGTTTGTAGCAAGGTTGAGCCCTGAAGGAAGCTGTGGCCCTGAGTGCTGTGACCGTGCACAGCAATAGGGCTATAGAAGTCCTCTCACATTTTTCCCTATTAATTTACGCAGGGAAAGTTCTGACTGGAACGTTTGATTTTTCCTGCAATTATTAGTGACAACTGGCCAGGTATTTGGCCAGGAAATGCCAGGCAGGGAAACACAGAGCCCGAGGGATGTAAGTGGTCACCTGTAGCTTTATCCCGAGAAAGGGGCTGTGTCCCTACACACAGCAGAAACAAAGGAAGGGAGGAGGAAGTTGCAGGATTTTCCTCATGGCACAGCAGAAATCTTTGTAAGGCTGAGTGCTACAGCAGTGAGACAGCAGATAAAAATCAGTAAATAAAAGTGCAGCAATAATTTACAAATTTTTATATTAAATGATAGGCTCCAGGCTAAATAATGAGCTTGGGAGTAGGATTTTGGAATTATTAGAGATAGATAAAAATATCAGCTTAATGCTTAGCACAACAGAACAGTAATTGAAAATTATTAGCAAAAGGGTAAAGAACAAAGCAGAGACTCTGATTCCACAGTGTAGCCTCTCATACCCACATTTTGGATGCTCCAGCTTTGGTCAGTCATCTTTCTTCCATCTGTCCATCCCATACCTCCACCCACCTTCCCCCAAGACAGACTTGGAAAAGGTTCAAAGAAAGAAGATCAAACACCAGGAATAGTTTCCGTCTGTGGAGCAGTTACATAGACTGGACCTGCCAGCTGGGAGAAAGGTGTCTGAGGGAAGATAAAATAGTCGGTAAAATGATAAATGCTGGGATAATTGCTCCCTCTTTCTTTCAGCACAAGAGGAAGGGAACCTCGGATGAAGGTGGCAGGAGGCAGGTTCACAACAAATAACGTGGTTTTTTTCAGCACATGAATTCATATTGAAGACCCAGACCTCTTAGCCACTGGAGGAGTTACACATTCCAGCCTTGCATCCCCACCTACCTCCCCCCCTCCCCAGTGGATCTGGCCTTCCTGCTAGCTCAGCTCTAAACTTTCCATTCAACTGAGATCTATCCCATTTTGTATTTGTCCTTGCTATTATAGCACAACATTAGAAAAGGCAGACAGAAATCAGTTTCTTTTCCTGCATACAGAGGAGCTCATTTAATCTGAATGCATGCCCTTCTCCCCTGTTCACCTGCACTGCGTCCCATTTTCCTGCCTTTGAAGTCCATCCTTTCCAGTCTTTAAAGAGCTTTGGATAAATGAATCCTGTTCCTGCAGTGATCTATTATCAGCACTGCCTAAAAGCTAAAAGGATGAGGCAAATTTGCCAAAAACCTGAGAAGAGGTGGAATAAGTGACAAGGGAATCAAGGAGCTGTGTAGCTCCAGGTAGCACTGCCCGGAGCACAGCTGGGGAGAGCACCTGCAGCAAGCAAAGCCCAGTTGCTTGGTTCCAGCAGCTTGGAGCATCACTGTCCAGTTGTAACAGTGATCAATCAGCTGACAGACTGAGACTGCAGGGGCACTCCATCACCTGGAAAAAATGGGTAGGAGATGAGGGGAATGCCTCAACAGGAATAAACCACAGAAATCCAAAGCAACTGCGCTGCTTCTCTGGGCTGTGCTCAGCAAGACTTCATTCTTCCTTGAGAGTTTTCCACAAGCCCTGGCAGGATCAAGACATTTCTATATCAGATGCTGTGTTCTCACATCTGAGAGAGCTGTAGTCAAGAGACTACACTGAGGAAGAGCTAATAAAGAAAAAAACAGGTCCTATTTCTAAACCAGTCAGCAGGATAACAAGCCTCTCTTGCTACTTTCAATGTTCTATACACGTATTAACTATACTGTAAATTGTTTTTGATATATTGTATAGAAAAAGTAAAAGATTCATCATCTTTTTTTCCTATTTTTTAATAGTAAGAATAAGCTTCTTTCTGTCAGTAAACAAATGTGATAGTGAAAGAAATCACTCAGGTGCAGGTGTGCTTCAAACAAATGTTAATTATCAAAAAGATCAAATAATTGTCAAAATGTTAATTCTCAAAACAGTATCTTCCTCCTTGGCATCTGACACACTGCAGTTGTAGCTGAAAAACGCTGACAAACACATGCTATTTTTTTCTTTAAACCAATTTTGTCAAGCCACTGCCTAATGTAAGAGTTGGTGCTATGTGATGAGGCAGAGCTAATTAGGCAGGTAGATTTTATCAAAGAAGAAAAAGCTCTTAAATCTGCAGCAGGGGGAAGAACCTGACCTACTTCGTGTATATCCTGGTGCTTTCATTTCACGTGTTTTCAGAGTCTTCCTAAATTCCCCATATAGCCAGTGTAGAAAGGCTATGTGTATTTTCATACTGCTTGATTTAATTGCTTTAACTCAGGTTTCAGTATCTTCCTGTCAAAGAAAAATCATTCCTCACAGCCTTTTAGAGAGACGATGGAAATTAATACCTTCAAACTCACTACATTCCCAAATCTTGAAATCTCTATTCAGAAACACTTTAATATGAAGAAAGAATGGGAAATGATGGCTTCTCCATCTCCCATTCTCTTCAGCTCCAGACTGGCTCCCTTTTGGGAAGATAAGGTTGAATGAAAACAGGTTATGTGCAGGATTCAGCACAGAGATAACGAGGTGCAGCGTGATGGATTTTCAGAATGCACTGCTGCAATGTGATCTTACTTCTGGTGTCAGGAGGAATGTGGGGCAGGAAGAGGTGCCTGTTCCGAGGCTAGGGCTGGATCTCAGCTCCAGGGATTTACCGCAGCTGTGCCCAGCTCCTGGCAGGGCAAGCCCTGGCACCCTCCTCTCCTTCCCTTTGTACCCTGATTTCCATGTGGAAAAAGTAGACATGTAGGGCAGGAAAGAGCCAGGAAACATTCCTGCCACATCCTAGTGAGGCCTAAGAACTGCAGACTACATTTCAGCACAGACCTATATAGCCCAGGATGTGCTGTAGCCCCAGTATTTCATTTTGATCCAGATAAGGATTTAATTCAAAGAGGTCACTTCTTCATGGATACTTCAAAACCTGCAAGGCACTGCTGGAATGCAACCCTGTTATCTGTTTGTAATGATCTGAAGACACCTGGATTTAGTGGTGTTTTATTACTATTATTATGGATCACCCACCAGATGGTTTCAATAAAAATACTTCAGATGATGAATAGCGCATGAATTCCTGACATCACTTTAAAGGTTTGCTTTTCTGAGTTTGCATTGTGGAAGTGCTCCCTTGGGCATGTGGTTTTTTGTTGCTGATTCTCTTCTCCAGTTTACAAGACACCACATCTACAAGCTGCTTTCTGAAAAATCACATCTACCTTTGAAATGTGGACACTTCTGCCAGCACACACGGGCACTTCCACTGCTTTCTCTTTCTACAAACAGAAATTCACTGGAAAATTAATGTAAGGTTTTCCATATGGAGCTATAAGGGAAATTTGGGGGATTTACTGGAACAAATGGAAATATTTTTTTCTTCATTCAGCCCTAATTAAAATTAATATCACTTTGGCTCCAACTAACCCCAGTGACTGTAAGGAAATGAGTAGTTCAGACTAGCAGCTCGCTGAGCGGAGATGCTGCTGCACATATGGTCCGTGTGATCACGGACTGTTCCTGAGAAGAGCCCAGATGGGTTACAGCAAGCATGCGACACAGACAGCCGTGCTTCAGCCTCACTTGTTGTTGTTATTAACTTGTTTCTCAGTTTCACTCTACTTTTAACTGTGAGATATTTGTCTATTGTCTATTTTCACCTTAGGCTCGACTGTAATTCCTCAGTGCTTTCTTGCACTCCCTCTTAATGACACAAGTTTTACTATATCAAAGAAGCCTGACCAAGAACTGTGCATCTTTAACAGACTTCTCCAAACATGTCACATCCTTACTGCAGCAGTGGCATTAATAACTCCTGTCACACCTCACAGTCCTTTGGGAAACTGCACTATCTGCCAGTAAGACTTTTATTCACATTATTTCCTAAGTGGTCACTACGAGTGTTTCACAAAAATGCATACAACAGGAAACACTCTTCCTGTTCTTTTTTTAACTGGATTTTGAATAGAAATATCTATTTTGTTGTTTGTATGCTTGATAGGTTCTGTGGCTGCTGCTCATGAGGTGTGAAATATTCCTTTTCATCCCTTCCAAATTCTATTAAAATCTAGTCCTTAAGTTACTGTTCCCCTGAGCTTAACCCATTTTAATAAGTTTTAGATGCTTATTAGGTTTCTAAAATTTATCATCCATCTCCTAAATCTCTTTCCTTGCTTTCGCATACCCTTTGGAAGACACATGCCCGGAATATATTAAGAAAAATAATTACCAGTGGTGCAAATATAACAGTTTAAAGGCATTAAATGGGAATTACTGGGCTTCTGAAATGCAAAGCACATGCCCATGCCAATTCTCTTGCTGGAGAAGATGGGATATAGGTAAGAAACTGAGGGGGTTTTTCTTTGTTAGCAATCCATTGTATGCCTGCAGTTCTAGTGCTGGTGTTGGGCAGAAGTTAAACATGGTATCTGTAGCAGAAGGTTTATTCATGAAGCATGAGAATACCAGTCTATTGCAAGCCAGCACAGTTTGGTACCTCAAAAATACCAGTAGCTTCTTATATTTTTGTATTTGTGGTATCTGAGCACTTCATAGAGATTTCACACTGCATTGACTGGAGAGACTGAATCAGAAATTCCACCAGTCCTCTAGAGCTCCCCTTCCTTCTACAAGTGCAGTTTAAGCTGAAATAGCAGCTTTGGCCACATGTTCTGACAGTGCGCATTTCGCCACTTTCTGTCGTCAAGAGCTGCATCTTTATTATGCTGACTGTAAAACGGGATAAAAAATAGAACTATGCTAAATCTTACTTTATATAACACTAATTTAATAGGGAGCTATTAAAGCACAGCTAAAATAGAAACACGCCCTTTAGCCCAAAACTTAATTTCAGCTGAACTCGTGTTCTTTCCAACATAACAGGAGGCCCATGCTAATTCTGTAAGAATGAACTTTTTAAGTTACACTTACTTATTAGTAGCATTTTCATTAGGACTGACAAAAAAAAAAAAAAAAAGAAAAAGAAAAAAAAAGCTTAAGCTTAAATCTTTGAGCAAAAATATTCCCACAGATATATTACTTGCCTAGGAAATTATTCACTCTTAAAAAGCTATTACTTATCAGGATAGGCATCATTCTTTGTGATCTTTCCTTTTTTCATTTTGGTTGTTTTAAACATGCTACTTTTGAGAAACTTAGTCTCTTGATTTTACCGAAATCTGAGTTAAGCAGTTTCTTGGGAGAGAATTTACAAGGCAATAGGTGCTGCGGTTAATGTTAAATTAAGTGTATGGAACACAGGTGATCCCATGATCAACGTGACAGTTGGACACAAAGATCCCATCTCCACAGGTGGGCAGTGAAATCCCAACCTGTAATGAACAAACTTATTGCACACAGTAGATAAATATTTGTTGTACCAAGTCTCATAGTTGCTCCTCCATTATTTTTTCCCCAATCTCATTAAAACTGGATTATGGCTTAATATTGCTTTATTGTCTACACTTTGCCTGCACAACAGCACAGCGAGGCTGTTACTTGAGATTTTGAAACGCTTTCACTCTGACATGAAATGACCCTGAATTCTTGTGGGGGCAGAACAAGAGAAGGAATAGATGACCACAGAAGCCTGGCAAGGATGAAAATGATCCTTGGCTTCCACAGTGGGACTGGAAATTCAAAAAGGGACCAAGGAAGAATGGAAGAAGCAGCCCTAGAAATGCATCTTCACTTACCAAATGTTACTGCACCAAGGAATCTTTGCAACAAAATAAGCACTGGCAAAGAGCTCTGCTTCCCCAGAGAAGGTCTCCACTTCTCTGAATGACTCAAGGGTTCACTTGCAACTGAGGAAAAACCTGCTGTGGTGACCAGTTCTGTGCACTTTATCACTAGCTCTAGGAATTTCCCGTAATTATGGTCTGCAGGTAAATTACCATCAACATGACAAACACATCCAGACATTAAACATGAACAGAGAGACATCTGGGATCTTTGAAGAGACAGAAAATGCAATGTGATTAGAGCTGCTCAGAAGAAAGAACTTCCTGTTTGAGAGGATTTTGCCCACATCTCCTACCAAGGACAATACCAAACAATAACTGACATTTCTGCAAGGCCTTCGGCCCAAGGAGCTTACAGAACCAAGTGGAATTGCTTCCAGTTACCCAAGTTTTTGTTATGTTTTATGATCGGGGCTTCAAAGTCAATGCTCCAGCCTGGAGCTGGGCCTCTTGGTAGGGCAGGATGGTGCTGACATTCCTGTCACCCATGGGAAAAGCTGGGTAGACTGTGCCTGATGGACAAGATGCCCATGATCATTCACCCACTACGATATAATCCAAATTCCTTGGATTCCTACAGTTGGTGCAGGAAGACCTACTTCACCTCCTGTGCTTTTCACACAGGAGTTAAAAGCTGTAAGAGCAAGACCCAGGTCCAGCTTCTTCTTCCATCTCTTCCCAGCAACCAAATTTCAAGTCTGAGCACACTCCTGTGGACTGTTGTCTCTGTTTGAGAACAAATTAATTACAGGCATATTGGAAACACAAACAAATTAAAATCCTCTTGCTTTATATATTTGCCTCCACTGGTCTGAATTTCCTGAGAGAAAATGGACAACTAGAACTGCACAGAATTCCTTAGGAGCTGCAAGTAGCCGTGCGAGAGCCAGCACACAGCTGTGAGAAGGCAGCCAGAAGCTTGTGAAGGAATAATTGAAAGGACTAACAGGGAGTACCATATGCTCACAATTTGGATGTGGCCACAGGCAGCCAGGCCAGTAAGAGCCACAGGTGCCAATAGCTCTAGGAACTGAAGAATAAATCCCAAAGGAAAGAGTAACTATATCTAGGACATGGGCATCACTCGATGAAGGATCTGGACAGATGAGTCCTAGAGGATTTTGCTGCATCTGTGCAAGATATTTCTACAAATCCAGCTGTGAGCAGCTGGAGACGAATCAGGAATTGTTCCTCTGCCTCAGCCTCCACAGTCTGCAGCCCAGTTTTTAACCTAGAACACTCCACTTTTGTGGGTTTTGTGCTAAAACAAGGACTTCTAACTGGCACACAGACAATGAAGACATATCTCACTAATGCTGTGGCAGGGAGTGATGGGCTATATAATTTAACTGTGGGCAGCACTGCCAGGAACTCAGCTTTTAGGGTCCCATGTGAGCTGAAAAGATGGTCTTGTTAGGGCAGATTCCTCATGGGAGAGGAATCTTCTTCCAGATCCTGCCCAGACACACCAGGGCTGTTCATAGTCTGGCCTGGAAGAGAAGATTAATGCTCCTTCCCACTGGCTTGCATGTTCTTTAATCTTACCATATATCTAGAAACAACACACCTGAAGAAATAAACTCAATCAAAAAAAGCCAGAGGTGAGGTATTTACTGTTAGTATGTCCTTTTACTCAGAGGTAAATGGTTAAACTCATCCCGAAGTATCTGAACACCAAAGACAAAGCTGCTTTTGTGACAGCAAGTTCAGTGAAGATGTGGGACTCGACTCTTCTGGATACTGAATTCTCTTCTCTGAGCTCTTAGCAAGAATTGGACACTGGGAGAGCCTGAGCCCTGACTGCACAGCAGAGGTAAAGCACTGCTTGCCCACTATATAAGGAATAGATCTCCAGGCCTGCAATCTCAGCAAAAGGAGGAAGACATAAGAATAAAGTACTATAAATACAGAAGTGTTTATGGGACATGTTATATAACACTTCTCCTCGAGCTTTGTGCCTTCCCCTGCGCTGACAAACACCACAAAACGTTTGATCTCTCTGCCTCTTTATATTAAGGGGAATCTAATTTTAAGAACAGAAACTGGGCCAGTATCTTATGATTTAAAGCTACAAATTAGCATTCATATGAGCAAAGAGTTTGTATCGTGTTCTATTTCCTGTTTCTATCCTACCTTCCACCCCCCAAAATATTACGCATTTTTTTCTGTTTGCAGACTAATGCTTTCAGCAGCACTAGTTCCACAACTTCAGAATGCACTTAAGAGAGAAAAAATTATTTTTTAATGCATTAATTGGAGAAATACACTAAAAGGCCTAAGTAATTTTTATGATGGTTGAGGTAATAGATGCCGTCTGCTTTTCTTTGCAAATAAATGTCAAGTAGCAAGCCTACGATCCTAAAAGATGTGAACAGCTGCTAACCAAAAAGAGGCCAAAAGTTGCAGTGGAATAAAGTATTTTTTTAACGTGTTTTAAGGAAGACAGTCTGGCTTTGCCTGGTTAACATGAGGAGATGATATTAGATCCCCATAGAATCCTCAACTTGAAAGAAAATGCAAATACAGTGAAACCTCATCCCAACCCACCTGAAAGAGTGAACACTGCACTGATGCTGCTGTCTCAGACATGTCTAACTTCCATGATAAATATAAGACAATGACACATATCTTTTGATACAACAAAGGTTTTTGCTATTTTCTCCAGAAAGGCGTGTTTTGATAAACAGGATTTCTACCTCTGGGCTTTAAGGACAGTTGATGTAAATAGTTTGATTTATAGTTGCTGGGTCCTGGGCTGGAAAGGAAGAGAGGGCCAGCCACGTAGCAAGCAGCTGACAAAAAGCCCGTGCTGTGGGAGTGCATCCCTGGAGTACATGCATGGGAGGGAGCCAGCTTTGTAGCACTGCGAGAGGTTCAGCTGGCAGCACACCAGGAACATTTTGCTCCCAGCTCAGAGTGAGTATGGGAAGAGGTTGGAAAATAGAGCACCTTCACAATATGTCATTTCTCATTGTAACTAAAAGCTGTCATGGCTTGAGGGAAGAATGTAGGGAAAAAATGGAGCAGGAAGGAAAGCATATGGAAAACACAGGAGGAGAAAGAGTGTGAAAACATGGAGGAAAAAATGAGAAAAGGGGGTTAGAGTAGGTGGACAAATTAAAAGAGAATAAACAGGAGAAAAGAAAAAGGAATAGGAAAGGAGAAAAATATCAAAGACTTTGGAAGTGGAATGGATCAAAGACTTTGGAAGTGATGATGTCTGGGGCCCAGCAGGGCTGCTTGCAGGAGCAAGTCTTTATCTGGTCAACTCAAAGGCCTGCCTGAGGTCATTTTCACTCACCCAAGCCTTGTGTTAGGTTTTGCTGCCCACACATGTCAGGGTCTCCGTACAAAGAGCTCGATGAGGGAGAACGTGTCAGGGCTCGGGCAGGGTCTCAGCCAGGAGGGGACACACAGCCATTTGCACATGGGCAGAGTGTGTTTTACAGGTTATTTCCACTGTGCACAATAGTCTTACCCTTTCACAGATAGCAGAACTGCTAATTTGCACTGCCACTCCCAATCTGCTCTGCCTTTGGTTTTCCTGTTTTTCACAGGACTCGTCTCTCCATTTCTTCAGTGGATTCCTTTCCTTTCCTTACCATCCCTCTTTCATAGCCTGAAAAACTCAGCTTTAGAGATGAAAGGAGAGTTGCTCCCCAAAATCTACTGGAACCACAAGCTTGTCTCTCCTCCCTAGGGTGTGAGGAGCACTGGTTCCCAGTATAAGCCCAGTACAACAGGACAGGCAGGGAAAGCTGAGCTGGGGCAGCAGCAATGCCTGGTGTCTGGCTGAAGTGGAGCTGGCCAAGGACAAATCCATCTTGCGATTGCATTCAAGGCTTCAAAATCTGCTTTTGTTTCCACAAGGAATTAAAACAAACCCTTTCAAACATTTCTATGACACAGAATTGTGTTGAAACATCTGTTTTCTAGCTGAAGATATTTTTTATTACTATCTTAGTTTGGATATGACCAAGGACTCTGTCCTAGATCGTTACAATTAAATATTCTGTTGTGAAAGACCACGGCTGTTTTAACTGACCTTTTCCTCAGGTTACTGCTCAGATATGATACATAAAAAATACCCAGTAAGTCATTGAAGATTATTTTTGTCTCTACTATGTATTTGCCTACAAATAAACTACCTTACACTCCCTAAATAATGAAAACTGCAAAGAAAGATACCATTTATTAAATTGTTAATTGAAAAATAATTTGGCTGATGCATGATTAAAGGATACTTCACAAGCTCCTATTTCTTTATTCAGGGAAGAAAGGAAACCTGAAACATATTTCAAGCTCTGTTTCACAAGGGTTAATTTAATTATTGGCAATGAAACTGAAAATTATTTCAGATTCAAAGAAAAGCTGGGCTAGGAGAGAAAGAACCAGCTTGCAGGAAATGCAGCTTTTGGAGCGAGACCTGAGCGTGTTGTCTTCTGAGCTGCTGAAAACATTCCACACAGGGAAGAAATACTTGGTATTGGGATTCCAGCCAGCATCAAAAATATGGAAAATGGAGGCTCAGTGGGGGAACAAAAATATGTTTCATGCTAATTATTTTTTTCACTTATGTTTCACCTATAGAAGTACTTTAGCTTTGTAAAAACCTTTTCTCAAGGGGTCTGTTTAGGCACTCTCTGTTAAAAACAGCAATATGAACCTACTTATTTTTATCACTGTTTTAGTGCAAGCAAAATAAAAAAAAATATTATATTTCAAATTTGTAAGCTCTCCAAATGGAAAGCTGCTACATTATAATGAAAGTAATTCTGAAATATTAAAAAAAATTATTGCTAAGGATTAAGAATCTGCGAAGTAGTGAACTGAAGACTCCTGCTTTTTCTTATTGAGGAGCCTGAACTTTAAATTTCCACGGCTGTTTCTCTTATCCCCTCAGCTGTGGAAGTCTTTGGAGTCCAGTTGGGATTCTAAGGATAAACAGAGTGAACATTTTGTCTTTGCTATTTTCTCAGAAGTAGAGAACATAACTTTAGAGAAAGCATTATTCACTTCTGTGATCTGTCAAGTCATTTGAACATAAGGAATAATATTGAACATTTCCCAGAGGAAAACAGATTTCAAGTCCATTAATTTGGACAAACTGTCATTGTGTCCTCTTGATGTAAAATCTGCTGTAGGAATTTGATTTCAAGAATGGTCTTTTGTGGATCATGCTCAAGGAGTTGAAAATTGAGCTGGACAGAAAGAAAATGACTAAAAGCTTTCCCAGTATGTAAATATTACTTTTGTAGCCTATTTCCAAGCACCTATCCATACAGCTTTTGTTGATGCTTCACAGCCAAGCTGAGCTCACACAGTGCTGGGCAGTTGTTCCTTGCCCTCTGGTAGAGGCATGGAGCCAATGGAAAAGAGAGAGGAAACCAGCAGGAAAATCAAATGGCATGCTTGCTTCTTCCCCTCTCCTCAGTGGCCAATTGACACCACACAAGCACCTCTTCATGTTACCTCTGCACATACAGCGTTCCTGGGGCTTCAGCTGGGAGGTGTCACAGCAGCAAACAGCACGAACCAGCATCCCTAAGATACAGTCTGTGTTTTTGGAATGCTGGAGAACTCAAGAGCACAAGCCCGTTCCTGAAGTCTTTGCAGAAAGTGGTTTCAATGTGAGTTGTGCTGGGCTCACGACACCCTTGTCAGACTTGCAATGAAATAACCCAAGAGGAGAAGAGAGTTTGGGCTCTGCCTTAGAATCAGAGAAGCACTAGGAAGAGTCCCTTTCCCACTGGGGCACAGCAGTCACTCACCCAGATCCATTGCTTTCTTCCAAAAATGTCCCTGTTGGGACTGCATGACTGCCACAAGCTTAAACTTCGTCTGCCCCATACAATATTGCTGGCAATGTGTTCCTTCTCAGGGCACGGTGTGATAGGCAGAGAGATCATAGATTGATTTTGGCATCCTAGCCTAAGCTGAGTAAAATGGGAAGGTTTTAAAAAACAGCAACATAAAAAGCATTTTAATTAAATAGGCTGCATCTCTACAGGTCAAATTTCTGCCTAGATCTCACTTTCAGAAAAAGATTGTTCAGAACTAAAGGCTGTTGTTTCTCTCTTGTGTGCACTCCCACTACTGAAAAAGCCCAAGTCAAGATTTCCAGATCTAAGTGCCTAAGCTCATAAATTAGAAGTCAGGCCCCTATAGCAGTTTTCAGGAACCTGCAAGTGACCCCAGCAGGAGGCAGTGACCCTGCTGAGAGGCAGGCTGCTGCTGCGGGTGCCCGAGGTGACTCTGCACAGGGCTGGGCCCTGGCACAGACCTGTGCCCACTGCCAGGGCACCCCTGCCCCAAGCCCCCCGCTCAGGACAGCATGGTGCCATTTATTTTGGCTGAAAAGAGAGAGCCTAAGAGATGTCAGAAATTAATAACTTCTCAGGTCAAGGCTCCAACCAGTTCAAAAAGCTTTTCTGCTGACAGTAGGTTGTTTTCAATGCTAAGAATGAAGTATTTATCTTTATCCTTTGAAGCTGTGCCATTCATACCAATAAAGACACAAGAATCCTGAAAGGGATACTTACTAAAACAAAATGCCTGTTCAAAATTAATATATTTTTCTGTTTGAAACCACATTGTACACAGAGATCCTTTGGAGCATTCTAAAGACAAAAGCAAGAAAAATAAAGAAAAAAATTTAAAACCATTCTGTTCCTATGCACCAAGCAGTAATAAAAAATAGAAAAGCTATGTAAAAGTGAACCACTAAATGGGTACGCTTTCTGTAAATCAAGCCAATACAAATTTCATAAAACTTTCCTTGTTAGAGGTACAAACCATCCACTAAAAGAATAACATTGTCAGGCCATAATATTATCATTTGCACTGCTCCAGCTGAATGTGAAGTTGCCTATTGCATTGAAACAACAATATCAGGTATCACAAGGCCATGTCCAGACCCATGACAGCACACTCCATGAAGGCAGCCTGACACTGGGAGGTGAAATCTTAATTACAGAGGTACTGCTGAGGTAGTATTTTCTTCCAAGCATTCGGTTACTGGTGCCCTGAAATTATTAAAAGGGCATCTACAAAAGTGAATATCAGTTTACTATGGTTTCCTAACAAAAATAATAATTAATCCTTGAACACTGTGCTTATATTTGGAAATTTAACTTGGTCGTTTAGGTTTTTACATGGCATTTAGGAGTGGGTTAGCCATTTCAATAATTACTTTGGGGTGTCTTCACCTTTTGCTTAGTATCTGCTAAATAGCAGCATATTAAAAGTAGTTCAGATTATGGATGTTAAGATCAAGATCAACAAACACACCAAGGACTCGTTATTAAATTCCCACAACGCTTTTATCGTCGAATTTCAGAATCAACAGACTTGTGAGCATCTGGCAGCTGCACAAATGACAAGTCATGACACAAAGCCTTAGATGATATCACATGAAGCTGACACTCCAGGGCATGGTGAAGGTCACAGTGGCAGTTTATCAAGAGTGTAACTCTAGTTGTTTTCTGTCATATTCATATATTTGGAATGTTAAGATAAAGGAAGTGAATGCCGAGGTTGTTCTTGAGCATAAAAGATAAAGCATTTACAGGGACCACTCCCTACCTGCTTTGTAATTTCCAGAGAGGTCACAGAGGTTATCCCAGGTCTCTGCCTTGTGCCAAAAACTACCAACTTCTTATTGCATTGAATCCATAAGACTCATTTTTATGGAGTCACCCATGTTCAGATTGCTCACAGATATGCAGTGGCAGATTCTTACCAGAGTGAGTGATGTCTGTGTTCACCCGACTGATAAAATCTTTCTTCAGAACTGCAGTGACTCAGGGCCACGTTTGGAGAAGAGCCTCATACCCAAGAACTTCCACTGAAGCACCTAAACAAAAGCATTTTATGTGGTTCATGACAACACCACAGTTTCTCACTTTTAGAATTAGCTTGAAGAGGGATCCACCTTGAATCTCAGTCCCACTGCTTCATTAACTAAACAGGAAAATAAGGATGCATCTGGAGATTTCCCACAACTCATTCTGAAGTTTTCTCCTCCTGTCTGCTGCTGTCATTCCTCATTTACGAGAGGACAGAAGCTCCCTGCTTCTGTGCCTTGAGGCATTTAGACATATATCAAAGCCTTTTCTCCTTTTTCAGCCAAGAGAGCTCTTGAAAGATACCACCATGGGAATCGAAGTAGGGCAGCAGATAACTTGAGGTTGTATCGTAATGTTCCAAGGCCACTGTTTGTAAGCTTGAAATTAAAAGATACAGTAAAACTTTTCATAAATAGCTGCAGATGATCCATTACCTCACTAGAGCCTAAAGCACTTGCACACATTTGAATGCTGAATAATTTCTTTCTCATACCTTTTCTAATTATTTGAAGAGCTTTTATAAACTCCGTAATTTAGATATTATGAACTAATATACTCTTAAAAGGAAAGAAGGAAAAATGTCCAAGAAAATACAAAGCTCATTCACAAATGAGCTTGAAAAGGTATTAAACTGTAGAAAGGAATACAGTGCAAAAGTAATTGATTGTTTGCACTGGGGCCTAAAGATTAATATTTCAAATATGTATGTGTAGAGCATTCCACAATGTAAACTATCCACATCCACAGAGTGGTGTTTGTCCTATAGTAACACATGGAAAGGTTAATTCCTACTGTGTTTGTATGGAACAGATTGAACACAAGCTGTTTGAGGAGAACAACAAGTTTGAAGGGTTTTTTATCTTCAGCTGCTTCTAAAACATGTCAGCTGCTGGGGTTGTTGTGTTTTATTATGACTTTCTGATTTATGCCTTCAGAAGGAGCCCATTACTTTTGCAAAAATGCAGTGATGTGCCAGCTCCTTTGAGCAAGAGAAGTCTGCAGCATGAGCAGGAGAGGAAGCCATGAAACAAAAAACACATCTGAATTCAGCTGGTTTCTTATGCAAGGCCACATGCCATAACTATTCTCTATTAAATAAAAGAAGAGGAAAACTCAGGTCTATAAAGGGAATCATTTTAGAGAAACTCTTTTTTCCAGCTGTTCGAAGGAAATATAAGTGCTGAGGATAATTAATGTCCTCATGTCCATGGAGATTCACCTGTGCTTGAAGGTAAATACAGTCTCAAAGGCAACTGGACAGCAGGCCACTAATCCTCCCCTGCCCACACCTTTTGATCCCAGCAGTGTGGAGAGCTGCCAACAGAAATGCCCAGAGCCTGCATTTCTCCACAGGGTGATGAGGTTTCCATATGCTCTGTGGAAACCTCAGTAATGGAACTCCCTCCTACCCTCATCTCTTCATCCATCCCCACAGAGTGGCACAAAGCCTCTACTGTGCCTGTATTGCTGTTTTAGTCTGTCACAAAAGCCCGAGAGCTTTCAGATGTTCCTTTGCACATTTTCTTTGTAGACTAAACTGCATGACAATTTATGATGTAAACTGATGCAGAGAAACCTCATTATCTGAGGTGTGTCAGGAGCCAATGTTGATATCAAAGCATAGAAGCCATTGCCATGTTTGTGATATCTTAGTGATATCTTTAATAATGTCTCCTCAAAAAGTCTGGAAATCAAACCCACACCCCCACAACACAAAGGGCTCATAGAAAAGACACTACAAGGGACTTTGTCATCAATTAATTTGCATGCTAATTTACAATAAAATTGCTTGCTGGAAGCAAGGAGAGGATGCATCAGTACAGGTATGTTACAAGTGCTGCAGTGAAATCTGTTCACCATCATTTGAAGTGATGGGACTAAGGCTTTCTAGAGGGGCATGTGTGGCAAAAGACAGTGTACCCTTCAGAAATGTTGGAGTCCAAAGTGCAGGGAATATTTCTCTGCCTGTTTTGGGCTGTTCTACCCCCTGGACAACCCTGTCTTTGACCTTCGTCCATGGAGAAAATTACCTACCCTAAGGGAAGAAGCAGAATCTACAGTGGTGTGAATTAGGTAATAGAATATTATATAAGATTGTCACAGGGTGAAAATTCAGAGGTGTTGGGTTTGTTAATATAGTAAATAGATAAGAAGCAAAACCTCCAAAATGGAGGATTGTTGTTGTTTTCTAAGCCTTCTTCTTTCTTCTTTCTTTACGCCATGTTTGCGGCAAAAATTGAGAAGATTGGGTGAAAAATGCCACAGTGCCTTTCATGTGACAGAAAGATTTGTTGAACATTGGTAGAAAAGTAAAAATATATTTCGTTTCAGGCTTTCATTGGGTAATTTACCTTTAAAAGAACGGTGTTATCTTGATAACTCTTCATCTTGATAAGGCTTTTCCCTCGCGTTTCCTAAAGGAGAGTCACTCTGTGGCTGAGTCCTTTTTTGATAAGACTTAATAAACAACTATCTGAGAGCAAAAGCATGGAAAAGTCCTGTTCATCTGCCAAGCCCAGGCAAGGGCTCGGAGAATTCTCCCCTATCAGGGGAGGCATAATTAAGGCACGGTAAAGCGTCAAGAAAGATCTTTCTTTCTTAGCCAGAGAACACTCTGGTGCAGGGATAATTTTTGAAACAACCTTCCCAGAGCCTCCAAGAGCAGCACACGGCCCCTCCAGCACCACCCTGCTGTGATTTCTCTCCACGTGCCAGCACCAGCACACGGTGACAGCCGCACACCAAAGCGCCCAGTGCCTGCCACGTTCCCTCAGGATGACCTTGCTTCTCGCAGCCTGTGGCCAAGGCGGTGCAGGGGACAGAGCCCTGAAAAGCGAGACCTGCCCTGTCCTGCTCCCCATCTGTTGGTGGATGAATCTGTAACTCGATCGGCTTTTGAACAGGGGCCATCTGCAGTTCAAGTCTGGCAGCACCCCAACGCATCAGCAAAGGTGGCTATTTGCAATTCAAACATCTTTTCAAAGCTTTTTTTTTTTCCCCCTAGAGATCGAATTATTTGCTGTTTCTTTTTTAAATTATTATTTTATTTTATTTTATTTGAAAGTTATCTCTGATCCAAACCTGTCATGGAAGTGAGAAAAATGTTATTGGAGCTAGAGCGGAAAATGTTATTTCGTTAATTCTTTCTTCTACTACATTTACTTCTGATTAGCTTTTAGTGTTGAAAATTAACTTAATTTAAACAAATCCATTGCCCTCCTGCTCCAGAGAATTACTCTATGCAGGACCATACAGATTAGACAAGTGTTTGTTTTTTGGAAGCAGTAAATTCAGATCAAGTGGGGCAGCAGAGATTGGTTAACTTCTGATTTGATCTTTGAAAAGTAGGATTCTTTTTTTAGTAACTGACATGGTTTCACAGAACAAGTCTCTAAGTCTGTATGAAATTTCATACAGAGGACTGAAAAATTCTCTCAGTTCCAAGGACAGAGATGAGAGCAAGGTAATATTATTTTTCCCTGCCATTATCACAGTTCACCTAGAGCAAACATGAGCAAAATGGAATCTAACGTGGCTCATGAATTCAGGATTTCTACCATGACCTCTCCCACACACCAGGGAGCAGCAGCAGCACAGGGAAAGGAGGCAGGAACACCCCACTCTGCCAGGTGACAGCTTCCTTGGGGCCAGTTCTCTGCAGCAAAAATCTGACTTGGTAGTGTCTCAGCTCATCAGCTTGCTCAGAAAATACCAGAGGGTGCAACGAAATTCCTCCTTGGTATTTTCAGACCATCTCTCTTTTGAATAATACTCCCTTTACTTCCGGTGGAGAAATCCTGGCAAAGTATGATACTTGACTGGGAACATAATCCACTGGCCAAGTCTCTCCTCATGGTTTTACAGATCTGCTGGAGAGATTTAGCTCATGGCAGCACCTGATGGCCTCAGGTGAATAATAAGTGTATTATCCCCTCATCCAATACCTGGTTTGATGGGCAAAGTGATTTTGTTTAACAAGTCCTGGCAGAGGATCTGCTTAAGAGCTTAGTCATCTCATGGAAATCTAAGTAGAAACTCATTAAACAAAACCCAATGTATAATAATCATTGGCATTAATCAGAGACTTCAATGAGAAAATATTTTAAGAAACAGTCAAAATAACTGTGGGTAGAGTAAGTACAGTATTTTGTGACAAAAAAGAAAAGGAGAATCATGCTTGTTTATTGTATATTCCCATGAGAACTTTCTCCCTTGGTAAAGATACCCATATTAATACAAGTTAAAGAGGGGTGGAAATGCAGAGCTTCTGAGCCCCTTACACCAACCAAATTCTGAAATAAATAGCCTCAGCCCCGTGTTATATATGGACACTGAATGCTCTAACTCATCCGAAGTCTGCAGACAATTGAAGACTGAAGAACAGAGGAAACAACACTGCACTTACACATTTAACTGGTGGAATGAGTAGAACTGGAAATTAATACTGATAAACTCTTTTTTTAGGCACATGCTTCTTTATCTGGGTCCTGAAGAAACATCAGGGAGGAACTTCTGGTTAGAAAACTAGGCCAGAACTAATGCAGCTTTTCAGTTTGCAGTAGATGCAGGAACAGATCTGATCAAATTGCTCCTTTTGGAATATTACATAGGAAACCTCTTACTTTTGTCAGCTCTTTGTATTATAATCAGTTTGCCCAAGGATTATCTTTTAGCATGTAAGTGAAGCTTCCCCCTTTCCCCCAGATATGATTGCATCTCCCAGAGTTTATATCAAGGCTAGCAATGTCATCTAGATTAAACTGGAAATAAGAACAGAGCCTTGAAAAGATGCACGTCTATCATTCCAAATTATAAACAGTCTCTAATTAAGGGAAACATTCCCCTATGGGTAGATTATTGCATGTGATCCTACAATTGCATTTCCTACACTTTCCAGAGCATTTGTTACTGGTCACCACCATCTACAGTAATGGGGCTGTGGTGCAATTCAGCACGACAATGCACTTACTTCACTGTAAAAACATACTAATCCTTTATATTTTCATTATGCAAGTGAGTTAAGAACAACTAATTTTTTTTCTTTTCCCCAGAAAGGTTCACTGCAGTTCATTTACCTTAAGCAACACATTAATTTTGCCATGACAGGGAAGGACTGTAGTCCCTTGGCACCAGGGAGTGCACGGTGCCAGCCTTATTCCCACTCTGAAGCCTTGCTGACTGATTAGGTGACTTCAGCAAGTCTCTGAGGTTTTACTAAATTTCAAATATATTCATATTTCCTTGACCAAGGGATTTGCTCTTTTTCTGGAGGTTTCCAATTTTAGATGGCTCTGTAACACTTCTCAAATATTCTCCAAGAAAAACAGGACTGTCACTCAGAGACAGAAGTTTCTAGGTGCATGGAGCACTGCTGAGCTGAGGATCACTTCTGATTCCATGGAACAAATGACATGCCACGGCATGGTGAGCATTTCATTGGCATAAAATTGAGTTAACTTCATCCTGCTAAAGGAAAGAGCTGCAGTTACCTCAAAGAAAACTTTGAATTCTTTGCTTCCACGTAGTATCTGTCTTTTCAATAAATCAAGCAGATCTTTATAGGATTCTCTCTGTACACCTGTTATGGATGGGAAGCAGCTTCTGTCTTAAATCAAGTAATTGAAAATGGTAAAGAGTGAGAGCACCTCAAAGATTCCAGCATTTTCTGTTGCTAATTTAGGGAAGTCCCTTCTGATTAAATAATTGAATTGTAGGGGCAGATTTTCCACCCATGGTCTCTCAGTCAATTACCAAACAGGTCTAAGAATTCCATTTTGCACAGATAATCTAAGGTGGTTATCCAAATTGTATTTGTACACATACACATGCACCGGCATACAAATTTGGAGCATTTGGATGCACTAACTCAGACTTAGAAAGGGAAAGAATGATAAGCAGGTTCACCTTTGGTTAGTTAGACCTGAAATCTTTGGTTCTTCGTCATCATTAGTGACTTAAAAATGTGACTTAAAATTGCAACCAGAACATGGAATGAAATGGACTCATATGAAAGAGCGACTAGAACTTTGTTAGTTTATTTTCAACACGCACTATGTCTCTGCCTCCCTTCTTCAGGCATCAGAAGCAGAAGTACCAAAATAGAGTGAGAAGCACTTCTTCCACTATTGCTTTCCTGGCTGAAACCAGGAAACACTGGAAATCTCAAAGGAAAGACCTTTTCCAACAGCAAACCTTTAGGTATGCTTCAAGTAAGTGGAGAGTTTTGGATAATTACTCGTCTCTTGGCCAGATTTCCCTAGCAACTCATTGAACTACGCTGTTTCTGATCACTGATGAATACAGCTTAGTTTTGCTTTCATATAGGTAAGCATTTCTTCCCTTCCTCTAAATTTCTCAGAAAACACAACAGACAGAAATACTTGAGAAACGGAGGAGCCTGACACTCTTGAAAATGAGACCTAGGTGTTTGGTAATTGATTTTTTAATGAAAAACCTAAGCACTCAAAGATTAGCTTTTAAAGGTGTTTCTCTCTTCTGCATGCAGATCAGTGCCGACCGTGGTTTTCAGAAAATGGCTAAGTAATTCAACTCCTTCAGAAATGTTTTTCTTGCTGGTAAATTTGTTCTGAAGTCACAAGGAAATCTTCTGGAAAGTTATTTATATCAATAGCTATCACACCACTGAAGTCATCCGACCTAATCATCCCCAGAGAGCAGCAACAATGGGAATTATAAATAGCAGAAATATCCTGGATATCATCTCCACTATTTTAAAAATATTGTTTTCACAGAGAACAGTAACTAAGAAGAAATCTGAGGACATGAACTATTAGAATACGTGCACATTTGTCACTGCCAAGAGGTCCTTCCAAGGGCCAGGTACTTTTCTCTGAGCTAAAGCCATTTAATGCTGCAAAGGTGTCATGATGGTCTGTACATTCTCTGCCTGGCTCCTGGTTTCTCCCTCATCATATTATTCAAGGGGAGGACTGAAACTGTGTAGATATATAGCCTGGAAATGCAATAGGTTAGACAAGGTAACAAAAAGCACTGTCCTAGCTTCTGGAGAAAAGGAAAATTGCATTCAAGTAGTTGTTTACTTCGAGTCCATTTGCAGATGGATTCATTTTTGCCATCCTCTGCATTGCAATTTAAGGGTGTCCAGGACAGACTGACCTCCACAAGGTCCTTACATTTGTTTTATTACCTAGTTCCCCATGGAGTTCAAATCCAAAGTGCCTTAGATAATAGAATATGCATTATTTTAATAATTTAAGCTTTTCTTTAATTTGGTGGAGTTACAAACTTGCCCTCTCTGATGAGTGCTACCTGAGAAAAGCTGGGGTCTTAGACCCTTTTCACTGTTTAGGTTTTATAGTATTCAGAAGATGCTCCAAATCCAGACAAAACCAACCAAAGATCTCCATACATGTAGTTCCTCATATTATTGTATAGTTTCTAATGCAGACAAAAATTGGACTGGTTAGTCAGATGGCATGGAGAAAGCCCTAACTCCATAATGTGTGAAAAGTTATAAAGCCAAACCTCAAGAATCCAGGTTGAAATTTCTTCTTCTTTGACTTGGGAATTTTTTTTTTTTTAAGTTTGGTAGAAAATAGTTCAGCCATTTTTGGAACAAACTTAGTGAAGGATGGTTTCGCCAACATTCATATTTTTCATTTGTTTTCTGAAGAGCCATAGCGATTTATAAGAGGAGCTTGAAATCTGGCAGTGAGACACATCCAAGTTAGAATGGTATCTTTGTCCCCAGGAAAATCCATTCCTAATCAGCTATATCAGAAGTTACAGAAAAATACCTGTTGGTATTTACAAAGCAGAAACACTTACATTTTGATTTTCTGAGTGTTTCAACAGGAGTGTGCAAGCCCTGGAGCCTGCTAAGCCTCTTGTCCTGGGCAGGTACTACATGCCTGAAGGCACAGCTCAGGGCAGGTTTATCTTGAACAGAGTTCTTGTTTTCTTACAGCAAAACTCTGACATCAACAAAAAAGGCATAACAGAGGAGTTGACAGGGAAGGAAAAGCTAATTAGGAATTAGTTGGGTATTAGAGACTCCTAACATTATTAGACAGCATTAGAGCCTTTGAAACTCAGCCTGCACAATAATAATTTCCCTAGAATTTAAGGGCTTATTCTCCAGTTGTTCTAACTCAGCTCTATTAATATCAGTGGAGTTACATTAGTTTGCCCTGACTAATATCCTTTAGTTATGCAGACAAGCCAATAAAATCACTTTAGCTGTTCTTTTAAAGTAATTTCCAAACATCATCCGAAAGGCTCCCTCAGTACAAAAAACAAACCCCAAACACAGGACCCCGATGCAGCCCTGAACTGGCTGCACATTCCATATTGAGGGTCAATAGGAGTTTCACCAGGATACCCTCGGTCACTGCTTCCTCACAGCCACTTCGGAGGGAGGGGAAGAAAGGGTTTGAAAAACATTCCAGATTTCAGCCGAGTTTTTGTAGCTGTGCAGACACAGAAGTCGCTGAAATGTCCGGAGGGACAGCCTCAGCAAGCCTGTGACCTTCTGTGACAAACTGGACCATGGCATTTCAGAAGGGATTTAGCTGGGATTGTTAAACATGTGCCAAAAAGAGAACCGCTTCTTGGATTTTTTCAATCAAGTAGCACTATATTTGGACTGGAAACAGCCTGTGGATGAGCAGGAATAACGATTAGAAGGCAAGTGAAAAGTTTCAAACAGATACTACAGTCAAGGAAGAAACAACTCGAACGTATCTGGGCAAGTTTCCATACTGACTGAAGCAACACTTTTTCCCATGACATCAGACTCAAAACAAACAATATATTATGGTCCATATGTTGATTAAGGAAAGCCCAAGCCGTGCAGAGCCATGCACCAGCCTTCAGAACAGCGACTGAACAAAAGCTGGATCGCTTGCAAGCCATGGGAGTTAATCAAACAAACAAAAAGCCCCAGGTTTTCAGGATAAGGCGCCTGGGTCAGACTTCTCAGCACGATGAGGTTGTGAATACCGAGGTAAGACTGAAAGCAAACTGCCTGGATCAAAGCTATGCAGTCTGACTAGATGACAAGGGCAATAAGTAAACAGGGCTTTGAATATGCAGCAGCCAAAAGGCTCAGAAAACTGTAAAGTTGGTTGCAGAAAGCGTGCTTAGAGAGCCTGGAGTTCTCTACCTACCTGAGGTCATACGGCATTTGCATGAGAAATTTGGACTTTGGAATGGTTTGCAGTCAGAGTTCAGAAGAGCTTTTGGCAGGTTAAACATGTTCCCAGTAAGATGATGCTGAGGATAAACATGCAAGAGAAATATATAAATGCTGTTTTCACAAGAAGAGTGCTGCTTTCTTAGAACTGCCTGTATTTTAGGGAGGAAGGCTAGAGTGCAGCCCCAAAGGGATGCCAATACAATCCATCGAGAGCAGCCAGTAAATCACACAGCTTAGCAGCTGAAAATGACATGGTGCATTTTCAAATTCGAAACAAAAACAGAACCATGTTCCACAGGAGAGAGGTACTTGCTAAGCATGTATTGATGCTGTTTACAAAAGAATTGTGAGTTTAACTCTTACTCTAAAATGGCCTAATAACATAATAATTGCTGCACACAGCTGAATTCACCGAGATATTTCATCAAACCTTGAATTATCTGATCCATTGATCCTCTGTAATAAGGAACAGGAGGGCACCTTTGATCTTTCTCACAGAATTTAATAAGTCAAAATTAGAAAAGAGCCCTTTCAAATGAGGACAAATTTGACTAGGAGGATAACTAGGCAAGTTGTTAAATTTTAATTGTGTTTTAACAAAATTATCTAAGCTCATAGGTTTAATAGTCACAACAAATCAGGAAATAAAATGCTGTATTGTCACTGGTAGATTAAAATGGCAGTACCTAGGTTTATAGAAGTATTAAGGGAAAAGAGCATTTCTTTTGTTTGCACAGTACTGAACACATTCACAAATCCAATATGAAATACCTTGTTCCTTAGTCAGACTTGGGAAAATGCAATTCACTTAAAGATTTTTTTTTCTATTTTAAATGATGGATATAGTTAAAAGAGTTGTTTTCTAATTCTGTACATCCATTTTTATTCCCTTATGCTGTTTCCCAGTGCTTCAATCCAGGAATGACTTTTCTAAGTGTCAAACCACACTGTGAAAGTCTCAGCTAAAAAACCCATCTATGTAAACAAATTTGGCGACGACAATTCTTCGCCACTCGATTTGGATCTCTGCAGCCATTTCCTTCAAAATAGATCCTTGTCCATAGGGATATTTAGACAACAGTAGACTAAATTAAACCCAGGTACTGTCAAGAAAAGAGGCACTGAAATGTGTTGCTTCCAAATAACAGCAACCCTCCGGAGACAGCCGCTACAGCAAGCTGTTATCTGTCAGGAAGATCCAAGACCCTCAGTATTAGTGATTAGCTCCCACAGCTCTGTGGGCTTCACTGTACATCTGCCACAGTTATTTGGAACACACTGTCTTTTAAAAAATTGAATCTTCCTGCCAACCGAGGTGTGTTAACATCGGCCTGCTGCTGCTGCACTGATCATCAGTGCCTAAATCCTAAGGGAACACTTAACAGCTTTCTTCACGGATCTCCCAGTTCTGCTTTGCAGGAAGAAATGGTGACATATTGGCCAAATTTGTTGCATAAAGATCACAAGGGTTTTGAAGAGGAAGAACTGCACATCTTTATAAGATTAACTGTATTTTAACTATTTAATTTGGTCTTTAGGTCCAGTCTGAAACCAGTGGTATAGAAATTAAGTACCTGCCATTGTTCCATACTCACTTGCAAGTTACTCAGGGTATAATGCACATCAATGCTTCTTTACAACTCTAAATAAATAAAAAAGTAATAACACTGGGTGTGTAACAGCTTACCTTAAGATATAATTAACAGCAACTTGGCTTTCACTCATGACATCCATCCCATAGGTTCATGAAATTCTAGAAGGAAAAGAAAATGTAGAATAGGTCAGGTGGCTTTAAACCTTAGGAGGTCATTAATGTGAAGCTGTGGAAAACAAATATGGGCAGTCTGACAATTATCAGGCACAAAAGTTATCTTTCAGCCTTGCTCTTGATTTTAAGTTGCTGCTGTACATTCCCCTCAGTGTGAAGAAAGAAGAAGGGAGCTCAGCAAGACTCGACTGGGAAGAAACATTCTGAACCTGGTGACAGGGGCTTGTGTGCACAACTGAGAGGTCAGTTATGTTTTTAACAGTACTACGCTTCTGGTCTTCGGTGCTTAATTCCTGATGAACAGACAAGTGATGCAAAGACAGAGACAGACATGGTGCAGTTTAACATTGCACTTACTGCACTGCAGTGAGTACCCATTCCACAGGAAAAATTTACCTTTCTAATCTATTATATGGTTAAATTACTAGGATCTTGATTAGGGTCTGTAAAAAGCACTGATCACTATTGCAAACACTTCGTAGGAGCTTTCTCTATGTTCTTATTCCTAACACAGACAAGTAACCTCTGCTCATTTAACAGTAAATTGTTTCAATCAAAGCAAGAACCTTTTTCATTATTAATCTGCACAAATTGCCCCAGTACTTGTTTCACTGGATGCATGTAAAACATCTGCGATTTTGTTTAGCTTTTAGTAGTTATGCCACCAGCAAGTGAAACCTTTCAGCCACGCAGATCAGTTTCCACAATTTACCTCGAGATTCTGTGGAACTTACTTCAGTGTAACATGCCAGTATGATTTAATAGTAAAAACAGAGATTTTGACATTTAGTCTCCTTGTATATTTTATGCACATGATTGCTTTTCAGATAATATTTATTTTAGTGTATGAAAAGCAACTGAGTGGCAGTAAAATATCAGGAAGCACTAGGCAAAGAAATGTTCTGCTGGGCTGAAGCAGCTGTCAAACATGTCTTCTCAAAAATCCTGCAAACCATGTTAGCGGCTACATCTCAATTTTTGTGCACCTCAGCAGTTCTCCGTCCTGGCTGGAAGCGTAAGCTGTGAAACGACTGTTCGAAGCATTCCGAGTTTGGCCATAGCCAAGGAGTCTTGGGATTGTAACAGTGTATTCTTTGGGGTCTATTCAATGCTAAACTAAGTTTCCAAATGTTTCTTGGCTCACCAGCCATTAACTGGACCTTGAACTTCCCATTTGTATTCAGTGGCGGGGGGCTAAACCTGCCATCTGTTTTGACAAATGTTTTCCATTGTCTCTTGCATAGCTGACAGAACACGAGGCATATTAGAAGTTAAAGTCCTCTTTCTGAACCACTAAGAATTCTTTGAGTCCTCAGAAATCCCATCAGAACACAGCTAAGCAGCTAATTGTAATTCTGTTTGCAAAAGATTTTAGTTTGTCATGAGATGCAGGTCTTAATATCTTCCTAGATCCTTACCATTTTTTCTCTGAGCATCTGCCAACTCTTCATTCCTTTGGGGCAAAAATCTTCACTGAGCAGAAAATCATAGCTGCAGGCATTCTGGAAAATAAAATAAAATAAAAAGATACTTGTGTCTTCTACACTTTTCTCCAGCCTGAACAGTCCCAGCTCTTAGCAGTACCAGAAGAGCCAAGGGAGCTTGATAAGGGTTGCCAGTTATGATATTAATAAACAAAGAAAGTGTCTAGAAAAAAGTAGTAACAAAAAGCTACAGTTCTTGACTTTTAGAGAGAGCTTTCCTGGGCTCTGTGAAAAATGTGTAATAATCAGACACAATAGGTCTTGCATAAACCATCCCACAAGATGTGCATTTAAAATATTCAGGTTTGAACTGGAGCTGAATAATGAATTGAAGCAATCACTACAGGAGAATAAAGTAAAGATGAAGAATAAGACTGCTCTGCTACGTGAGCTCTTTCAGTTTGAGCAGATGAATCATGTCAGCATGGAAAAATACTCCTGTATCATTCATGTCACATGTAACAAGACATCCTACCTGTGATTGCTGCCGTGTGCCATGGAGCCATTGTGCACATGAATAAATCAGATGCGATGCAAGACATGCAATTAGGTTCAAAATATCTGGGTTCAGATCTGTTTCAGATGCAAAATTTATCCAAACAGATGTAGCTGTCACTTTTCACAGACCGGACTGTCACTAACAGATTGTAACTAAACAAAAACCAGGAGAGCAATATTCCAGATCCTTCTCACATGGAGCATTTAGGTTCCAGGTCATCCTATAGGTTCAGCCATTGTATACATGCCAGAAGTCTGTCTGAAGGATCCTGAGGGATTCCCAGCCTTCCCCTGGCAATCACCCACCCTACCAGGGCACCACAGAGAGGTTTTTCTCTTTCCAGATGCATCAGTTGTGTCTGTGCCATCCTGTGCTCCACAAAGCATTAAGGGTTTCCAGATGTTGGCCCACAGGGTGCTGACACAACTCTTGCACCATTAGAGTATCACACAACAATATTATGAGAAGGATCACAAGCACGGGAGAATTTTACAGCCCTTGGAATCTGCAGTGACAAGAAGAGCAAAATATGATGCTGCTGTAACGCTGAACTTGCTCAGCATTACTGCCTAGGATCTTGTCCAGATCAGGCTCATGCTGAAGCACCAGAAAGGGAGCAACCTTTGAATCCACTGTGCAATTTCTAGCATTAGTTATCATTCCTGAGATGCTGTGTAATTAAGTAATATCATGAATTAGTATTGGTAGCTAGGTCTGGTTGAAAATGATACAGTCATTTTATATAAAATAGTGAAACTTCATTTTCACTTTCAATGTTTTTAAACACATCAATTTCCTTTCTGAAACACAAAATTCTTTCTTATTTGCCTTTCCTATTTGTCCTCACTTACAAAAGCACATTGAGAAAAGAAAAAGAGAATAGAGGAAAATTCAAAAACTGGTCATATCACTAATTTATTGATCATTATCAGATTAAATAATAAAACTTTATTTACAAAAATGAAAGAATGGCAAATGTAAAGGCAGAGTCTAGACTTTGAAAATACAACAACAATAGTATTTAAAGACTTGATACAGACTTTAAGAGGATTACTTGAAGGTTCTCCTAGCATATCTGAAAGATTTTAGACCCTGGGAAACCTGCTATTTTTCAGAGATATCATCTCAAATGTAAAGAAGAATATAAGGAGTTCTTCACTCATCCCATTTAGAAGCTATTCCCTCATGTATGAAAGCAGAGACAACAACTCTGTTGATATAAATGACAATAAAAGCAGCCGCTGATTTGTGGCTGTATTTGTATTTAAAAAGGTGACCATGTAACAGCCACTAAACACGAAACATGAGAAGAGGAGGGAAGCCCAGCAATAGTAACCATAAAACATTTAAAAGGCAAAACTAAGAAGAAATATGATTTGATCTGTTTTAGTCCATCTGACACTTTTATATCCACATTTAACTAACAGGTCATTAATATCCATGCAAATGTAAGCAAGAGAGTTTTGAGCTGTCTTGTTCAAAGCAATAAAAGCTTTATTCACACTCTGCTTGTACCTCAAACATTTCATAACTTGGCAGCCCTGAACAAGTACTCCGAGAGTCGTCAGTCCAATTGCACGGAACGGAATCAGTCAGCATCTGTCCAAAATATCCTTGCTCTGCTATGGAAAAAAGCAATTATCATTAAAGTTTTTCCCTCAGAAAAATCTGGCTACACATGAGGGAAAAAATCAGAGAGCAAGCTGTGTGCAATAGGGGGTTTTAGTTTTCCCTTTTTGCCTTCTAAGTAGAAGAGACTCCTTGCAAGTGAAGACCTTTTGCAGATTATAACTTCCTAAAGAGCCGCAAGAGGATTTACTCATCCAAGTTCCCTTAGTACAGTCCTGTCCTATTCTGAAACATTCTTAAATGCTAAGATCAGCAGATAGCAAGAACACATGTCAGAAGAGACGTTCTTTTTCATTCAGGAGAAGATACCAGAGAGCACTTTTTCAAGTTAGCTATTTGCAATTTGTCAGAAAGTCTCAGCTTCCCACTTCAAACAACGGTTTCTACAGCTGAATTTCTTTGTGCAGACTGTGCTTTACATAAAACAGAATATAATAGAAAATGAAGTGGAATAAAATATTAGAACAGTATTTTTACCAGCATAGTATTTTTAATGTTGCAGTTTTCTCGAAAAATTAAAGAGGAAAACTTGTTTCTGAGATGACCCTGTTTTTAAAAGAGAACCAAACAGAATCCCAAACAGAATGATATCTTCCCAACCTCAAATCAATTTGCTTCATGACTTTAAGTTTGTAAGGAATATTTCTATAAGGTTTGCATTTCAGCATGACTAAAGTTGTGATTCTTACAATACTCATAAGTCTAAAAATGTCAGCGTTCCAAATATATTCCATGATTAAATCTTCAAGAATGGTTTCACTGACTTTGTGGTCCCCAGCTCTGATTTTAACAGTTTTTTATTCTAAAAACAGCACTATGGAGCTGGTGTGGTAGTGAGTCTCATTTTGAACTGGGCTGAAACTAATTAAGGCTTCTTTTACATCTTTCCCATGCTAAGGGGAAGATCCTATAGTACCTAAATCTCATGTGACTGAATGGTCTGTTGGGAGAGTCCCAGCGTTTTCAGTGGCAAACACGATTTTAATGCAGCATTTTTTAAAAATTAAAGATTATTCCTGAGGGGCTTTAGCAAAAGAAGCATATGCGTATGTTAGTATAAAATGCAGTCTATGTACACAGAATTACTTTAATACAGAGTTGGATCAGCAATAACTCAAAGAAAAGGATACACAAGGAAGAAACTGATAGGAGACATAGGCCAGGCTTTCGGAAGCCCAGCTGAATCAACTACATGACTAATGGTGTGCATCTCAGCCGAGAACACATCTTTGGGAAGTGCCACTGTAAAGATGACTGCTGGGAGCAGGAAAACTGATGACTTACTTCATCAAAAACATCTCTGAATGCACATGCAAGCAGACAGCATTTTCAGGATACATGAAAATCAGATTGTTTGTCTGGGCTGATATTAGTCACTGTCCGTGGATCAGGCTGTGGGCTGTGTGTGCCCTTGGTGAGCTCATCTTTCCCCAACTTCAAAATATGTGGTGTGATATTGTGGCCATGGCCATTTAGTGCAGCAAATATTGTTCAAGGTCAAACACTTCAAAACAATGTGGAGATAGCCACAGCTATCAGAAAAGTCTGGGTTTAATTACACAATGCTCAAATAATTGACATCTACATTGGATTACTTCAGGTCCATGACTTATCTTAACATTTCTATAAGTAATGTGCTGTGTTTAACAAACTGAGCTCATCATCTGTGATTTCAGTTTTGCTTGGAAGCCCTCTTGAAAGTTTAATTGCTTCTGCCACTTGTATATGCATTTTCTCTGTGTTAAATGCTAAATTAAACTGATTTGCTTCAGACAATTCCTCAGGCTAAATTTCTGCAAGACTCTGGGCTTTCCCTGCTTTAAAAATTAATGGCCTCTCCTACTTAAAATCTAAAGTGGCTTTTAGTCACCATGAATTTTTTGGTGTGCCAATGTTATCACTTAAATAATCTCTTCTCACTAGCGCTTACCTTCAGTTAGGTAATATGTATGACACATCACCTGTCTTCTATTTCGTTACCCTAAATGTAACAAGTTTTCCCATCTTTTCTTATGTGTCAGATGAGCTGGTAGATTCCATCAAGGTACCTTTAATATTCCATTTTTATGTTTTTCTCCCATTTTCAGTTTCCTGCCAGGTATTCAGAGTAGGTTTCCTAGGGGAAGTCTATGGCAGGACTTTTGTCTGTGGCACATGGCACAATCTAAACAGATCACCATTCCCAGTCAGGAAGAAACAAGCGAGCACTCAGACTTCAGGATCTAAGCAGAACTTTTGAATTTGGAATAAAATCAGTAAGTCAAAGGTGAAAATAAAGTCATCTCCTTCCTTCACAAAATTTATCGATTCTTACCCTGAAAATTGTTGCCTCTCAGTTCTCTTGCTGTTCTTTGAGACATGTTCCTGGAGGAGAATATTTTGCACCAAGTGATGAGCTCATGTTGAGAGCAGCCTTCAACAAAATTTCCACATCCAGATGGCATATGAATTATAACCTTCTATCACGGACTTAACAAGACGTGGGCTGCTGTTAATTGTCACTTCCAGGTTTCAGTGTTGTTTATATGCCACTAATAAAACCGGCTGTTCTTCTTAATAACAAATCAGAAAATTTTAATTTTTAAGGGATACACTTGGCACCCTACTTTCCTCCTCCCTCCTATTACATTCCTGCCATGACTTTCCCCCGTGCTTTTTGAACATAATCAGCAATAGTTCAAATCTTAATATTTTATTGAATTTTTCTTCATACCCTTTTCAGGCAAAGTTCTTTCAGGGAAGAACTATATGCCAAAACCCTTCTTCTGTATCTGCTCATTACTGAGAAAAGAATTTTTTCCCTTCATGTTTATTACTGTGAAGCAAATTCAGAGTCCCTGGTGAATAATATGTAACCAGAACGTGCACAATATGAAAATGCATTTAATATTTTATTATATTTTAGCTGCCTGTTAGGTACCTCACCCCAGCCAGCAATTTATAATCATGTGCAAGAGGCAGCTTCCTGAATTTGCATAGTTTAGAAATAGCAAAGCAGAAACAACACGGTGAGGGTAATTACTTTAAAACAACATTAGAGCAGAGCTTAGTGGATCAGTGCAGCATCTGCAAAGTTCTGCCCATTAAGAACTGCAAAGCCTTCAGATGAGGCCCTGAAGAACACGAGCTGCACGAATTCAGCCTGTTAATTGCAGAGTTTTTATTAAATTAGTTGTCAGATAATTGTAAAGCAGACGTCAGAGTTGGGGCTTCCGGAGCTGCTTGAGAAAGTTCAGGGTATACAAAACAAACACTACTTGAATGAGCAGAAACAAGGCCCTGGTGTCATCCCAGTCTGAGCCCAGGACTTCTGTGCTTCCCCACAGAGTTAATGAGAGCAGTCAGCACCTGGGGCTGGCAGGGAGGTGCTGCTCCCCAGACCCGAGCACCTCTCTCCGGGCTGGCCAGAGCTGTCCGTACACACCAGGAGGGCCCCGGATGCAGAGAGCGTGTGCAAAGAGAGGTGAAAAGCACCCCGGGAAGGTGAGGATGTGCAGATCTCCCATCATCACATTCCTCCCCCCACAGCAGCGTTCGGGACAACAGGCCAAGGTCATCCCTCATAACCACAAAACTGCCTGGCCAGCCCATCTATGGACGGGATCGCCAAGGAAGTCACTTTAACCTCAAGGCCACACGTACAGCTGTAAAACATCTCCATGGCCCAGAGGGAAGGCTCACTCCTTCAGCCTTCAAGGCATTTCCCAGCACAAAGTGCAGCTGTTTGGGGTTTGTGCTGGGAACAATTTGGAATTACGGCTTTGAAAATCCTTCCCTTTTTATAGCTATTTGAAAAGTAAATGCAACTGGAACTCACCGCGGAGAGGTCAGCTAACCCAGCAGCATGGTTTGCACGCTTCCTCTCAACACACATCAAAGGCAAACCCAAACAAAAAGGCTTTTCTTTGCACTTATAATTGGCACTGGGCTGAGGCCTGTTCTCTTTTGCAGGCCCTTGAAAGAAAAGTAACCCGATAATGCAAGCTGGAGAGAGACAATTCAATAGAAGTCATGTACCCCAAGAGCTACACAGATGCCTGGCATCACGAGTGACTCCTTCAAATTGATTAGAAAGTAGAGAAGAGCGGCACGTTCAGAGCAGGTTACATCAGCCCAGCCTGGCAGCTCCAGGAGGGACAGTGCCACTTTGTCATCAAAAGCATCCCCCTAGCAGCCAGCTCTGCTCAAGCCTCGCTCTCCTCACATACAGGAAATGTTATCCTGGCTCCAGGACAGAGTATCCACCATGGACTTGGTTCCCTAAGTTCCAAGTGGCTCTTTTAGGCTCTAACTGCACATTAAGCCTTTTTCTCAGAACGTTAGTCATGCTTAAAAGACAAATATTGCATGATCGCATATGAGGTTCCAACATGCTACAGCCTTGTATGCAGAGTACAAATCAAATCCCAGTAAAGTTACATTTTAAACAGTCTCCCTCTCGATTTCTGGGAGTAGTTCCTGCTTTGCCTTTAGAAATCTCTTCTCCTCTGACTCCATGCACTAATAGAATTGGAACTATATGTATGTTGCATATTAATATGTATGCACAGTACATTCCTTTAATCACACATGAGCTTCCTGAACTGTATTATTTTTCATCTGTTTTTTGAGTAAATAATTCAGAAAAAATGCTGTATTCTTCCAGTGTTTTGGAATGTGTATTTTGGGGTAAGAAAGTATTATGTTGGATTTACTGTACTTTGGTACTTCTGTCTCAGTTACTCAAGATCAAACCCACATTCCCCCAGCTGGGGGGAGGGTGGGAATCACAGTAACTCAGGGTTACATGGTACAAATGGTATTTACATTTGGCTATTATCAAACAAATCCCACCATCAGTAAGACAACCAATCACTTAAGGATACTACCCAAAATCCATATTTTCTATGAATAAAATCAGCTGTCCCAACTTTGTTTCCATACACTGGAAGATGTTATATACCAATCGAATTAGTATTGTAGGCTTTAAGTTGCAGCATTTGGCTCTTCAGGGTATTTTGGAGCAACTGCATGCAGAACAGTATGGTGTAGGTTTTGGAGTATTTCCATAACATTAGTGGTTTTAGTCAGATTTTAATTCCTACAGGAATGGTGTTATTTCATTTAAGAGGAACATCTCTGCAGCAGCTCTTCTGGCAGAGGCAGCTCCTTCAGGAATCTCTTGTTTCCATACATATTGGGTCAGCTTCTCTCAGGGGTCAGTCCTGCAAACTCTTTTTGGGCCTGGGGAAAGCAGTGTTCTCTTTCTTTTGGACAGTCAAATCAGATAACTATAACCCATTTCTTGATGTTTTTTGATAAAATAACTCTTTCCTTTTGCATACTGATTTTTTTCTCGAATATTTTCTGCTGTGAACAGGCCTTCAACACACATCATAGGATAAGACCTGTCCTTAGCAGAAGGAATTTTCAGACTTTCACATCCTATTCAAGCCCCTCAGATTTTCATGCAAGTAGCTTCAGCAACTACTCAGATAACACCAAACTTCCTGAAAAATATACCAGCCAATAGAGAAAGGTTCCCCAAAAGTCTCATTCCTTGACCCACTAATTATCATTTCCCTCACTCTCTCAGATGTTTGCATCCCCACATAATCCAAATTGCACAGAGCAGAAGTAATCCTGTGCTCTGAGGAAAGCAGAGCTGAAAGGTCAAATAAATCTCAAGCTATGCTGCCTCAAGCCTTTCTGCTTCCAAAGGAGTGGCTAATGACTTGTTCTTTGGGAAGACTGGAAAGAGTTCAAATATGAAGGCATGATTAAGAGAAGAAAAATCTTCCACACCAATTACAGCTTCCATGCTTTTGGCTAGAATCCATAACCCAGCTTCCAGGGGCAGCCTGATGACTTTTCAGTTACCTTATGCTCCACAGGGTCAAAAGGATAGATGCATGCTATCAGCTTGCTATTTTATAAGCTGGAAAACAGAGAAATTGGATGGGCAGGCTGCCTCGGAAATTCTTTTGGAACATAATTGGCACTGAAAGTGTTCCCAGAAGAAAATGATTCAGGTTTCAAAATTTTCTGAGATTGACGACTGCACGCAAGCGATGTTTCTCTCCAGCTCATCATCACTACTGTCTCCAGTGCCATCGCAGCTTCAAAAAAAACATTTAAAACACAGGAAATTAGAATAAAGTAAGAAATTCCAGCACTTTTTAAAGCGCCATGCTCTGCGTGCTCTCATTTGGCAGCCTGCTGCTTTCCAACACTTGTTAGCATGCTTTTCTCTCTGCATTTGTCTGCTGCCTTTTTGGCTGACACAGCCAGAATTGCTCACATCCATCCCAACAGCATCCAAGGAGTTCTCCAAAGCGAGAACTTGTGCATTTACTGATGGCTGCCCAATGATGTGGAGAGTTTCAAATCCTGACAATGCTCTAAGTATTGCGAGGTGAGTGAGAAGTGTGTGAATCTGTGGTTAGGGCCATGAGAATTTTAGTCAACAAAGATACACAGGAACAACACATTGCACTGCAATACTCAGACCTGCAGGAATAAATGCAGGAATTCGAGAAAGAACCATCATACTTGCAGCTGCATGTATGAGAACCACAGGTTATGAATCACTGTTACAATAAAGTACCATCCATCTTTCAGGGTTTGTCCCCAGTTCAGGGGATAAAATCCACAGCTGTCATGAGTCTCCTTTGTGCTCCTGTAGGTTTTTGGTTTTGCCTCCACATTACTTGACCCCAGGAGCAGCTCAAAGGTGAGGCAGGAGGAAAGGGTGCAGAAAGTATTCCAATGGTCCCATCTGGAAGAAAAGCTCCTCTGATAAAACATCCACGTGGCTGCTGTAATTTGCATTAGGTAATATCTTGTTCCACAAAACTAAGAGAAATTACCCAATTTCACTGATGTGATAAAAAGCAATTGGAACCACCCCTGCCTTTTTCAGCATGGATCATGAACAAAAAGAAATTGGACCAGTGTTTGAGGTTTGACAAGCACTTGCTGGTTTTTCACTCCCTGCCTTTACACAGCTGTGATCGGCAGCATGTTAGGGAAGAGTGGAGCCGATACAGATATTTCCAGTTCACCAGGAGTAATTAGATCTGTGAGCATGAATATAAATCTAAAGACCTGACACCCATATGGCTGCTTCTGGGCGTATTTCTATTTACTGTCTCAAGAGCCCTCTTTAATCTCTTGTAAAACCGTGTATCTCATTCAGATTAAACTCTGGGATAAATTTCTTGTCTTTCCACTTCACGCCCATGGAAATGATTTGGCTGCATTTCACAGCAGTTCCAAGGACACGATCCACAGATATCAGAAATGGCAAGAACTTACCTAAGTAGTAAACAGCCAGCACAGCCGAGATCACACACACCTTTAACTTCAATTAAGTGGCTGGGCTTCAGTTTTCCCCTCCAAGCAGACAAACAAATATAGTTTGCCTTAACAGAATTGAAGAGACTTACAAGTGGAATTTCCTTTTGGATTTCCTTATTTCCTTACAAGATCACTAATACATTATTTCTTGATTACATTCTGCATTTTGGCACAGTTGAACAGAGTGGGAGGACAACAAACTTGGGTCCTGTGAGGGAGAAATACAGCAGGCAATGATCAGAACATGGATGTGACTGCAGCCCTTTGCTTTTTTTTTTTTTAAGAAAAGGTTTGTCAGAAATAACTGGAAAATGGATACTGAGAAGATGAACAGCCTGCAGGAAGACTCATAACCAGGACAAACAACATAATGCAGTCAATAGCAGGCATGTTCTGCTAATCTGCTATCCATATTAAGAGTCAAGTATCGATTACCCGTAACATACAGCACATTTTACAGAGCAGTGCCAGGAGTCATCAAATCACAAACACACCCCTGACATGCTCCTGAATAAAAAAATAGATAGCAACTATTCCTACAAAACAGCATCAGTGGACCAAAACAAAGCTGAAAAAAAAAAAGCCTTCTATAATATATTTTTAAAAATGTTTTCGAGAAAAGGAATGTTAATACATTAATTATAAGTTAAGCTTCAAGAGACAAGTAAAAATACCATCAAGTAGTATTGGAAGCTCTAACATTTAATATTTTAAGTAAAAGGCGAACGGAAACTTTCAAGTTTAAGCTGAAACACAAATTTGCTTTGTGACTCGGGGCCATGTCTTGTCTTCTTTGTGCCTCTACAAGCCCAGCTGGAAAGTGTAATAATAAATTAAGAAACACAAAAACAAAAAGCATGTCTGCAATGAGATCCAGATGCTCCATTAAACTGCCGTTCCACTTAAACACCTTCCAAACCATAGCTAAATAGCAATACGCCTGACAGCTGGATTTTAAGCATGCCTGTGAAACCGTAGAACTGTCTTTATCTGTTTTCCAACAGTTAGAAGCTACCATGCCTCTTCAGGAATTGGAACCACATTAGCTCCTTCTATTCGTAACAAGGTAATTAGAACAGAATTACACTGATGCCACCTCAAGATTAAAGGATCATACACTCCATGATTCTCTGTTTGTACAGTAACTTATTGTGTGGTTTACCTTGGCCAGGCAATGTGCATGCTGAGACTGCTGTGTGCTACACGAAATTCAATCTTTCCACTGTTACCGTGTCTTTCCCTGGCTTTTTAATTCCCTGCCCTTTCTGAACTTTGTATGGGTTTTTTTCATCTTTACCTGTTTAGATCACATCACTTTACCAAAGGCAGTATATTGTTATTGTATGTACTTACAAAACGGTGATTGGAGCTGAACCTGGGCATACAAGAAAGTATGCTCAAAAGTGTCATTATCTCAAGGTGTTTTAGTCAGAACTTTAGCTGGATATACTTTGGCTGCACAAAAAAACTAGCAGAAAATGGGAGAAAATTGTTGGACTGCCACATAACTAAAGACTGATACCATAGCAGACACAGAAGAAATTAAACTTGCATGAGTGTCTGCAACACCACACCTTGTGTCTGTGGTGTTCGGCTTTGCAACACCAACTTCCTTTCTAGCATCATTTTTGCAGGAGGCCTTTGCAGCACATACTACCATACACTAGACCTCCTGCAGAATACATTTGTCAGCTCTGCTGGCTCAGATTGCCCCATCAGGATCTCAAAGTGAAGAACATGACATGGGGCTCCCTCAGAAGAAGTTTCTTCTCAGATGTCAAGGACATGCCTGTGAAGCCCTGAGTGCTGCTGAAGTAGTATTCCACCACTAATGAAAGTGCTGACACCTACAGAGGAATGATAAAGGGTTCCCAGAGCATCCCATAAAATGAGGAATTCCTAGTGCCAACCTTACTGCAACTTGGGAGAAGTGCTGCTGAGCTCTGCTGGTGTCCTTGAAGTTATTTTCTTGCCTCAATAGGAAAAAATCCTGATAGAATAACTTTACCACTTTTCTCTTTAAAAGTTACAACCTCAGGATAGGCCAGAAGCAAATATGTCTCTCAGAACTCATTAAATTATCACCATCTCTTTTCTAGGTGAGCACAGTGCCCCATATGCTCTTATTTCTTATTGCTGGTAACAGGATATGCTGGCTCCAGGTGATTTCAAGCTCATCATAACTGCACATGATAATTGCCATTTTCTTTAAAACATCCATCACCACTTCAGTAGATTATCAGGCTCACAGCTGAAATAACAGAACGTGGTTGCTTCCCAAAGGACAGGGAGAGTGTTAAAGCATGACATTGCTAAGTGACAAATGACAAAAGACAACCAAGGGAATGGAAACTGATTCGCACCAACTGGAATGAAAAAACTGCAGTCACTGCCAGCATGCTGAGATCCATCAGAGGCCCTAAGGCGTGTGCTCCGTAGGAATATGGCTTCTCCCACGCAATCCCCTGATACTGCAGGGGATGGTCCTGCCCTGTCCCCAGCCGCAGCGCCACAGCTCTTTGCCACCTGGTGGCTGAGGATGTTTAATACAGCCCGCCTTGACTCCTGGAGTGTGCGGTTTCAGGAGGGTGTTTTGTAAGTTTACTCCCTATTACAGATCAGCCCCTTCCCATGGCATTGCATGGGAATGCATTGAACACCCACAGCAGCAACTGCAACAGCAGCTAAATTTCTATTTACTAGAAATGTCTAACGTAGCATGTTGCTAAAGCAACTCCCTGCTTCTAAAGCAATGTGAAATCACAGTATAAGTTTCCAGCTAAGAATGACACGCAGCTAAGCACAACCACCGGAACTGGGACCTGCACCTCAGCAGTTGCCTGATACTTACATTTTATCACAATGAAAAATGTTATAGATTATTCAAAAAAAGGTCACAGGCATTTACTTTGAGACTTTCATCTCTGCTCTGCATATGGCTCACTAACTTCAAATTGAAGTGCAAGAAGAAAATTGATACAGGCTAAAAATGAGCTCCATTTTTATAATAGTCTGAACCTTGATCCCTAGAATCCAATACAATTTTCTTACAGCATCCTAAAAATTACTACATACCCCTTGGCATCTGTATTTCTCAAGCTGGCCTACCCCTAACCCATCCCATCCAAAACTGGGCAGCTGAATAGTTGTGGCCAGACAATTGCCAGTTCAAATGCCAAAAAAAATGCCCTTTAAAAGACAAAGCCAGATGTGAATACCGAATTGTGCAAGTGCCCAAGTGAAAATAATCAAATCATAGGCTTGACCTTGCTCCACCCATTCATTTTGGGCAGAACTTGCCTAGAATAATGGGTTTGACCTCAGTTACAAGAGATGAAGCTAGATCATGTGGAGCAGGGCCTTTGATGTCAGTAAAGTTATCCCTGATTTCCCCCCGCCTAGCCAAAGTTAGAATCTAGCCTGAGGGTAAAAACATCCTTTAAATTAGTCAGGCTAGTCCTCCCCTGAGCAGGTTTGTAGCTGCACCATAGTGGCTGTTCTCCTATTCCTGTGACTTAGAGTCTTTAATTGTTTCCTTCTGGCCACAGTGCAGGAGAGGTTCTCAGGGTCACAGTTATCATGGGACATTGCCCAGTGAAGGGAACTTTTCATACAGACTTCTCATGTGATCCCATTTTCCTGCATTCTCTTCTAATTGTTTACATCTCCAGCTCAGCAGAACCAGGGAAACCCACTGGGTGGGATAACCTACATTTTCTCCAAGTCTGGAAAGTCAGTGAGTAGTTCTGAAGTAAAAAAAAAAAATATGAGAGATGAAGATACAGGTTGTATTTACTCTGGTGTTCTTAAAAATCAGGATTCTCCTGCCAGCCAGAGGGATTAATGCAAGTCTAACTATTCAGGGAAGGACTATATTAGTGACAGAAGGGGTGATGAAGTAGGAGCAGAAAAACCCCCTAGATCAAGCGAATAGAAAGCAAGCTCATTATTGGTTTTGACTGCCAAAATATCTTCCTCTATCTGGCCCTCCTGATAATTTCGTAAATTACATCCCACAGTGGTTTTTTCTCCCTACAGAACCGCACAGAACATTTATTTTCCTTTGCCTTAAAGCACCGGCTCAATGCAAGAAAACCAAGTGTGCTGAAAAAGGCTTCCAGGCACACACTGGCAGATGCACAATCGCAGGTCACGGCACCTGGGACCCAGCTCTGGTCCCAAAGCCTTTTGAAGCCTGCCAAGGAGCTGAACTGAGTGGCTGCACCGAGCACATTTCCCTAGGGTTCCCACAGAGAGGCACTGGACAGGCTGGGAAGCCTCGAGTCAGACACCAAGAACAAGACTGCAAAAGGCCACGAGCATCCTGCTCTAATGTAGACATTAGCCCTGCCTGCAGCAGAGGAATGGGACTAAATCACTTCCTGAAATCCCTTCCAACATAAATATTCAGAGATATTACCAACATCTTTAAAATTTCACATTTTTTTTAAACATTAGTTAAACACAAATAGCGGAACAGAACCTCTCCAGAAATAAGCTGTGCTCTATTAATAAGCATACTGTAATAAAAACTTTAAGTGAGCCTTAAGTGACCATTAAACACATAATAATGCACTTTCCTACAGACAGCAATGAAATTGAGCACTGAACACTACAGGCAGAACAAAATCATTTAGCATAGATGCCTTGAAAGTTCATTATTAAAATGCAAACAAAGGATATTTGTTCTCCCTACATGGGGTGCCATGGGAAGAACTAATTCCTACATTTCTACTAGACACTGGTTTAGCTGAAATGAACTCTGTGCTTAGGAAAGCAGAGTTACATACGAAGCTTCTTAAAAGTTGCTGGAGAGATCTTTGCCTAATAGAGAATATCGGAGTAGGCTCACATGCTTTGTTTGCAGCTTTTACAATTAGCAACACGAAACACTGGCTGGACAATGAGGAAGCAATACTGTAAAGATTATTGTTTTCTGGCCAGGTAGACAAAGTTCCTTTTGTGATACCATAACCTTGATTTGCTTTATCACTGCTTGTGAGCTTTGCAGCTCTCTGTTATCAGGCTTTTCCACAGGATTCCTGCTGCAAGCACAGATTCATGGATAAAGCCTGCTATAGGAAGTGAAAAAGTCTATGATCAGTTTTCTCAATTAATGTTGCTTTGCCTTACGCACAACACAAGCCAGTCAGTAAAAGACTGCTTCCAACAATGGGGTAGACACCTCAGGGTGGGAATATTTATCTTAATCAGACAGAGCTCATCTGTCTCAGCCAGAAAGGCCAGTAATTCAGTGACAGATTTCAGATATATGCCCCACCCCAAACAACCAAAAGATCCTGCTGACACAGAGCTACGTAAAATTTAAGAACAAGTTCTTCATATTTTCTATCTGATCCTTAGATGCATCCAACATTTTTTCCCCATGTGGTGTCTCCCCTATAGGTCTACAGAAAAAGGGAGGCCATGCACCTTGCATTTCCAGCCCCTTGGTGCTCTTTCTATAGTACAAGTCACACTAGCCCTAACCCAATAAATATTTCCAGTCTTGCTGCCTTCTCTGTGTCCTGCCCAACTGCAATGACATCACAGCGACAGCTCCCGGCATTCTGAGATGATGGGAAAGTATAAACAGTGCTCCATCTGCAGTTCATTTGCTCTCACTATGAAAGAGACCAAAACAAGCCCTTGACTGATGGTTGGTTTCCACAGTTTGGTGGCAACAGCTTTGCAAACGAACTATTTCAGGCAGGAGCTGGTGGCAGTTATTTGATAAAACGCAGCAGTGCTGATAATACACGAGGGTTTTTTTAACGTGGACTTTGTAAATGATAGGATTCAAGGACAAACTTGTCAGGTCAAATCGGACCCAGGTGCTGAATGTGTAAAAGCTGAGAGGTAGAGATTACTGCAGGAAAGATTAATGACACTATTAACATGACTGTGTGGAGCTGCATAGCTCTGCTCAGAGGAAAAGTTTGGGTTGCAGGCATAGTAAATGAACTTTGGGTATGCTCTAGGCATATTTTTGTTCCCTTTTGTGTACAGAGATGTTTTATTTCAGAGTTACTCAAATATACTCAAGCTGTATAAGTGAATTTTAAAACTTAACACATATAAAAATTATTTTAGCTGATTAATCAGTTACAAGGTAAAATCAGCACAGGTTTGCATCAAAATACCTTCTATTTAACATTATCCAGCTAACCTCTACTGAAAGTGCAAAATACTCACAGCAATCTGCACAGCTGCTCCCTGTAACAAAACATGTTTTCCATGCTGCTGCAATGAAACCAGTGTGTGATATTTTTAATTATTATCATTTCAAATGTGTAAAACAGCTCTGATTCTCCTCGGGAAAACCACTCTATAGCTCATCAGATATGAAGTACTCCTGTATGGAGAACACACTTCTTGTGTTGAACAATAAGCCTTTAAGCCATTGTGGACAATATTCTTTCCTTGTGAAATCAGCCTTCTAATTTCATTACTTCTCTCACTTACACTGGCTGAAGGGTTGGCACCTGCCCTAGGGAGGCAGGGCCACCCAGAGAGAAGGGCAAAAAGTTCTTTGTTCCTCTGACTTAAATTCATCCTTCATTTACAGCTGGTCCAGTTGCTGCCAATACTGTCAAGAAAAATGTTGAGATCTGCTAAGAGGTTTTAGCTCATTTTCCTGTCATTCAACAATTTCATCTTCAGGGACAAGAAGCAGTTTTGGGGGAAACTGGATTGTGAGAACACAACCCAAAAGTTCCTGAGTTTAATGGAAAGTTTACTGAATCCAGTCCACTGAGCTATTTTTCAGTCATCCCTGAGTTTCCAGAGATGGATAAATAATTCAGTCAAGCATAAACATAATAAATTTTGGAATCTGTTGAATAAAGGAGCCCTTTTTTTCCCTGATCACTGCCTGAGGCTAGTTTTAGGTTAGTGGAAACGCACTGTGATTAAAGCACTGCACATCACCAGAGCAACATCCTGTTCCCAGGTCAGCCCATGAGGATTGTTTCTTGCTATCAGTTTGCAAAGCTCCTGAATATTCATGGGCCTTATTCTCTTCAGATTAGGCTGAACTCTTGCACTAACTCTGGAGACCAGGCCGTGAATATGCAGTATCCAGATTTCTCATCTGCAAAGTAGTGTTTCTTTACATCACAGAGGCATGAGAAGCATGAATTAAAACACTTCCGAGGTAGGGAGGGCTTCTGAAGAAAGGGGTATGTAGGCGCTGTGCAAATTCACCAGGTGTGTGATGGGGTTCTCGTCCCTTTTGCCCCCACTGGAAGCCCCTGGCATGTGATGGGGCCATAATTGTATGCCAGGACTTAACTTTTGATTGAAGCTGCTTCTATTTCAGAATATTATAGGAAGGTAAAAAAGGAGCCTGTTGGTGTTCAAAGTTCAGTGCTGCTTCTCCATTTATTTCTCAAGTACCTTGCACATCTCCTTATTGAAAGCTTGAAGTTCTCTACTAATCCATTAAAATACTTATTTTACAGACTTTCATTCCTTCTTTTTGCAATGAGCAACTGTGGTTCCTTTTTTATTTTATTTTACTAAACCCTTATTCATAATGACAACCTGGTTACAATCTCTCCTTTCCAGCTGGGAACTGCTTGTTGCAATCCCCTTGTACACACCAGAAACACAGGAGGATGAATGAAGGCAGTGACAATATTAAGCCATGTGCCATGTTTTGTCTGGGTATGAAATTTCAGGATATCTGCTTAAATCCAGAATGGCTGAGCAATTCCATGCACCTCTCCTTTCCTCATAATTATTTACATGGAACCATGAGGAGACAGTGTGTCATAATATCCATTCATACTTGTAAACCCCAAACAAGGAGAGAGCTGAGCCAGGACTAAGTCAAACAGACAGAGAAAGAGACAAGTACATCTGGCTGGGAATAAACAGCCAGCTTTTTGCTTCCTCTCCTGGAAACTTTCTTGACTTTTGTTCTATCTCAGTTTATTGTCTCAGAGATGGAATGGCCTGCTTTGGCAGTTGTGTAGTAGTTCAAAGCATCCTCAGATTCGGGTGTCATTAAAGCCTCAAATGTTCAAGAGCAAAAGCAGAACTGATTTCTAGAGCTGACAACCCATTGCTGTATAGATGAGCACAGGCTGAAGGAAAGAATCCTGATCGTATAATCAGTTCTCCATCTACAAAGCCAATACCAACAGGGGTGAGAATGATGAGCATTCCTCACTGCTCTTCTAATGTTTGAAGCACCCTGCATCGTAATGAAAGAGAGCTTGGGGAAATATACACAACAAATTGAATCAAACTGGAAATGCTGTTTGCTTCCAGAACAGACTTGAGGAATTAATGATAGAAACCTTCATTTATTTTATCTGTCTCCATGCCATGGTAACTTGCTGTGTATTTTTAAGTACAATAAAAAGTTCCGTTTACTCTTCTCTGAAGTTATTCTAATGGAGTCATTCATCCTCTTTTAACAAAATTGCAACAGAACATAACAAAAACATTTACTGGGAAGGGTGAAGAATGGTAAACAGAAAGAGACTTAGGATTTAATAGTAATATTTGTCATATTTGTCATAGATGAGTAGGTACATTCAGTTATTTCTACTGACTCCTCTAATCCTAAATCTATGTTCCATACAGAGTTCTCAAAGATATTTTTACTAAAAGGAATTAATTTTCTCAAAATTAAGTCAGTTATGTTTAAAAACGTCATATAGAAAAAAGCTGTTACAGAAAGGTAAAACAAAACCAAATTTTATCCAATGTTTTAAAGAAAAAGGTTTCTCTGATTGTAATTGATTATTCTAAAATTAAATCATATACAGCAGAAACATGAGGGGTATTTACAAGGTAAATGCTACCAGAAAGACAAAATCTAAGTATCAGTGGTAGCTGTCAGTGGCTTGTATATGGTCTTTATTCATTTTTTTATTTACAATAATTTAGCGTTTACTCATAGAACTTCATTTTGTAATTTTTCCTTTAACATTTCTTAGTTATATATCTCATCTCTCTCGTAGCTGAGTGAACTGAGCTTTCTTACAGAAAGGACTTCCAAAGGTTTCCATAGCTCACAAATCCTTTCAGCAGCAGCTCCATGTCTGTTCAACTACTCTACAGTGTAAATAAAACAGCATTTCAAGAAAAGGTGAGAGTTTGCTTTTGCAGATATCATCTGCACATCTGTCCAGACTAAATCCAGAGCTCTTCTGCTTTTAGCACACAGGCTTGGGAATAAAAAGCTTTATAGTCAAAAGGTCCCAAATAGGAGTGTTTTTCTAGAATCAGACCTGTGTGGATAGGCACTCACATGTACATAACTCTCCCAAATTTGAAAGAGCTCCCAAATGTGTAAGATTAGGAGCCCTTTTTGTCTGGTGGCCTTGAATGAACTGGGCTTGCCCATAGACAGGGACCAAACATAGAAGTTAGCCATATTGGGAGGTTTTATATTTTTGCATAAGAAAACTTATCTTTCAGCTACATTTACCCACCTCAAACAATGAGATCACCACAAATGTATCTGCCTTGCTTTGGGACTATATCAGAGACTATTTATAGCCAGAGCTTTGAATTTTTACTGCCTAGTAACACAGGACAAGACTAAGGAGATAAAAAAGGGAGAAAGTAGTTCATAGCTATCTGATAGTTGGTGCCTTTCCCCATCCTGGAAAGTTTTACAAACAACTGTTGCTTATTACTTTATGGGTTTGAGACCTCATTCTGAAATCAGTGCTTTGAAATTTGGCTTGAAGACATTTCCCAAATCCGGTACTTAAGCTTTAATGGTGCAAGACTAATGAAAGGGCAGGATATGCATAGATTATTGTAAATAAATAGTATGATGTGCCAGGAAAAACGAGGAAGGGAAGTAATGAAAGACAAGTGTTCTACCAGGATTTAGCAAGTCCCATCTCAGACTGGCACCAGCACAGTGAAGTTTTCCCATTACAAACTCAAGCAAAGCTGCAAGGAGCAAAGCTGAGAGCTTTTCTTTCATGCTGAAAATGTTTTGAAAAGGTACTTTGCAGGAATTCATCATAATGAAGAACAACTACGCTTCCCTACTTGCACTCTCTCATTGTGGTTTTAATAATTTAAGGTAAATTATTCCAATTAGATATTTTTCTTAGGATTTTTTCCATTTAGGGGGAAAGAGATGACTGTTCTGAGAAGGATTTAGTGCAGGCACTCAAGCTGTGCTGCTGGAAAGGGTTAGTAGCAAGTGAAACAGATCTCAAATGTCAACTCATTCTCTTTATGTTTCATTGCAGTCAGGCTTGGGTAAACCTGAGCACATTGAAGTGTGTGCATACACGTATCCTTCTACTTATGGAGAGTGTAAAACCCCAGGAGAGTTGGAGTATTGTGATAGAGAATAAATACAGAATGGTATAAACAGATTTCATTGGACTTGGTAGTTCTCACCAAAAGCTTTCGTGTATCCACATAGTGCCAGCCTCAATAAAGACAGCATTAACAAAACTGAATGTAAAGTTCAAACCTAGGATCTAATTCCATTTTCATGTATAAATAAACTCTGGATGCAAATATTTCATTGCTAATCTGGGCACAAAAAGCTCAAGATTTGACCTCCTTGCTCAGTTTTCTGCGGATCAAAGAATGCCTTAAACTTTGTCATTATTATTTTAAAATGCTCTTAATTAAACTCAGAACAAGCTGTAGCTAAAAGGTCATTATTTAAGTGCTTTAGACCACGGAGATGCAGCTCTGAGGAAAAGTGTGTTTTTGTGTTGCTAGGGGAACCCTTAATGTGCTATGGCACCAGGAACGTTTGGAAAAACAAGAAATGAAGCAGAAGTAAGTATTCGGTAATGAAAAACACGAGAAGATTAAATCAAGGTCTAGAACTCCAAAAGAGGGAGAGACACGGCATTTTAAAAAGTATTTTAAAAGAGTGGTATAATGCCTGCTTAAAATACTTATTTAGAAAAATTACATTTAGTTATTTCAGGGGAAAAGTTTAGACCTGAACTATTCCCAGAGATCGCTTAAACAAAAGGACTAATGATGCTCTGAAGGGTCTCGGATGTCTGATGTTAAATCAGTGGAAAGATGTGGACTGGGATATTCCACAACATTTTCTCAGAAATCCAGAAATCCAGAAAATGTTTTCTGAGAAAATATTTTTCTCAGAAATTCAGAAATCTGAAGTTTTTAAACTTCAGAATTTGTTATAAATCAGATCTCAAGAAATCTGTCAATCTTACATGCATGGTTGTGCCATTTTGTACAGTAATATTTTCCCAGGGTGATATGAAAATCCTTATGAACTGAAGCCTTAAAGAAGACTTTCTCCATTTCCTATGGATTGAAATCACTGCTCTGGATTAGAAACAAAAGTTATAGGATCAGGGGCTCAGCTGAGCAATGCCCATTTATACCCACAGAATAGATAAACCATAAAAGATGGGGAAATTAATGTCAAGGAAACAAGTTTTTGAATGGCTTGAGTAGAACTGTGTGAATAATTGAATTTTTGGCCAATTGATCACACCATGTCACTTAGTGACACTGAAATACTAGGTGAATATAGTTAAACCTAATCTCAAGCATAGTTTTATATTCAAAATTACACTATCTAAATTTTGAAACACAACATTTTGACCAATCTCAGAGAAATCTACTTGCTTGGGTCAAAATTATATGAATAAACAGCCTGAGGTTACTTCATCCTTTCATTGTCCTGAAATTATTTTGCTGCATGTATTTGAAAATATTTCCAAGCGGAGTGGCAGGAAAGCAATCCTGATTCAAAAGCATTTTATACCCAAATGATTGACATAATATATGTTTAATCATACAGGAACTGACCACCGCTTGATAGAAATCTTCCTGTCTCTCACAGCATCCACAGAGCAATGCTAATTTATACCAGATGCACATCTGGCCTGGCCTGTGTAAAGAAGCTGTTGAGGTGGAAATTTAATATTTAAGCTAGTACAAACCTACAGAGTTCTGCAATAAAATTAAATTTGGGTAAAGGATTAGTTACTACTTTGATTATCTACTAAAGGAGGCTTATTTTTACAGCAGACAGAAATCGCAAATAATTGGAATCGATATTTTTGCTGCTAATGCATTGTCAATGCCATTACACCCTGAAGGTATTTAGCTCTGAAGTGGGTGAGTGACAAGGCTAAACATGGTGACAAAGTGACCCAGCACCTCAGGTTTCTTCCTCACTTTTCTGCAAAAGCTGCACACAGCCACAGCCACACACATGAACCGTTCATAGAGAGATGAACTTCGATACATCACAATGCCCTTAAGAAGTCATAAACCCTGAAAATCAGGGAATGTAAGAATAGAAATATTCACCACACCAGGCTTTTTATGAATCGAGGGTTGCTGAATATACTTTTGGGACCAAGGCTTGAGCTTAGCAAGTTCTTAAAGAGAAATAGCTTTTGCATCAGTCCCTTTTCCTCTCTAACTCCCCCAATTCTGCTGCTTTTTTCCCCTCCTTCTGCTTCCTTCCTTCTTTTTATCAAGGTATAAGAAGGGGGAAAGGACAAGATGGGGATCAAATTATGACTTTTCTTCTGCATTTGTTTCTGTTTTCAAAAGGTGGGACTAGTCCTGAGGGCAGGTGACTGGTGCCCCCTCAGTGACTGAAGAGGATGTAGAAGAGCAGCATGGTTGGCTCCCTATTGTCCAGCCTTTCCTAAGCAAACTTTATCCTCCCTACCCTTAATGGGGTTTCTCTGCCTTTGCTGTTGATGGGTGTGAGTGACCACAAGCTTTAAGATAAGATCTGAAAAAGATAAACAGAGTAACAGAATATTAAGCTGCCATGTGGTTTTTCTTAGCTTCCACCTGACATTCCAGAGATTTAATTAAATTTCTCCAGTTTTGGCCGCTGCTGGGAAGTGTGATGGAACAGAGAGGGATCACTGGAGTTTGTGCAATCCTTGCCTGACCTGAGGCACAGCAAGGTGAGGATGTGCTGGAAAGTCCTGCAGAGAGCTAGAGGATACAAGGAACAGTGTAGTGCATCTTCACCCCCACAGCACTGAACACCTGCAGTATTCTCCTCACATTATTTTCCTTGGATTAGTCTGACCTTTTTTCCAATGTGATGCTTGTTGGGTAATGGGGGCATTTAGATAACAGCTCTAATCAGCCTTACAGCTCCTGCTTTTCTCTGTAATGGTCTCTGAATGACACTGCTTCCACATCCACCTTTGGTGTACTCTGAAAAAAATACACTGTGGAAGGACGGTGGTGGGAAAAACAAAAGGCATTCACCATCAACAGGAAAGGAATAATTCTTTAGATATTTATTTGTTAATCTATCTCGGTCTCTATGTGCTGTGTAATTGCCTGCCCAATGGGTGAACTCTTGTAGAATTAGCAACAGATTTCCCAAAGCTTAGGAATGAGGTAATGGTGCACTGGAAGTGTGACCAGCACGACTCTGAGTGCTGCAGGACACTGCACATGCTACACAACAAATTGTTTATGCACTTTCAGCAACAACAGCAGCTGGAATTTTTACAGGGATGGTGAAATGCTGGAATATGAGCAGTTTGATGCCCTTTCTTAAGAATGGATTTGAGTCAAAGACGTCAAAGCACAGACAAGGACTTCATTCTGTATTAATACCTCTTTATTACTAGGTTTGAAATATCAGCTGTTTCTATTCTTTTTGGTTTAATAATTTTTCTTTACATTTTAGGCCAGCAACTAACTAATTAGCCCTAGATTGGATAAGGGATCTTCTAGCACAAATCTCCATCAGTTCATCCCTCATGACCAGCCATCAGGGAACATTCAGCACAACCTGACTTCACAATTACAGAAACCTGTTTGGGCTATTAAAAAGCAGTCTATGCCCTTATTTTGTTAGGATGTATTCTTTTCATGGAGGTCTGAAAAAATTACTGAAATTTTAATGGAAAAATGTCTTTCCTTTTGGATGTTTTGAGCAGTTATTATTCTATTGGGAATATCTACTGAGCCTGATCAGCATTCAAAGTTCCTTTTTAAACAAATCCAAAATAGTTCACCATAATACTAAAATCTCTGTAGCCCAAACCTGATAATCCCCTATTAAAAATTATGGAATGATCCTGATTATGGAAGATTTCTGCCAAACAAATAGAATAGAATACAAAACAGCTACAAAAATTACATAGCAGAATTGACCTTGTGGACCATTTGGTTAATTTTTCATGGTATTTTCCCATGTTTTCACGCCTCATTAGTCCCCATGACTATGGCATTAAATCTGTGCCCAGGGCCATAAGAAGGAGTATGAAATAACGAATCTAGGTCATGTCAGTGGATAGGACCAGACAGGAAATCTATGTGAAACGCACCCAATTTAGTAGAGTTTTCAGCACCTTCTATTATTGAAAGCTATGAAAAAAGCGGTAAATTACAATTAAGTTACGTTCTGGTAGATTAAATATGCAAACTGGATGCTCAGTACTCACACTCTTAGCAGACGGCTAAAGCATTGCCAGACAAGCCACCATTTTCTGCATAATACTCTTTTTTATTTGGTATTTCCAGCTCCTCTGAAAGACCTGTCCTTGCTATTCAGTATAACTATGCCCTGTGGATGATTTCCCCCTAAATGGTTAAGAAAGAAAACTGTCCCTTCTGAAAAAACAAGCATTTGCTAGAGGTACTGAGAAAATGGCCCTCCAGTTATCTGAACGTAATTCCAAGAACCCGTATGGAACTTTGGATCGTGGGCCTTGTGCATTATCTAACAGCTTGGTTCATTCACCCATTTCAAAGCATAGATTCCTTAGAGAAGACAATATTTTGTCCTAGTTTATTATAATATTGCTATAAATCACAAGTGATTGTTTTAAAGAAAAAAGTCACAAACACAAATATGGCAAAAGGCCTAAGCAGTATTTTGCCATATATTCTATATTTACACAGCAGCTATACTATAAACACAAAGTATGCAATTCCACAATCCTCAGAAGAAAAGGCAAGTGATCTGTTTTTAATTTTAGTTTTCTACATTTATATCTGGGAACTGTATACTTCCAGGAATTATGGGTTAAGTTGGAGGAGAAACAGGAGCAACTTGCCTTGCCAGTTTAAAATAGAGTTCACTGATTTCAGGAATAGTTTCTTTTCCACATGCTGAGACTTCTCCTGAGGGAATAGCTCACTGATACAGTCAGGACAACAGGAGCAAGATGTCTTCCTACAGTGTAAAGTCAGAACAGTAATGACTAGATATAAAAATTTGTAATTTAATGCTTTGAAAGGACAAACATTTTGAAAGAATGTTTCCAAAATACATCTGCAAAATAACTTGTCCTTTTCTTTTATTCATTGCTCTGTGGGACTCATGGATTATGTTTTATGGTTGCTCAACTCTAGGCACAAACATTTTCCTGCTGAAAGTTTGGCAATTTTTTTTTTTTTTTCAAAAAGCATAAGCCAAAGCCAGTATGGAATGGATCTCCAGCATGGATCCACTAAAACAGTGCATCTTTGCAAGTGACAGCACCAGTGAAATCTCATAAACATCTTTCCTCTTGATCCAGTGTTGCTCCAAATGAATTGAGAGTGTACATGAGGTACACGATATTCATGGTCAAAGCTCAGAATCGTCACTGTATATTTTTCAAAACCTATGAATAACTTATCAGCTGCTAAATTCATGGCTTCTGCATCTAAATTACACTCTATACTTCTTTTGGCACAATTAATACTGGTGGTCATGGCAGTTCCAGTGGAATGGAAAAGCTGTGGAACAGCAGCTCTGGCAGAAACAGACACAGCAATGAGGTCACGATGAATGGAGGGAGCAGGCAGCACTGAGATTTCTGGATAATAAAAAGCAGAATGACTTTCCATAGGAAATGGAAAAACACCCAAAGAAATATCTGTTAGCAGAGAGCAAAGAAGGTCAGCCAGGGCCTCTAGGATCCCTATTTACAAGAGCCTACGCCTGAGTTCTCAGTTTTGTAGGTGGCTATTTTAAATCGGAATGACAGACAAAAGTCTAGTCATATCACACAAGTAGATTCGTATAAACAAAAAGTATCTTCTGTGCTTCCTTTTCTTTTTCCCAGAAAATTTGGAGTTTTGAGCTATGCAAGATGGATGAATGAGGACGTGGTCTTGTCTTTGGAGTTTACACTGTTCAGATTAAACTGAGGATATTTTCCAAAAGCATGTGTTATGTATTTAAGACAAGAAGTTCACTGTGGGGTGATAGAGATCAACTTTTTTTTTCCTGGAAGAAGCTTTGTTTAGTTTCCATTAAGTAATGAGCTGCTAAAGGATTTGCTGCTACAAGAATCCGAAAAAAAAGACACCTTAAACACACTACAACAAAGTATTGTCCTGTGGGACAATTCCATACTACAAATTGGTGCCAGTAGGCATTCCATCACCGAAATATCAACTAGAAATAGCTAAACACTGAAAATTTGTTCCAGAAACATTCTTGTGAAAATTGTTTTCCTGAAATACATAATCATGCTTATTTTTTTACATTCCAGTGTTTTTACTGGTTTGGTAGCCTTGACAGGAGGCATGAATCACAAACTTACACGCAGACAGCATTCTGCATTCCTTTTTGTGGAAAAGCTGGCCCCTAATGGTTTTTGCAAGATAGACCAAGGGAATATGCAACATGAAGATTGCTTAATTTGAGTTTCATTTACATCAAAATGAAAATCTGGATACTAGTATGGTTAAAGCTATAACAAAAGTTGTGTCAAAAAAATGTTCTTTATTCTTTACTTAGCCATGTAGTCATTTATTTTATAGAAACAATTATTTTGACTGGAATGCCCTGTGAAGTGTGCACGACTGAGAACACAGGGGCAGTGGAGTCAGCTGAATTTCCTGCTGAGGAATTGTTGGTCAATATACCACCCAGCCTTTATACTTCAGAAAGTTTCTATTTCTTGCAAAAGGATAGCCAACGTCAGCCCACATGAAATTTTTCGGAGTGCTCAATATTCACAATTCAGTATCTGAGTTGTTTGCTCAACTTAGTTCCTTGATACTGTTTCCTCTTCCTGACCGGATAGCCTTCCGGACTAAATTTGTTTCAAATAAACTCTATCTCATCATTAAATTAATCTCAATTTCAAGTCCAACAGTCTTTTTCTGCAAACACGTTGTCACAACAAGCAAATAAAAATGAGTACAAGCATTTGCTGGGAAAAGGGTGAATATTTTCCTGTAATGCTGTTGCATTGCTCCGATCATCCGGTCTCCCGTAAAATATCCCAGCAGTAAAAAAGTGATAAACAATTGGCCAAAACTTATCCACTTATTTAGAAACAGTTTCTCGGTGAAGATTTGCGATTAAGACCGTGCATGTGTCCTCAGCTGTAAGGCAGGATATGTATTTTATCCAGCCACACAAGAAGATCTCATCTTTAGTCCCTACTTGTGGAAGTACATTGGGCGTGATGCCAAGCCATAGCTCCCTGCACAGACTCTGTTCTCTGAAACCAGATTTACGTGGAGTTCACAGCACTGGCTTTGGGCTTACAGGAACCTTGTAGGGCTGTAACAGCAAGCATTACAACCATCCCCAAACACCAAAACTCCACCTGTGCTTACCTAGAACTCTGTTTGCTCCAGGCTCACTGGAAGCCCTCGGATTTCAGCTCAAACAAACTGCATTGAGCTGCAGGCTGACAGAAATAAATCCAGCTGGCTTCAGGTTTACGTTTCACTGGAACAGCTTGGCCCTCAAGACACTCATAGGGAAGACATCAGGTGTCGGGGCTCCATGCTGACAGCCTACCCTTCCACACTGAAATAGTTTTCAAGTGGTTTGAACCAACAACTTTGAAAAAAAATCCAGATTAAAAGAGCTCTTCCTTGCCAGGGTGTCACAAGAAGGATGGTAACACACCCAGTTCATTTGTGCTGGAAGAGCAGAGCTCACCAGCTCAGCTTGTGGCACCTGTGTAATGGGAACAGTGCTGTTAATCTACACATTTGCACAAGGATTTTCCTGGGTGAACACCAGGAAAACATGTTGTGAAGACAGCAGAGCAAGTTCTACACAAATTTAGTTTAGGTCACTCAATATCACTCCAAAATCTCTCTGTAGGACAGAAACACAAGTATTACTTGTAAAAGGGCTGCAAGTATTTGTACAAAGTCTGGGACTTCTTCACCTCTTGGCTGTTCTAAGTGCTTGCCAACTTGTAGGATTAAATCTGATATTCATATAGGAGACAACCTGGAGCTGAGATCTCTGTTTCTGCTTTGAACTGGGGTGTGCAACTTCGTCCTCCAGAGACAAAGTTTCAACATCTGTCGGAAAAGGTCTGAAAGTACTATTTTTTCCTAAGTAGAGCATTACAAAGTGAAGTAGTTAACACTTAGAAAGGGTTTAGGGTTTCAGGAAACTAAGTACCATGGAAATGCAGGGTGCTGTGATCCCTTTATAATGGAATATTTTATCATCCAAAAGTGGCAATTTCCTTACAAGCCAAACTTTGTTCCACTGTTATTCCATGATATCCTTAAAAACAGACACCATAGGTTTTTCCTTGCATTTCTTACTTCAGCCACACAATCCTCCACTCCTTTTTCTTCGAAAAGAATTGACGATAGTAATGGTTCTGCTTCCACCCTACAGAACACTTGGAGTTTTACACTTCACACTTGGGCTCCTGTTGCATAGGAAATACTAACGGTGACAGCAATGAAAGGAAGCAGCCTTTCCGAGTTATGAACTCCTAGGTGAGCTGCCTTTGTTTTCTAGAGTCGAAGCAGGGTAAGAATGCTCTAAATTAAGAATCAAAGCATTCCATATCTCTGACTACATGTATAAATTAAAACTAGTAATTTATAAAATACTTCAAGCCCTTGAACAGCAGCAGGACACCACAGCCCATTCCACAGTTTTGCACTGGTTCATTACCATTTTATATACAGTTGGACATATATCTGATAAACACCCCTACACAACTGCACTTCTTTTTTTTTAAAAAAAAGCACTTTACATGTTAAAACAAAGATAAAAGTAACAGGGGGCAAACCAAAACACCAAGTGCAAACACTCGTAAATTTTCAGAACTTCGAGATCTTAAAAAAGCTTGTATCCTGGATCCAAGCATTCTCATACTGAATTTGAGTTTATTGGATGGCTGGAGACTTCAAAGTAGATGAAATCCAGCTAGCAAATGCTCCAAGTTTCTAAAACTTGAATACTTACCTGAATCTGAAGTATATCATGAGTTCCTCTACATACAGTAAAGACAATTTAAGTTGCCTTTGGTACCCATCCATTAAACTATGCAGACTTTTAAAATGTACAAGCTTACAGTAAGTACCTCCAGAGCATTCAGAACAAAAGAACATTTCTTGGTATTTTAATTCTATATGTCGAAGAAGAAACAAACCAATACAACATCTGTTATTTTAAATGTGTGCTTTCAAAGGTTCCCCTGTTTACCGCGTGTTAAGCAATTATTTTCAGAATTGTATTATTGAAAAATAAAGAGGAAAGTAAAACTATGAATCTTAGATATTTAGCATTCAGTAGTGTTATGTCTGTAACACTGTCTCATGTCACAGCAAGTTAGGGAAAAAGGATCTCCAATGTGAATGCAAAGCTGAGCAGTTATGTTCCTTATCAAAATGGGAGGATGTAACAAGTGGATGTTCCACTGGGGTCTGTCCCAGTGGTATTCAGCGCTTTCACTCCTTACCCAAATGGCAGATCACAGAAGAGGCTCGTTTGACTTAGAGACAAATGAAGTCTGGTACACTGCCAGCACTCTGGAGGTCAAGAATAGGATTCCACATAGCTGTGACAAGCACGAGATACGAATGGAAAACTTTTTAATCTTTTTCAACTTCTACAAGTATAAGCACCACGCTCAGAAATAATAACCTGCACAGACAGAAAATGTGGAATATCTGAGGAGGGAGAAATTCAGACAGAAAAGAACATAGAAATGACAGCTGAGAGCAGACAGGACGTGAGTTAACAATGTCATGCTGCTGCCAACACAGAGTGTCATTCTGGAATGTGGATAGCAGACAAGTTTGCAGAGGAACCCTTTTGCTAGAGCAGCACTGATAAGGCTTTAGCTGGATTGCTGTGGCCATGTCAGGGACCACACTTCAAGAAATCCATGGACTGGTCAGAGACAGTCCCAAACATAGCAATAAAAATGATGAAGTGATCTATAAATTATGAATTAGGGTAAAATACTGGAAAATTGGGATAATTAGCCAAACAGACTGAGGGAAGCATTGATAACAGTCTCTCAGACATGTACAAGGCTATTATATGTGTCTGCAGAAGTAACAAGACCAAATTCAAGAAAGATTCAGGTTACATCATCAGAAACATTTTTTAACGAAAGGACCACGAACTGCAGGAAAATTTGACTGAGGTTTTGTGCATCCCTACTGAAGATTTCAAGGCAGGCTGACAACTGTCTGCCAGGAAGCACCCAGAGGTCGCTGCTTTTGCCTTGTATCAGGTGACTTCATATTCCTTCCAGCTCTATGATCCTATGGTTTCTGTTTGCTCTTTATCATGTTTAATTCAAAGTACTAAAAGTTCTGACACACACCATACTGTGAAACACATCTGATTTCAATGAGCCCAGAATATGTTCCTGCTTATCCACCTTCTACTTTTACTTTCTGCTGAAGGCAACAAATTATTATTGTTCCTATTCACCCAATTGTTTTAGTGAAATGTCAGCTTCTCAGGGATGATCTAGAAACTGAAAGGCCCAAGCCTGTGAGATGTGAACATTGTGGTCCTAACTTGGATATAAAATGAAGGTTAAGAAGAAGCAAACACATACTTGCTGTTTCAGGAAGTGTGTCAGGGTCTGGCAGCTTGTTCCGAAGGCTCATTATCTTGTATGGAGAGACTGAGCTGTACGTGTTTCGTTCAGGCAGAAAGACAACAGAAAATTAAATCCCCAACACTGTCATAAATATCTCCAAAACATTGTTTGTTGTTTAATTTACAATTTCAGATGACTGGTACAGCTCAGACTGGAAGGACAGAAATGATGCAAGTAACCACAGGAACTAAGAAATGCCAACAAAAGCATTAAACTTGCTATGGAGATCTTCTGGAACCATCATAGAAAACTTGTATTATAGAGAAATATGTACTATTTTTTTTTTTTAAACCAGGCTGAGTTTTATATCAAATGTCCATCCACAGCTCATTTGGAGCTATTACAGGGATTAGGGGAAAGGTATAAGCTGTAATTACAAGCCAAACCATGCCAAGCCAACATGGGCATTGTTCAGGAAGTCATGCCAAATGACATCCCAAGCACACAATGTGGAGAGATGATCTGCCAACAATTTTAATTTGTGAGAAATTGTCTCAGTATTTTGTTTCACTTTGATAGTAACATGTTTTAAAAAAATGTCAGCCAGTTACACAGGGGCTGGCTCCAGCCCAGGGGTGAAACTATGATGAAGAGGGCCATTAGTGAAAAATGCCAAGCTCTGAGTTTCATGTCATTAATATTTATGACACAGTGTGAAGAATCTTATTTAAATGCCACTCTATGTGTGGGTTGGGATGAAGGAAAAGAGGGATGCTAGGGAAGGAGAGTTACAGTATTTATGCTAAAGTGTGCAGGCATCTTGACAGGGAACAAAGCCCTTGACAGACACTGGGTAGCAATAATTAGTCTAATGTTTGGATAGTTACACCTTATCTGACCTCTGATTTTAATGGCATAAAATTCTAAAAATGACTTTTCTGTCAGGCTGCCAAGTGGAATGCATTTGGATGGGTATTTGGAAACCAAATATCATTTTTAACCACCATCTATTATTTTGGGCAAATCACCTGAAGTGGACTGAACCTCAAATATTTATTTCACGCCAGCCTGCTCATCCCGAAATTCTGTTGTGATTTCAGGCAGACAATGTGTTTTATTCAGTACGGTGCTATAACTCCTACCAGTGCCTGCTGAAGTCCTGGAGTAACTGAATTCCTCCCTGTGCAGAGAGCAGGAAAGAAACTGTGTTGCCAGGGAGCGCTGCCCTAGACCCTTCCTGGCTCACAGGAGGTGGTGAGGCATTTTCACATCCAGGATTTCCATAAGCAATGGGGTTTGTGCATTTATTAGATACAGAATTTGGGTTTCTCCACAGTGAAACTCTGTACTGTTTGCGTGACTGTCCTGGGATGACAACACTCTGCACTTTGTCTCATGGCTGCAGTGAGTCCTCCTCATGTTTTTATAAAGTTCATGTAAGATTTGCATGAACTATGCAGCGAGTCGTCATCTCCCTGTTTTTAATGCAAATTGTCTCCTTCTCTTGACATAAACAGTCTGTTTTATGTCATAACTTAATTCCTACAAACTGCTGTGTTTTTTCAACTTATGTTGTTATGTCAAGAAATAAATGAAGTGCGCTATACACATCATATTTTTCACGCAAGTGTCTGGCATGCGTATTGCTTACATAAAAATACAGCATTGTTTTAGAAAGACAGGAATTTAGAGGGAGCTGGTATAAGATATCCATTTTTTTTAAAGCAGCAATTCCTTGGAGATTTTTTTTTGTTTTGAATGACGGTATTTCATAGGCTGAAAAGAAAAATCTGCTGTTCAAAACGTAGAAAACCATCAAGTAAAATCAGAGTTATAATTTTATACAACGAAGTCATGCTATTTGTAGCACTAAAATATAAAATGAAATACTATTGCGATTAACTGCTGAAAATTTATTTTAATATGTGCTAACAGAAACCTGGTCGTGCACTCTGTTACCCGGGATATGTATCAACTTTGAAGTCACTACCTCCTGTTTCTATTCAGAGAAGGTCAAAGCTAAGGTTCAGTAAGAATCCAGGATCTTTTAAGGCAGGGATTAATTAACTCATATGGCATGTTGTCCTAAATTATTGCCTTGTAACTATATCCATCTAGAATATGCACTAACATCCAGAAGTTAAGAATAGGTGATTGTACTTTGCACTATACAATCAGCCCTGAAATAAGAAAGAGCTTGGTTTCTCACTGCCTTTAAACTGATAAATAATGACTGTGGAGAAATTCCTCCTGATGAATTCTAACAGAATTCTCATTAGTGGGATATCCCCTGTTTTACTCCTATGGTGGCTCTTTAAATCGAACTGACTTTCATATATTTGCCAGCGTCACCTCAGGGTCTATATGGATAAATTTGAAAAGAAACCTCCCTGGAAGGAGAAGAAGACCTGTTTGATAATCCTGGGAGGGCCATGTTCAAGGGGCAGTGAGGATCAGGGCTGGCTGGAGGGCTCACCCAATGCTGCTACACTGCAGCAAAGTTAAGTTAAAGGGGAGGCTGCCCAGCATCTGGAACTGTTTAGATCTCAGTGAGCATTTTCTACTGAGCACCGAGATTATCTTATCTCCTTTCTACCTCTGTGCAATGTAGGGACGTGTGTTTCAACATGGTTATTGTTAGTGGGATTGCTACATTCACACAATTGCATCAACCGAGTGACCACTTTAGACGCAGCTCCTCGGCATTTGATCCATTTCCTGCAAAGAGAGAGGGCCTCTGACTTCAGGCCTAACGAGGGTGACTGGAGGCTGATCCCAAAGGTGCTGAACACTGATGATCAGGACATCTCCAAAGCTCGAGTTGAGGTGAAGAGTTCAGCTAAGAAGGTCCCTGACTCCCAAGAGCTGTGCACCTCCTGGGAGGCACCGGGCCCTTCCAGCTGCCCTGGCCATTAATGAGAGCCGAGGGTGCTCAGTATTTTGCATAACCCAGCTATAAATACATTACACTTAACTGCATAATCTCAGGGATAAGGGAACATCTGTCATCCAATAGCAGCAAACACCATCTGCTTTTGCATCACCATATTCCTACTTACTTGAACAAATGGAGCTCAAGGGACACTGGGCACTGCTTAAGAAAAAACAAAATGTATTTAGACTTGCTACTTTGCCCTTTTGCACATTTGGAACAGCTATAATGAAAGGCTTTGCTCACAAAAGCTTTCATTAGAGTAACCTGCTATTTGTACTTTCTCTGCTATAGTTTCAGAATTATATCATTTTTCTCTAACCAGCTCATGGAAACTATCCAAACTAGTTATGAAATAACTCACCTCCCATTACTCCCAACCTTAGCCAGTAGCCTACATCCTTTTTCAAGATATTATCAGGAGTATTTCTTAATCTCTTCAGCTCCTGCCCAGAAGAGTGGCTGGTCCAGCCTTCTGCTTCTCTTTGCTGGTACTAAAACAAAAGAACTGCAAAGGCAGCACAGTATCAGGCAAAAAAAAATCTTCTCTGGAAGATTAAAGTAGACCTCTGGAATTTTGCCAAGATAAATTTACAGCTGAGTTGGTTTGACCACTTTGTACTGTTCATAATTTATAGTGAGTCCTTGTTAATAATTTTAATGTCTGGAGGAAAATGAAATTATACTCTACTGCATTGTGGAGTCAAATTTTAAAGATGTTCAAATTATCTGACTAGATAATTGTTCCTCTTCTGGCTTTTGACTGTGACTGCTCCTTCTGTTACTTGATTAAACAGATAACAGAGCATGTGTCCCGGTCTGAAGTAGGAAATGGTTCTTTAGGAAGCTTTGGGAAATCTATCACCTCTCTCACTACTCTGATGTACTCTAAAGGCAGTTAATGATAAAAACTGATGCTGTGCTTTCCAAATTTAGCCCTCGAGGGATTGATGTGCTGAGTGTCCCCAGAAGAGTACTTGACTGGAAAACCAAACTTAGGGACTAGCATAGAAAAGGATGCTCGAGTAGGCCAAATGAACCAAACATAAACACAGCTCCAAGAACTAAGAGGAAATTAGTGGAGAATTAGAACGGCTCATATACATCTAGAGAGACAAAAATATGTTTATCTGGAATCTTGGAATTCAAATTCAATTTGTATCTAGCGCTCGGTTGAACTTTTCAGACAACATTTTACAATGTTTATCATTCGCTATACAATTTGTACATTTTATTATAATTTATAGAAACAGTCTCTCTGTTTCCCTAAATACGTACAACAGGAAGGCCTGTAGACAGGTTTTGTACATATTTGACCAATCACATCCATGCAAAAAAACCCCCAAAGAATAAAGCATTTTATTCGAAAAGCCTTTAAGCTCACAGGTGAAATTTCAGCTTTAAAGCAACCAGCATTTCTAAAGCCCCAAAGACTTCACCAGAATTCCACACTTGCATCTCTGTTCTCACCATAAACATGAAAAGCAACCTCTCAAGGTAATGTTTCATATTATTTGTGTCTCACAATAGCACTTGAGAACCTGAATGACTGTTCCCACTGAATTTAGGAACTGTGCAGTATCTATAATACAAGGCTGTCTTGTAGGTTTAGGTTATTAGCTCCTAACAGACTGGGGGTAGGAGGAGAAATAAGCTCTAAGAGATGAAATGTTACAGCTCTATTGAATTCCAATCCAGCAAATGGCACGACAGAACACGTTAACTCCTAAATTATCACAGAAACTGGAGCAGCCTCTGAAGTGAGACTCACATACTTGCGTGTCATTGTTTAAAACTATCTCCTAAGTCACTGAAAGAAAATTTTGTATCTCCTTGCAAGTTGAAAGAAAGTAAGAATTTGTTAAAATTCCCAATGAGCACATCTGGAATAGCCTCCAGTATTTTGCTGCCAACCTTCCAAGCCAGACACTGTGAGGTTTCTCTGGTTTTATCTGCACCACAAGCTGTGGTACAGCACGGACATAATTGAGCTCTTCCTGACCATTCTGCCTCAGCTGCTGAAAACAGGATCCTTATTAGTGTTGACATTAGTGCAAGCTTATTTATCTCACTCTCCCTCCGCTGGATTACTACCATGCTTCTCAGAATGTCTTCTCAGCCTCAAATTAAATTGCAAATTATAATGTAAATTAAATTGTTCTTTTTTCCTGGCTATCTTTGGTTTCAAGAAGGCTGTATCTCCCAAACAAACAGTACCAAAAGGCCTTGGAAAAAAAGACATGGAGAGAAGCCACTGGTCTTCTTTTGGCTAGCAATCAACTGGATAAAAAGGTTTCATGATCACACTTCTAGATTACCATCTCCTAATATTTTTTTACATAAATCAAAGGTAGTTAAACCCTTAGAACAGGTACTTCAAAATAATCCAGGTTACTTTAAATATTACTAAAAGTATTTTGATTTGTTGGTTTTGTTTTTTTTTCTCTAAATGAATGCTCTTTAGCACAAATTTCATGAATACCTTTGTCATCAAATTACAGGGATCAGTAACCTCTGCTGAAGAAAGGGCAAGTCTTGATGAGAAACTTTAATGAATCTGCACTGGGGGGCATTAACCTCATTGCTGTGGTTTGCTGGAGCCCGAGCAGGGCCCAGCTCAGCAGCCTCACCAAGGACTGGCTGACAAAAACAGCTCCTGCATACGGGATGTGAAACAAGTCAGGAAAACATCCTTCTTTAGAAGGCTGCGCAGAATACAAGCTATTCCCTTGGATAATTTCCCATCCTTAACCATTTCATTAGGATTGAACCCTTCAGGACCCGTGAGTGCCCACCAGCACTTCCCACTGCTGCACAACCATCACTACATGTTCTATATGTAACGTGTGCTGAGGCTGTGCCACGTGAGACTTTTAAGTGTTTTCCCCTAAATAGAAAATGTTCTCTGAAAACTTTTTTTGGTTAAGTTCCTGGAAAGAATCATAGGGTGTTTTTTTTCTTTTTCATAGAAGACAAGTTCCAAAGTGACAATTCCATTCTTGCAGTAGGTAAAAGGAATTTGAATTTGCCCTAATAACTGAGTACTTTAGGGCAGTGTACAAAAACTTTTGAGATAAAGATATAGATACAGATGATATAGATATGAGCTTTTCCAGACTTTTTAAAATACTTAAGGAGTCTTTCAGAGATCACATGCAGTAGGTATCTGCTCACTGTTGATGAAATAACATCCGATTTTCTCCTGCTGTTTGCAACTGATACAGACTAAACCCCTTTCCCTCTTTCTCTGATGACACTTATATTCTTTTACATGTAAATTACAAAAGGAAACAAAATTCTTTCCAGTACAAGCCATAGGTGGATGATACACTTTTAATTGTCCTCGCTGGGAATGGCAAAGCAGGCAGTGCAATCCTTCTTACTTCAGCAATAGGAATAAATCCTTGTTTGCCAATTCTTAGATGATCTCTTAGAAAAGGTACATCGCCAATTTTCTCCACTTCCAGTCACTGACATATTTGCATATATCACATGAAAATACATGGAAAAATAATGATTCAAAATCAGAGATTGGTGTTCTAGCGGAGAAGGCAAGCAAAATATAACCTATGACAAAGTAGATCCCACATATTTATAGTGCAACTTCTGGCCAAATTCCACTGGATGACACTGGCAGGCTGGTGTTTCAAATCCATATTCAGTACATGTGTGATTCATTTAATTCATCCATATGGGATTCTGAACATTTATTGTGAATTAACAACACCTTTTTCAGTAATAAATTAATAACTAGTTATAAAAAATAATCAGTTATAACAAAAATCATCCTAATTCGTGACAGGGGTAGAAATGGAGGTAAAGAATTCTGACTGTTTGTATACCAAGTCAGTAAAATTAGCCAATTAGACAAAAATGGCAAGAAATCAGAAGGAACTAAATCCCTACTTGTATCCAGGAAGGAATTGCACTGCTGGAAGCCCTGCTCATGTAACTGAGAGCTTGAGCCATTGCAGAATTCAGCGTCTTTCTCTGGCTCTCAGCTCCAGCTCTTCCCCGCTCTTTCCACAGGTGTTTTATTTCTGGTCTGTGCACTGTAGCCATGTTAACTAATTGGTGAGATGGAAACTGTCCTTCTCCATGAAGAGGCCAATTCAAACAGGAGAGCAGGCTGGGCGAGACTGGAGTTCTGGCCCACACTAAGCTCCTCACCCTGCATCCCTCTGCTGGGGCTGAGCATCCCTCCCGCTATCCCGGCAGCACAAGTGCCAGGACAGAGCTGATGCCCAGGTCCCACCACAGCCTGCCTGTCCCCTTGCACTCTCCCTCCTCCTCAAAGTGCCTGGCACAGCACCCTCTGACTCTGACAGCAGCCCTGGCAGCTGCGGACATGGAGGGAGAAGTGCTTGCTTGGGGCGGCCCAGCTGCCTCTCTGCCTGTGCACGCCTCTATCAGAAGGTGACAGCCACAAAATATCAAAGACTGTTTTTCCTCTTCAAACTCCCTGCCTGTTGTTTTTTCTCCAAACATGAGTCCATCTGTGCCTTCCCAAACTATGGATGTGCGGCGACATCTGCGTCACTTTGAAAAAAGCATTTGTGTGTTTGCTTCTCACGGGAAGTGGGAATTGCCAAGAAATAATTGTCAAGACCCTTTGTTGTTTTTTCCTTTTTGTACCTGTTATTTCTGAGCAACCTCACCAAAACAAATCCGATTTAAGCTCACAGAGTTATGGACAATAAGGTTCTTGAAGCATCAGAAGAAATATTCTTGATTGCAGAGGATATCTATTTACTTCATTATATCACACAGATAACCCATATCTACACTGAGCTCTCACTGACATCACTGTACTTCCTGTGTGGTAGCAAAGTTCTTAGTGCTGCTCTTAGGGCTCATACACTGTATTAATCACTCAGAGATATTCAGACTGATGGACACTTCTAAGTGCTCCCAAGACAGCACTGGAGACAGCGACAAGACCGTTTCTGTAAACTACTGTAGGACAGAAGCAGTAAATATGTTATTTTAGAAAAAGTTGAATCTGGTGGTTCAAGAAAAATAGCAGCAGCTTTTAAAGCAAAATTGCTGAAGAGAATTAATACATTACCATCATTCAGATTTGGTGCGCTTCTGCACAGTTTTGATAGAAATACCACTTCCGGTGCAAATCTCCAAAAGAGGGCAGAATGGCATCATCAACAAGCTTCTCTTTTATACTACATTTGCATAAATACAGATAAACCCTGGTGAAACGAGTCACTCAAAGCATACAGTACAGGGTAGAGAGGAGAATTTGACACCCTGCATAGTGACTGTGCTTCTCAGATTTAGTTAGTTTTGCAGTAGTGAAGAGAATATGATGGTGAAGGGGACAGCAAAGAAGTATCCAGGTACCACTGCAGCCATTTCTGCTTCTGAGCCTGTGATGTTTCTACTGCATTCTGCACTCAGTGAGGTCACCGACGGGCATGAATCTGTGCATCATATCCTGTCCTTACCTCGGAAAGATGAGAAACAATGAGCCACTCCTTGCCATAACATACCTGCCCTTCAGAATTCCGCCTCTTTTTCATCATTATGATTAATTTATTTCAAGGCAGCTAATAAGTACAAAGCATTTTGTTTCAACTCTGCAAAAGACGTGGGATTTTCCTGAGGAAAATCAAGCCATGCAGTGACAATGCTGTTGATTAAAAACATATCTACCAACCAAGTTTATGACTTATCCCTTCTGTGGCAGGAGGGACATTATTTTGATAGTGGGGGTGATAAATTACGGAAAGAAATTAAAATTTTTCATCCAAACCGTTCAGATGTATCCTTAAAAAAAACCCATCAGTTCTTCATTGATTTTCCTTTTTCTTTGGAGATGGCATTTGTGAGTTGCAGCTCATCCTTAACTAATAAAAGTTTACTTACACACAAGGGAACTGTAGCATGAAATGTTCAAATTGATGAGATGACAATAAAAAAGTAAACAAAATTTAAATATTTTGGCTTCTCAAGACCAAATTATCTTTTCAATCACATTTAAAATCTGCTTTACATTCCCCAAAGTAAGAACTTCTGGCTCAATGGCAAAAAATACAGACTTATGGGAATGGAGTACAATTTCATAAATATTGTTGTTTATCCACAAAAGCTTCCAGATTAGGAAGCAAAGTCACAGGTTTATCCATCAAATGAAAATCTATAAAATCTTAGCTAGCAGTGGCATTATGTAGCAGGTTGGTATTAATCTAAGACAGCTATTTGGTGGAAAGAAATCATCTCTCTACAAAAGTATTCTTGGTGTTCACAAGACCTCTGTTTCACAGTCACATTCCCAAAGCACTAGAAAGTTAGGAGAAGAGACAGATTTCCTCGGAGGGATTCCTATCTCTGGGCACCAGAAGCTTTTTCTTCCAGACAGGATTACCCTGTGGGAGTTGTATGAACTTTCTTTGAAGGACACAATTTTTGTTTCAGAATAGCTCAGACTGTTCTGAGCTGCAGGTATTTTGAAAATAAAATTGAGTTTCCATACAAGGCTAAAAATATTCCCTGAGCCCTCTCCCACATCAGACTGCAGGAGCTGGACACTACTGTACTGTCAATAGAGTCAGTATATTTTTCAGGAGCAAAATACAAACACTGAGTTAGAACACTTAATATAAGTTTGCTAAGTACTTTCACTTCCTTTCTTGGTCATGGTTCTGAGAGTGTTTGTTTAAATGAGGAGGAAAATGAATAGATTCCCCAGACTTCCCTCCATTGCCAGCAAATACAGCACTCACCGTCATCCTTTGCACAACATGTGTTGAAAAGGGAAAAATTAGATTCTCCTGTTAAAATACTTGTTGTCTGTCACTACTTTGCTTTTCACTTTTCCTATAAACGTATACTTAGGGCCACTTCAGTTTCTACTGACTTCTGTAGAGACTTAGAGAAACATCTTTGGTCTAAATTCTGTGCTCTCATGAGCTGGCATTAATCCCGACCTGTCCTACCACCCTGACAGCAATGCTGAGGAGGAATGGGGACATGGCAGTGTGCTGTGGGACTGGCCTGAGGGTGACAGCTTTTACTGGGGAGGTTTAGTCAACCACAGCAAAAGTGTGGTGTTGAGCAGAAGAGAAGGATGCCATTCCAGCTTGGCCCCCCTTCTGCTGGGCTGCGGAGCTGCCTGGAAGTGGCACATTAAAAGGCTCTTTGAAGAGTGAGCTGTGCACCGTGCTCTGTGGATGAGGATCACTGTGCCCTATGGATAAGGATCTTGGCCCCAGCACTGACAGATCAATCCCTTTCAAAGCATATTAAAACCCTTACATGCAAATGAAAAAGCTCCTTCCCTTAACTTCTGGGATACATTACTGCCAAGAAGGAATTTTAATGCAACGTGCACATATAATTTCCTACCAGATTCATGGAGATAGACTTCAGAGAGATAAAGACAACAGTATTAACTATGCATTAACTTCACATCCCTTTTCAATGAATTTCTGTCTCATCCCCGTGCGTCAAACATCTGAGAACGATTCTGCAAAAGCTCTGGAAGCTGGCTAGGAACTACCAGGTGTCAGGGAAAGCATCTGTGCTCTGGATAGCAGGGTGTATGAATGGTGCTGCTCGCCTGCCTGTGGACCCCAGGCCATGCCATGCCAGCAGTTTGACAGGATGAATTGGAAGGCAGATTGATGAGAGGCTCTCTGAGAGAGGCCATGGCACACTCCAAAACCAGTTTTTTCTTTTCACTCCCCTGCTTTTATGCACTGCTCATGTTGCTTCAGCTATTTAACTTCTTTAATCTGATAAACATTAATAAAGCAGCAAGTTCTCCTCCCAGCACTGGTTTTTTTAATAATTCCTTTAGGCAGTGAGCTTACAGTTTGCTCCTCTACAGTCAGACAGCTCAGATTACACAGCCACCTTCCTGCATTAGCACACAGGGATTTATGGAGAAAGTTTCTATTCTGCTTTGTAGTCAGTAAAAATCAACAAGACCGGCAGTAGAACCAGCTTTGTTGTAATGCCCTGTTCTGAAGGGAACATTGTTGTTGATTACCCAAATGTTTTCACCTTTAATGGTTTTCTTTAAATTGCTTCATTTCATTGTGTTGTGCTTAGCTCACTGACTAATACGCTCCACTGAGTAAAGAAGTATCAGTTGTATTTTTCTCATTTTTGAAATAAAACCAGATTAAGTTGAATTCAAATTATCCATTTTGCCAACAAGGAAGAACGTAAATATTAAGAAAGCTTTCCTCATCATTTTGAAGGCCTTTTCTTCTCTATTTATAGCTCTTTTTATTTGAGCTCCGTGAACATTTGTGTGGGCAAAGCTGTGTTGGCATGAACAGTACACAGAGAGAATTTTGGGCTTGTAACAGAGAGGTGCTATCTCCGAATTACATTCTTGATTAAATAAACCGCATTTTGACAGCCTTCAAGTTGCCTTTTAAAGGTCAAGACATGCAGCCAGAGAACAGAAACACTCTGTACAAAACACAAAGGCCTGGTCCGTGTCCCAAGGACCTTTGCTTAGCACCACAGATCTGTGAGCAGAACACAGCGAGATCAAAAGGGGAGCAACAAACCAGAAGCAGCAGCGTGCATGGTCAGATAATGATGGCTCTCTGGTGCTATTGACTCGTGTCTCTGAGTGCTGCCAGAGTTTCCTGAGGGAGATGTGAATAGAAGAGGGTATTTTGCTCTTGCACTAGACTGTAAGGTATTTTCAAACACTGGTGATGATAAGAGCAAGAACAAAATGGAATATGGTGAAATGTGGCGAGGACACCAGAGACACCAAAAAAGAACTTTATTCTTGAGCTGGAAGCTGGAAGGTCAATGTGTGGAGGGACATTTCTCCAATTCCTTCCAAAATAAACTAAAACTAGGAGGGCACAGTTAGGCAAGGTAAGAAAGTTAGGCTGTCTCCACACTGCTCTTGCAAGTAGTGGGTAAGATGTGTAAGCTCGATGTTAGCAGAGGGAAAGGAGCAAGAGTCCAGCCTGAAGCAGGAGAGCTCTTTGCTCTGGGAGCATCAGAATAAATCCAGCTGCACTTTCTCTATTTGTATTTTGTGGCTGCCAGGTTTTTAAGAGAATCATATTAACACCTTCCTGGGACTGTGCAGGGCTCCAGCTGAAGCTCCAGCACCAGCAGGATGCTGGTTCTCTGCTGCCTGGGTGGTGTCCCCTCCTGAGACGGTCACTGACACCCTGACTCTCAATGAAGGCATGAAAACTGTGTCTCTTTCCAGCAGGACTCCTATTTTTTCTGAGGTGTTCACAGTATTTTGTTATATTTATCTTTCCACTGGATGTGCCTGATTCTAGCTAGTGAATTTGAAGGGTCCTGGAGTTGCAGAAAATTACAGATATTCAAAGACACAGATAAATACACAAACTGAAAGATATTCCAGATATTTCACCCCCTCCTTTTTTTATTAATTTGTAGTAAGAGCTTTAGAAATTATTTTATATTACTATTTATGAGCATAACTCTTCAGAAACAGCAAGAATCCTGCGGGAATAAAAAAAAAAAAGAGGAAGAAAGAAACTCTGTTTCTGAACGAGGGAGGCTGTTTCAATCCAAAGCTTTCCTACTGAGATGTGAAGTGACCAAACTGTCCTAAAGGTTTGAGCCACTTGGAATGAAAAACAGCCGGAACACGCAGGGACCCCTGAAGCAAGTAAGGCCTGCTAGCAAATGGAAACAATAGTACCGTGCATGGTTCAGGTCAATGCTCAGCTGGGCTGTATTCATGGTAAAATCTACTTTATGCAAGTTTTTATGGCTGGAAAGCACTTGGGAGAACTTGCAGCATTCACTTTCAGTTTTACCAACTTGTTTAAGAACAACTTGTAGTTATTTCCTTTCCTTATTAGTACCTACAAATATTATAGAATTCCAGTTCCTGTTCCTTTTGTTTCTATAGATATATTTATATCCTTTTTTTGTTATACACTTTCCATTCTAAATAATTCATACTCTAGCCAGCAATAGAATTACAAGATTACAGCAATGCCAAAATTTGTTTTACCTGGTTGTAATATTAAACTCCATGTATCAGCTAAAATTAATATTAGTCCATAGAAAATCAACATCTTTCAGCCTCACTAAAATTCAAAACCACTGAGAAGACTGATTTGCTTTCTGTTGTTTCTTTCCTTTTGCTGGTTTTCATTCTGTACAGCTCTGTATTCTCTTACCTCCCCCGAGTACTTTTAAGTAGCAAAACAAGGTCAGACTTTTATTCACACACAGAGATCAAGAAATTAAGAGTCAGCCACTAAGTATCTAGAGGGAAGAGCTGTGATTTTTCTCCTATAAACTAAAAAAAAATATTTTGCTTAAGACAGAAATGCTGGAAGGATAAATCAATCCACATCTGAAAGACAAAGAGCAGATTGAAAGAAGACATACATTTATCAAAAGAGCTACTCTGGTCAATTAGCAATGACGTGTTTGGTTTCCTTTACAGTGAAAGAATCTGTGGTGGCAAAGGTGTCCTGATTTACTTTGGGTTTTCAGGGCCTTAAAGTAAGAGCAGAGGAAAAGATGTGATTTAGGGGGCCCGAAGTAGCTGTTTTCCTGTTAATACAGAATGCAATTCTGTCAATACAAATTTAATCAGCTGTAAGGTTTTCCTCTCAAAACCCATAATTCAGCTGTCACAGAAAAAATAGATTTTGGCAGCTCTAATCAAAAGGCACACACTGCAAATTCAGGTAACACAGTATAAATGAATCTGAAGTCTGTATAAATGTACTGGAGCCCAGTACTGCAATACTTCTCTGTCTAGGCTTTTACCTGTTAATGTCACTGTACCGGCAGTGTGTAGGTAGCATAAAATTCTTTAAAACCACAGAAACTCTTCTACATCACTAACAAAGGAAAGCAAAATGGCAGAGAAAGACTATGTCCCACACGCACAAAATCCTGCTTTTCAGTCCATTTTGCACCTCTGTCACCCAGTCTCACATGGAAAGGAGGAAAACAGCAGGGAATGTGCTCAGCGCAGGATGAACTGAGAAGCCAGGCTGCAGCCTGCAAGCATTCAGCTGTCCTTGCAGGCTGGCCCATGCTGTGCCACTTTTTATTTCCTCAGGGGTGTTCATATCACTATTTGAGCCATGAGAACACCACACAAACTTGTTTCCACATAAAGATTTTACTCTGGAAATAAATAAAATTAAAATAAATTCAATAAGCTCAAATAAAAACTGGGTTTTTTTCAAGGTTCTCAAAAGAGACCAGGCTTAGAAGCCAGAAAGCAGGAATGTCAGGCACAGCTGGTAGCTCACAAGCAGCTGGAAGGAGTTTCAGGCTCATCAAGAGTCTCCTTAATATTGTTCCGTATTTGGAACAGTTTAGCAAAATTATGTGCTTATTTCCATCCTGCTGTCCCCACATTCCTCACTCTTTCTGGCAGCTTTCTTCTCACACAGTTTAATTCTCCCTTGGTCTAAAATCTACACTGAAGGCTTCAAAAGTGGGGTGCCACAGCAGTGAACAGGCAGGACTGAGCCAGCTACTTGTTTTCGGGGCTGAGTGGCCGAGGTTCTCCTTCAGCACGAGCCCAGACCAGCAGATCAGGCAGCCACCAGCGAGGTTCAGGCTGTTTTCAGATGCTCACATGATGCATTTGGGAGCAAAGGTGCCAAATGAGGTGTGCCACACCGTTGACACAACTCCTCCTGCCCCTCCTAGGACCTGGTATAAGCTGCCAGAAGTGAGTGTGTAACCCCCGTGGCTGTAGAATGATAGATTAAAAATCAGCTCCCTGGTGATTTAGAAGACGAAGTGTAGTACTAAAACCAAGTGACTCGTTTGATGCAATTTTAGCTGTGATAGAAACTTTTGCTATTACCTAAGTCAAACCCCATAAACTTTCCATTTTCCTTATAGCCACCTGTAGTACAGGACCAATGACAACTATTGCTGTCCTCACTGATCTAATGGAGGGACAATGATTAATAAAAAAGCTCATAAGCGATGCAAATGATACTTGGATTCCAATATAAATGGATTTAATTTGTCCCTTGCATTGGTTTTACAGCAGCACGTGAAGTACCAACTATGCTACAGGCTGCAGAAACACATGGCCATGGACAGCCCCTGCCTCAGAAACCCAACGGTGTGCAACCTGCCAGTGATGAAATGTAAGTAGCAACTTCAGAAATGTAGCACCAAATGTGAAAAGATAAGTATTTATCACAATTTGGACCCAGCAGTTCTTGTAATACTCACTAATTTCCTGAGAAATACAGCTTCACCTCTTGAGGAAGGTAGGGTGATGCTAACCCCAAGCTATTTGATGGGAGAATCTAAAGATCCATTTCACTGATTTGCTTTAAAAGTTTTCTTTTGTTTACCATAGAGAAACTAGTTACCAAGTATTGAAAGGTTTTGAAAGCTCCAGGTGCTCACATCAGCCAAAGCTTTAAAAAAAAAAAGAGATGAGGTGGCACGAACAGGCACTGTAGGGAAAACCTCTCCATGAGACTGCTGCTGATTTGGGATCAGCAATGGTACATTGGGAATACTCTCATTCAGACTCCTTTGGCCAAACAAACAGCAACAACCACAGATGTCTTCAGGGACAGGTATGAAAACTGAAGGAGAACATGGAAGGATCCCGAGTATGCCATACCCCTCCAAAAAAAGAAAAATCAAATGGGATAGTCAGAAATAGACATACACTCGTGTATAACGACCTCTTTTCAGTCTGACTGTTCTCATACATTTTCTTCTTGAGTATAATTAAAATGCCATGCAAACCCATTATATTCATTTAGCAGTGCTGCAGTGAGCCTTAGTCACAAACTAATATTTTACACATTTTCCTTTCATATTGTTCAGAACAGGGAAGATTTTGTGGTTATACCTCTAGGTTATAATATCAGTGTTATACATAATCTCTTTATTCACTGTATTTACTGTTCAATTTTTTTGTTGCTCTTTCACAATTAAACATTAATGTTTTACTTCATTGCCAGAACATGTCTGTGCATTCCTAAAATGCCCTGAAAACAATTTTTATGCTCACTGCATAATACTTCACCAGCTCTGTGCCACTAAAATATTCCTCATGTGATCTACTGTACCAGAAATTCGTATGTTCTCTACTAAGATTCCAAAACATCAAGAAGTAAAATAATACCATTTTAATAGGTATGAACCCTAAACCTCAATAAGAAAAAAATAAAAAGAACCAAACTAAGCAAAACATGTCTTGAAATTCCACATAAGATCCCCAAGACAGAGGAGAAGCAAGCATTGTTCCATTATTTAATAAGGAAATTGCAGATCATTTTGCCTGACATCAACGTCAGGGAAACTGATGGAAAGGCTGGTACAGGAAGAAATCAGTGTACAATTAAAGGATGATAGTACAATTAACGCCAGTCAACACAGAAAATTAGTTTTGTCAGGAATAAAAAAACCTTCCTATTTTCCCACAAGACCATGAATTAGTTTGATAAAGTAAACTCCTGTAAGATTTCATTAGGGCTTTGGCTCACAAGTCAACAGAATTTTTGATAAAAGCCCCAATAATGTATACTATCAGTCTGGTCCATACTAAATGGACCCAAATTATACTGAATAATCTGAATAAAAATATAAAATTATTGATGGAAAAAGCTGCAAATTATGAAAAGTTACAGAGATATAAATAACATGAAGGGCAGGCTCTTAATATAGACCAACTAAGAACACTTAGTGATGCCTGGCCTATATTTTAACACAGAGAAGTCTAAGTTTTTCATTAAAAGAACAAAGAAAATTTACAAGATAGAAAATGATTTTGTAAAAAGGAGTTACTGTGTGAAAAGAAAGCAACAATACTAATAGGCCCAAGCAGACACACATTCTCAGAGCAAAGTGTTGGCAAAAATTATTCTTATTGCCCAAGGTGGATTAAACCACGACACAGGAGCTGTTGCCACTACACCTCTCTGTGGTTTCAAAAAGGTCATTACTGGGAGAACATCCTGAAAAAAGAGCTCCAGAAAACCAAGGGCTTTACTGAGAGAAATGATACTAATTTGTGATGATAGGAGGGCCTTCTGAAACTCCAGTTGTCAGGTTAATGTGTGAGAAGTTCAGCAGAGAATTGTGGTGTATAAGTACAGAAATGAGTGAGTGGATGCCCAAATTGCAGTGGTATGTACTTGAAAAAAATCTGACTAATTTTTAATTTATATGGTTTGCCACTGAGTCTCTGTCTCCAAACAACCACAACTAGGAAAACAAGCCCCTTATAATTTGACTCAATAATTATCTGTAAGACTAAGTATAAACCAAATACTTCAATTCAAAATCACAATTACTAGTAAAAGTACTAATAAGAGCAACCGCTAATTGAAAATTACTAAATAATTGCTAAGAAGCTCTTTAAAAATAAGCTAAGTATCATTGTAAATAAAGAAAGGGTTTGATATGCCATTGAGAAGGGCCTGGAATGAAAACTGCCCTACACATTTCCCACCTACCCACTACCTCCTAAGCAAAATCCACCAAACCCTAGGCACACATTATCCACCTACAGTTTCACCTACCTGCATCAAACCCCATCGCTGCCCAGCCCTGTGCCCTTCAGCAAACCTGCACTAAGCTTGGCCAAGTACACATTGCAGGACAGGCATAGAATTCAGCATGAGCTTGATAAATTGGAGAGACCTATTGCAAGCACAGGATGAAATTAAAAATGTTCAAGAGCAAGAAAATGCAGTTAGGCAGAGGTAAACATACGCACAGGCAGCACCTGGCTGCATGGCAAGTATATAAAAAAAGGGAACAGAGAGTACAGAAGTCAAAAATATCAGGCTGTTGCCAAGAAGGCATGAGCAAGGGTGACTGTATTAGCAGGAACACAGCTTGCAAGGAACCCAAAATATTCCTTCCACTTCATTGAGATTTGATATGTGTTCAGCTGGATCACTTGATCCTAGCTTGGTGAGACCCTACAGGAATGGGAGAGACAATCTAGGAAATGCCCAAAGTGAAAATGAATGATCAGAGGGCTGGAAAACATGATGTTCAAAGAAGAATTGAAATATGTGGCACTGCCTAGCTTAAAGGAGAGAAGGCTGAGAAAAAGAGAGAGACTTGGTAACAGCTTTCTAGCTTATCCTGAGACTTCCAATAGAAGTCAGAAGAAGTTAAAATCTGAGCACACTGGCCAGTTTACATACCATGCTAATACGTTAAACTCAAATCCTAACTTACATTTTTCAAGAGATAGAGTTCGACAGTGTTTTCCAGACAAATATCCATGCATTACAAACAGCTGTGAGAAGTGGCTGCTTTTCTGACGTGAACAATAATTTCGCCTGGTACTTTGATTGACGCAAATGCTCAATCACATTCAAATCAAAATAGGAGGAAGCTACTATTTTCCATGGCTTCCTGTAGGACATATGCACTGTTATCCCAGAGGAGAGGGCAGGTTATGCAATTGCTGAGCAGCTCTGGGGAAACGTTTCCAGCAATTATTTGGAAAGGACTGAGAGAATAAACTTACAAGACATTCTCATCATTTAGTGTTTTCATCACTAAATAACGATTAGATTTTAAATGAATTGGATTTTAGTTGCTATTTCACTCTCCTTATGCACCTGAATGGAGGGGAAATGGAAACTTGCCTCACTAGTATTAGGATTCTTCCACCGTGTGTGTGTGAAAGCGCTGGCTAATAAAGAAGTGGAATAGTTTCCTCTGCCTTATCATATTCTAGCCTCACTGGCCATACAGTACAGTCCTAAACTTGATTTAGGAGCCAAAATGGACCAACTGTTTTCCAGATTTAAGGGATGGCAGAAAGACAGCCAATTCCCACTTCATAGCAAAGCTAAATGCTGCTCCAATTCATCTAATGAATAAGTCAGACAAGTTAACAATGTTGACATCTGAAACCTTACTTTTTTCTCTTCTAAAGGGAAATGAAATAGAATTATATTACTTTCAAATAAATTTAAATAAATATAGAGTTCTTTGAGCATAAATTATCACATAAATACTTCTCCTCTGGTTACATACTTCCGTATTTATTCTCACTAATTATCCTGAGTTAGCAGAATTTCTAATTTATGTGCCTTGAGCATACAAAAAAACCCTCACTTTTTTATCTCCTTACATGACAATATTTGCAAAACATCAGATGAAAGATTTCACCTAAATAATTTTTCCATCCACCAGTCCTGCAATAGCATGGCCTACTAATGGAAAAGCTTCCTGGCTTCAACACTGAGCTCTCCAGCAGCTTCTAAACTTGAACTGGACATTTTTATTTATGTGTCATTACTACAAGCCCTTCTCAGGTTTAGAGCTACTCCACATCAATTCTATCCCCTGAGCTCTGGAAACAAACTGGAAAGCTGGGCGAGAGCTAAGATACACGGAGCTTTTTCAGAGCACTTTGGAAGCCAAAATTATGGAAGACTTTTTCCACTTCAACCATTCATTCTTTGTTATGCTTGGCCTCCATCTCCTCCTGTCACCTTAAAAATGAAAACAACATGTTCATTATTATTCATGGAAATTCATCGGATACGGGGAAGGTATCCCTTTTCCCCCCCCAACTGTTCCGTTTTTATTTCTTTTGGGAAAGACCATGCTATTCTTTGCTTGGGTAGCAACCCTTTGAACTGTTGCTTTGCCACTGAATTCACAGGAAGTCAATCATTTGCATTGGCTTCACTGATTCTTATCTGCAGGCTACATCAGGGCCCCAGCAGCAGCAGCTGCACCCATGGGTCCCAGTTCCTTGTGACATGGAGTACAGGGATGCTGGATGCACCTCGGCTGGCCTGGTATTTAACGTTACATGTTTACAGTGCTCCTCGGTGCAACCTCTGTTCTTGACTAGGGCATACTGGATGTTACCACAGGATAAATGCTTATTTCTATTAGTGCTACTCCTAATTACATGAAATGAGACGCTATCTATTGCAGCTGACATAATTGCATTGACCATTACCTTGTTATTCTCCTACGAGACAGAGAGAAAATACTATCTTACTTTTTAAATACAAGTAATTAAATTATATATTTGTATTCCTCCTTTTGTAAACAAACTCTTTCTGCTTCTTTACAAAAAAGATATTTCCATGTGTTTAGTCCTTCTTGTGTTTCCTGTCTAGATCACCTCTGATGATTCTGCAATTGCTTTTTGAGACTGGATGAGCAGTACTATGATCAAGATTCCATATGAGCCCATTCAGGGAATGGCATTTCAGTTACTTATAAAATCTGCATTCTAAAAATGTATGTTTTACATTGCAATTATACTTCAGCATTTTAACACAGTGTCGTTTTCCAAAACCTCTGCCTAGCTTAGAAGCTTTAAATGCCATGTCTACTGTAGCCTCAGAACTCTTTCTGAAATGAAATGGTTAATGCAGAAATCTGTGATTTACACAATGGGTTTATTTTATTTTTTTGGTAACATACCACACTATCCAGGTTTTGGCACTAAACATCTGCTTCATTTATTGCCATGCTTTCCGTTTACGCAGTTTGCTTGGTAATTCTGTGTTTCCCTTCTGAAAGATTTGTCTTTGCCTCGAACAGCAGCTTGAGTTGTGCTGCATGTAACTGGCTTATGCTTTATCTTCACATTTGCTCTCTGGTCACCATGCACAACATTCCCTCTGAGATTCCCTGTATAGCAGAGTAATGTTCATGTAAAACCTCCCTTTCTGTGTGCCTCATGTTACACACAAACTCTCACCACCAAAAGACACACGTGTCCAAGTGAGTGCTACACACAGATGTGACACAAAGACACAGAAGAGAAAACTTTTCCCTCGAGCTCCTGGACAAGCTCTGAATCCCTTCGCTGTGAAGTTTCTGCTGTAGCCCCTTATCAAGCTGCAGAATCCCACCTCTCTATATACAGGAGATATCTCTCTGTATCAGGAGTCTATATACACCTGAAAGGGGCATAAGAGCAGCAGAGAATATTTCATACAATAGCTCTCAGTTGACTACACAGGAGAATAATTTTCAAGACTCTGTATATTCCCTTCCCCTGAAACATTCTCCTATTCGTTATCTTACCTTCAAAGACACTGCACGTGCGGCAACACAGGAAGCCA
>VZTG01007062.1:157998-216127 GCA_013397845.1 Melanocharis versteri
CGGAGCATTCGAGACCGGAGCTCCGCCCGAGGAGGGGGGCCCGGGAGCCCGTCCAGTGCGGAGAGCGCCTCTGGGACGCTGCGCCTTCCCCCGGGAGGGAGGCGGGGGCGCAGCCCGGGCAGGGCGGCGGGCAGGGAGGGGATCCCTGCCCGGGTGAGCGGGGTGCAGCCCGGGCCGGGGATCGCTGCCCGGGGAGCGGGCGCGCTGCCGGCAGGGGGCGGCGCGGGNGGGCGGGTTCTTGCGGAGAACCCGATATTGAGGACCTGAAGAGCTCGTCTGGGCGTTTTCCCCCCTTGGCTTGACATGCTGCCTTTTGGAGATAAGACGAGGTATTTGCTCACTGTTGTCACACACTTCAACAGCGGGACTTCAAGTTGAATTGGAGTAAATTCGGCTATTTTTAGAAGTGGAGTCAGGTTTCCATTTTGAATATTTTCCGATAAACAAAGCCGCGGGGATGCAGAGCCCGGGCGATCTGCAGCTCCCACGGTATATCTTAGCGGGAGCTCGGGTTAGTAAGTCCTGCGGTCGGCTCCTCGGACACGCCGTCTCGGCGGGCTCGCTCCTCTGCGCTGCGCTCCCGCTGCCGAGCCGCTCGCACCATCTGCTCACCGCTGCTGGTTTGCTTCTTCCCCGAGTCACTTAGTAGGGATGGATGCATTCTGAATGAGGTTTTGCTGCTGCTGCTGCTCCTCTCTGCATGGGATGGGGCGGTAAGAAGAGAAATCCCCATTAATAATTGACTCGCAGAGAGCTAGAAAGCTTCAGGGGTCACCTGCTTGCTTGTGACCATCTGTCCCCTTTCTTCTGCTGCTACTTCCTTAGGTTCATTTAACAGAAAAAAAAAATAAAATGCCTTTTAAAATGTCTTTTAAATGTTGATTTTTTTTTTTAAAAGGCTGTGCCTAGGTGCAGGATGCATAGATGGAAGTAGTTAACCTTGATGCTCTCCAGAACAGTAGTGCATGGTGTGGCACTGAAGGGCAGCTTGTTTGCCCAGGAAATAGGGTGTTAGCAGCTTTGAGAAGTAGCATTTTCCTAGTTCAGCCTGTCACACTTCCTTTGGAAACTGGATGTAGTATTGAACAAATAGGAATGCTAATTAATAGTAACCGCCGTGTCAGATTTGTTTTCCCCATGGGCAGGTTTGGTTAGTCCTTTTTTTTTTTCCTTCATGCTGAGGCACAGTTTTGTTGTGTGCCGTTCTGAAAGAGGCAGTACTTCAGAAAATACAATTCAGTCGAGTCTCCGTAACCGCAATGTTTCTGCAGTTAGAGAGGGGTTTGCAGAAATACTGTGGACTTTTGAGTCCTCGCTTGGCAACAATTCTGTGATGTTTTTGAAATGTTGGAAACATTGCAATTGTCTCAAAACTCTCTTCTCTGCTGTCTTGCATGGAATGGTTTTTTGTCCTTATTGTATAAATAGAAAACTATATATTATAAGGAATACCTCTGTTATATGTAAGTTTGTGTTTGAAAAGACAAATGACTTGACTCTATGTTGGTTCAAAGATGATAACATGTAGAGCTGAGTGGTTTGAAGAACTGCTGTACTTTGTAAAGAGGTTTAATGTTCCACTTTGTAGTGTTATTTAGGGCTTGAAAAGAGAAAACCCTAACATTTAATACCGTGCTTTTGTTTTAGCTGAATCTTTGCAGAGTAGCAAACATTGAACAAAGACAATGCTGTTAATGTTTTGCTACTTAGCATTATATTTACTCTCTCAAGTAAAGCAGTGTTCCTTGAGCTACTTTCAACTCTTTTCTAATCATTATTTACTGCTTCTCTTTTGTTTTGTTTCGTAATATGCCAAAGTTCTCACAGGTTCTGAAAGAATAGACCAAGAAGTTAGTTAACTTGGTATCTTGCGGAGCACAGAGGCATATTCAGCTGCACGTTGGGAGGCACAATTGCTAATGGATAAATATAGTTTCTGTATCTGTTTCTCAAATACTTTACATAGGAATAGGAAAAGATCACCAGCTCCATCATTTATGACAATGTAATGCAAGCCGTTTCCACTCATATTAATGAGTTTTGAATTAGAACCTAATTTAGCAATTTTATAATGAGTTTTGAATAGTTCATATATTTTTTCTGCAATTAATTAATTCCCACAGTGTTTTATATGGTAGTTCTGTTGCTAATTTCCACACACAAAGAAGTTTTAATTAGGTGTCTAAGTAATACTTATAAGAGGTATGCTTTGTGTGGTGTTATGCCTGCAGATTTTTTAAAGTATGGGCTAAGGGTTATCATCTCATATAATTGAATAGGTGCCTCCTGATCCAGTTTGCATAGGACAGTTTGACATTAGAATCTGTTGTTGTGGTTTGAATAAAAACTGTATTTTCTGGCAAGGTGGCACTTTAAAATGTGTTTCTTTCTATTCACAATTTGGTCATAAAGTGACAACTGTTGGAGTTGCTGTGCTCCCCAGTCCATGCTCTGGATTCTTGGAGAGAAGGGCTGCAGGTCATCTGCTTAACAGGTGTGCGCCTGCATTCCTCTCTCCCCTACGATGTGTTGCAGAAGATGAGCACATTCCAAGGGCTTGCTCCTTGTATTTTGATCTGCAATGCCTCGAGGCTGGCAGTGTCTGCAGGAAGGCCACATCCCGGCCTCTTTCCAGGCTGGGCTGGCTTTATGGATATTCTCTGATAAAACTGCGTTGATTGAATTCCACCTGTGCAGTGTGAGGCTATAATCCTACAAGCGTGTAATCCTCCTGAGTCCTCCCTCCATTGAGTAGGTGAATAAATTGGGATCCCAAGAGTAGGAAGGTATGGAATCAGTTATTTATTACTTTATTTCGTACCAAGGAAACGAGTGCTATGCGGAGGCAATATAAAATAGCTGTTATCTGTGAGGTGCTATTCCAGGATGACCAAAGTGCAGTACGACAAAGGGAAAGTGTGTCACCAGCACACTCGGGGACGAGATGAATTTGGTTCACTCAGTGAGACTGTGCTGGCTGACAAAACTTGTGGCTGGAGAGTTTGGTACCGCACACCTAAGGGTCAAGCGTTTCTAAATGCCTAGCTCCTATGAAGTTTAAGCTTTTTTTTTCCAGCTCTTCTTGTTATTTTTTCCTTTCCAAAGTTTTTGACTTGCCTATCATATTCTGGCTTCCCAGAAGCAGAAACATTTTCAAGTAAGGTTATTCTTCTTTGTTGCTACAAATATAGTTGTTCTAACAAGATGCTATAAAGGCATAATCTACAGGGTTTTTTTGGTCACATTTATGGCTAAATTCAATTACCCTTTCTGCCTTCCTGAAGTTTTATCTTTTTACATTCCTTTAAAAAAACAATCCATGCATTGCCATGCTCAAACATCACACTTATTTCAACCCGCTATGGAATATTTCTGTATTTCTGACTTCCTGTTTGTCCCTGTTTTAAAAATGTGGGAGTGAGTCTCTCTTAGCGCTCTTTGCACTCAGAAGCAGCAGACTGCCAAAACAGCCAAAGTAAAATTTCTCCTCTTGATTAGAGGTAACTGCATTATTACAGGCAGTTTTTGTCTGATTCCCTAAATGTATGGTGTGATGAAGACAAATTATTGACCCAAATCTTGTATGCCCTTCAGTGGAAATAAGATTATTTTGTTATAAATACATCTTGGCTTATTAGGAGGTTTGAGAAACATTTACGAATGAATTAAGGTGGGGTTGTATTTGGAAAAATAAGTGTCCTTAACAGCATGATACTTCGCAGTGCTTCACTGAGGATTCCAGAACTGGTGTTTACTGGGAAACTGTGCTAAAATTCAGATACTGCATTACTTGAATATATCAATTACATTTATTACTTTGAAAAAACTCAAGCACAGTTCTTTGGGGTTTTTTTTCTTTCTTGATGGCTGGTGGACAATCAATTTGTAATGTACTGCCTGCAGTACTACATTATTCAGGAAATTTGCCTTCTAGTCTCTGTCTAGAGGGCTTTTAAAAATGTCTTTCATTTTGAGCCAGCTATCTGAAGTTGGATCTCCTAACTATAATGTGTCAAATGAATTCTGTGCATTGGCAATGTGTGTGTGCTTAATTTTTTGTAGTTGAATGAAAATTCTGATTTTCAAAGATAGAGCTGTTGGAGGTTTTCTGCACTGAACTGGCTGTGGCCTGTGTTTTTCTTAAAAAGGTGTTGCATACAAAAAAAAGTCATAATCCTAAAAATGCACAGGTATGAGCCATACGCACTCCTAACATGACCTTGGTAAGTAGACAGTGGGCTTTGAACTTCCATGGTTGAAGGACCCCCATAGCTTTCCGGGGGTGGCACAGAATCCTGTGCAGGTGGTTGGGATATGCTAAAGGGTGCTTGCTTTTCTAAGTTACCCTATGTGAAGCATTTGCAAGAGGGCTGCAGACCCACTGATTCTTGGGACCATGGCTTGAAAACCACAGGAAGCAATGGTGTTAGTGCAGGGGATCAGAATATTTTCTCCCACTTAGTTGGTTTTATTGAATGTTTACTGAGCTTTTCTGAGAACTAAGTACAGGAAAAAGATTTCTCTGAAATCTTGGGAAGTTTTCCTGTTGGTGTAATGATGTTCATAGTTATCCCACTTATAAATAATGTATCCATATCCTTCCTTATGCCTTCCTTGCTAACAGCAAAGTTTTAAGATCATCCCAAAATATTTTTAACTACTGATTCAAAAAGCATTCAGGAAGGTGAGGAATGTTACTCGTATTCATCAAGCCGTAAATGTGATTGAGTGCTTCTGGCATTTGTTGTTGGAAATAAAGTGAGGTGTGTGCTGGAGTATTTTGGAAACAATCTCTAAAACAGCAATTACTGTAGACTGAATAAACTGTCATTTGAGAAATGATAAGAAACCACTAACTAGCAATTTACATCTTAAATTCCCTCAAAGCTCTAAACTGAACTCCTACGCAGAATCTTTGGTGTGGAGAAGAACTAGTCAGCAGAAACTGTGAGTAGCTACATGGAGAATGTGCTTTCACTCGGTTCTGCTTGCCCTAGGTGATAAAGAAACAAACGGGTGTGCACAATACATTAAGGTTTACCTGTGTATTTTAATTAGAGGATGGGTAGAAAATAAGATGGGGTGAATTACTCTGACAGTTAACATCCCTTTTTGGCTCCTTCTGTTTAAGGGTAACTATTCCCATATTACGGTACTTTTGATAATACCAATAGGCATTTAAATCTCATTTCCATTGTTGGGTGTTTTTTTGGCTGTAACTGGGGAGATTTTGGAGAACAGGGTCAAATTCCTGGCAACTGGGGGAGAAAAGCGGAGCTGAGGCATACATTGCCTCTGCAGGAGATTTAAGGAAGTTCGACATCTTTCTTTGATTTCTAAATTGTAGAGGTTCATGGAAATTCTGTGTTGGATTTCTGCAGAAGAATCCTCACATGAGGAGAATTTAGGTAATACATTCTTGACTTGAACTAATGCTGCCACCTATTTTCATTTTCACCATTAAAGCATTTTGGTTTTGTCATGAAAAAAATACAATTAATAAAAGCACAGTATAGAACTATTTCTCTTCCTTACTGGCAAAGAAACATACATAAATTTACATGGAATGCTTTCTTATTTATATGATTTACTTGAAGAAAACTGTATTTTAAAAAGGGCATTAAATACAAAAGGAGCTATTTGCAAAGTGCTAGAAAAAAGCCCTACTCAAATAGCCCTCGTGGATAACACAATGGTTGCAATTTCACATAGGGTCTGGCACTGAAAATATAGCCACAAAATATATTTGCTTAGTAAAAGATACATATTTTCCCACTTAATTGTGCATTATGGAGAACTCACCCCAGCAGAGAGAGCCATCCCAGAGCCTCTGCACCCCTTAAGTCATACCTAACCCCTGGTTTAGGAATTTAGGTGGAACTGAAGTACTGCCAAAGATTTACATCAAAGAGGTCTCCAAGCAGGTGTGCTTTTAACTCTTAATCCATCTTTCACTAAAATTACTGGTATTGTCCTACGGCTTTCCCAACAAAATCATTCGGTACACAGTTATTTTTAATTTTTTCTTTTTTTGAGCTTGGAGCAAGAAGCAAACATAAGGAGGAGAAATAAAGGTCATGTTTTAGTATTTGAACTTTAATCCCTGAGGATTTATTCTGTCTTTCTTTATAGTGCAAATAGGAAGTCTCTTCTGTGGAGGAAAGCTTTCTTGTAAAAAGTGAAGCTTGAAGTTAGGTTATTAAAGAAAACTTGAAAATAGCCGAGAATAGCCTGTCAGTGTCAGTTTTCCAATTTGAATACTTTTGCTACAAATAATAAAGCAACCTCTGCTTCTATTAAAAAAAAAAAGAGCATTCAGACAAGATTAAAATTTCATCGTTCTAAGAAGTTATTTCAGTCTCTTATGAGCATGGCTTGAATCAAGAATTAACGTTCTAAATTAAGAACTGTATTCAAACAGAAGTCATTTGTGCCTCTTGAAATGTTTAAAGCTAGATGTATGCTAATATATTTGACCGAGTGGTGCTAAAAAACTGTCACTGTCATACTTCATATTCCAGAACTGCTTGCCTACCACTGTGAGAAATGGCATCTCCGCTAACTATGATTGGGAAGGTTTCAAGGAAAAACATCTATTGTTTTTGTCAATCTACTCTTTTGGTCAGTTTGAAAACTCTTCTTTTACAGTCAGTTTACCGTTTCCATCTAATGAGGCCTTATACAATATATTTGAGTCTTGCCATTGCTAGCAAAGAGACAAAACCACTTAGAATGTGACTGTGAAATAGGAAGTACTAGAAAGAAAATAGGAAGGCAAGCATAATATCCAAGTGGCTTTGCATTTCAAACTCATTTGCTAAAAGTGAATAGTTTTGGAGTTTTTGCTAATGCTTTAAATTATTTCCATGTCTAAATTATGTCAAGATATTGGAGAGAAATTCAAAGACATCTAGTGGTTATTTTCTGGAAGGCAATTGAGAAAATAGTTAAGTTTAGCTTGAAATATTGTTGAATTCAACACTGGCAGGATTAGGCTACTGGAATTCAGATATTTGGAAGCTGGCATTTTGTAGTAGGCAAGTCTGTAATCGCTCTTCTGAAGTGTGTAATCAGTAGCTGCTGGTTTGAATGAAAAATAAGCAGAGCAGTCCACGCAACTACTAAAACATTACACATCGTATATATGAATGGTTTGTGAGCAACAGAGAAATCAGGGAATTATTTGCAGTTTCACTGAAAACTACTTATCGCTGCGTTCCATTATGGAACTGCAAGTGTTACACATTCTTTGTGCAAGATAAGTGACTCTCATTTACCAGCATTGTTGCATCTCAGTGTTACCTTTGCATTCTGTTTTTTGCACGTTTTCTCCAAAGGTTCCCAGCAGTTGTGCTGAATGGCCACATTGGTGTGTTCTTACATAGGCAGCGTGGTTATATGTAAGCAAGACAATCACAACCTGGCTGTTAATATTTAAACATCTTCACCGGGTTGGTTTTTTTGAGAAGTCTGCTGTGTACTTTGAAGATAATTACAATTAAGCAAAGATGGGTACAATAAATTATTTAATATTCCCAGTGTATGAGTAACATAGTGATTAGTGTTGTGTCAGTGTGGTTTGGTGCATACAGCGCAGGAAATAGCAAGGGTCTCTTCAGCTCTACGTGTCCCCTCCTGCATGACCTGGCTCAAGACATGTTGCTTCCTTGTGCCTGTGTTTTCTCAACCATTGATTTTCTATTTTTCTTGCCTATTAATACTGAAAACTTCTTGCTCTAGGGACAGGTCTACTTTCTGTGCAGCATTTAACAAATTGGGGCCAAAGAGTCTTAATTCCTCTGAAGCTCACAAGCTCACAAACTGCAGATTACGTGTGCTTGTATATGAGCAGTGATAGAGAGGAGGATCACACCATCTTTTTTCTTTTTTTCTTCAATGTTTTGCCTGCCATAGCATTTTTATCCCCTTCTTAGCACTATCGCTTCAGAATTCCTCTCCAGTTTTGTCATCTGCTGATGAAGTCACCAGCCAAATTCAGCAGTCACTACTGTCGTGTTTTACAGCGGAAAGACTGGATTTGGCTGATAGGAGTGACTAAAAAATGGTAACTTCATATTCTACTATTCATGAACTCTGGGATAAATTAGAGCTTTCTTGAGTGAAGGCTCATACTAGAGGATGATAGTGCAGTAAAGGATGCACCCAGGTCATGAGGAATGGATGCTGTAACTCCTCAACATGCAGTGATTGCCATGGTGGGACAGAGACACTGCATTGAGTTTAACTGTCTGCTTGGATCACTATGGATCAGTATCTGCTTCTGCAAGTTCTAAACTACAGCCAGGGTCTTGTCCTTACAATCAGCTCTTGACAATTCCAATGCTTACGGAAGACTGTTTGTATGAATAGTCACAGGTGTTGGTGTCTTCCTGCAGTCCTTTCAAAATGACATCTTAATTGTACATGGCACTCGCTGCTAATTTCCAGGAACCTCACTCGTGGCTCAGGACGTGTCTGGTGTCAGATATCTGCTGAGCTAATTCTGTGCTGTGAGACTCCTTGTGTTAGTCATAATACCCTTCTTGTCATGCATTGTTAAATAGGACTGAGTGTCAACAAGCAAATGCATGTCAAGACACCGAGAGATTTTAAATAGAGTTAGAATACGTCAGCTCATGCGAAATGCTGGTTCTTCCACCCGTGTGTGTAACTGGGTGAGTAAAACGAGCTAAATAGTTTCCTTGTTAGAAGAGGCATTTGGTAAAGGTCACTGAACACTGTTCTTTTTCCAGTTGAATTTGAATGGCTTTCCTGTTGCCCAAAGTAAAATGCTTAAAAGGCTGGAAGTTGAAAACCATGCTTTAACCAGTTTAGTTAAGGAGTTGTTGTTGTTGTTAATCTAAAGAGCTTTGTGAGAATCATGCACTATGTTGGCAAATTATTGAACCATCACCCAAGAGACATTAAAGGACAGGAATATGTTACTCATACTTACTCAGCTCCACATATAGTTCTGTTCAATGTTTAAGTGCTTCATAAACAGTGCAGATACCCAACAAGTAGTCAGTTCTTGTTAAATGTAATTCCTTTCATGTGAAAGGTTTTACGGCTGTGTTCCACATCCCTCAATAACCTCCATAAGAAATGTATGCTTATTTTACACAGTAAAATGGCAAGAGGGTGAAAAATTAATAATCTCACGGCCACAGTTTGAGAACAGGCATTAGAATTCAGAGTATATTGTTCTTACTGATTGCTATTGCTACACCATTAAGGCCTGGGGAAATCATAATACAACGCTGCAGAATAAATAAAATGACAGGTTTCGGCTGATAAATCAAAATTCTGCTTTAGCTTTTGCTTTATGCATGAAGGGTACTGGGCTCTTTCTCTGCCTTGCATCTTGTATCAACACATTCACGTATGTAAATTCAGTGTAAATCAGGAGAAGGGAAAATGATAGCTTTTTATATTCTCCTTTCCTCAGGACTAAGTAAGCAGTGAATCAGATTGCTCTGCAAATTGCTGTCGCTCATCAACAGCATAGGTTCATTTCCAAACATGCCTTCAAACGAGCATTTTCAATTACACAGCTTCTGAGCCTCATCACTCATTGGAGAATGCCCTTCATCTGGTACTATGTTATTACTGTGACTTTTCAATCTTACCTGCCATTAAAGCCAGTCCTCAATGCTCAGAAACCAAGCCAGCACACACGTGAATCTGGGTCAAGTCACCAATCTTCTTTAAAACTATCAATTATTCTGTACCTACCTTCTTGTGTCTGAGGTTTAAATGCATCCAGCTGGCATTTGCAGGTTCTTTTCTGCAGCCTTAGTGCTAGATGATAGTTTTGTTTTGGAGAAGCTAAAATTTCTGGGTAATTTTTTACTTTGAGGAGATCAGAGTAAAACAAAAAGGACCCATATAAAACACATCTGCTGACAAGAGTTACCAGCACTGATTTTAGAGGTTGCACTGTATTTACATACAGATTTTTGTATCTTTAGCTTTTTAATTTTCTTAAGGACATTTTTGGTCATTTTAATTGAAATTTTTTATATAGCATGTTTCAGTTTAATAAGTGAAAATTCCAAGTGTTACCAAATGCTAGCATCTTATTTTGACTCTCGCTGAAACAGCTTATGCTAATGCGACACTGTCCTATGCAAATCATATTATGCATTGCAGTAACAAATGGCCAGAGCTCCCACATTTAACATTTATCCTGTTTAGGTACTGTAAAGTAATATTGTTAAAGTCAAATTTCTGATAATACATTAGTTGTTCTTTGCTTCACTGCAAGAAACACTTGGATGAGGTAACGCTACAAAAAATAGGTATGACTGCTTTAATAAAAGAGGATCATTGATTTTTAATAATTCAATTTTTATAGCATGTTTGCCTACACTTGAGGTCTCCAAATTATATGTGATTGAAAAAACTCTTTTGACCCTTCCTAACAGAAGTCAAATAAGTTTCCTTTTGTGGATGGTTTGCTATTAAAAATAATATTGTTGGACTTTGGATTTTAATTGCTCACTTTGCTTTGAATTAAGGGTTAATTGTGCTCACAGTATTGCATCCTACACAAAGATAAAGGTGTGCTGTAAGGAAAATAAGGCCATTGTACAGTGCTTTTCATATGTAACATACACTGATGCGTGTAACTGTTTAGTGGCTGACTAACCTGACTCAGTTCCATGGTTTCGTTCAGCTTCCCTCGCAGAATTCTTGTGGTCTGTTGAGCAAATAAAAAGTATCCCAAATTTAAAACATGACCACCATGAAAGGTTTCCAAAAGATCAGACTTGTTCATAGGATTTTTGCTGTTCCTAGGCTCCTATGTTATGTAATACAGCAAAACCCCATTTCTGCTGAGAGTAGGGCATGTGCTGTGAGGAATCCTCAACACTGAGTAAATGAAATTAAAAAGCCCTGTGTTTAAAAAAACCCAGCCAAACAAAAGACAAAAAGAAACCCAAGGAAAAACCCCTCAGATTTTGGGCAAGAAAATATTACAGTGATAAAAAAAGTATACTCATGTTATGATGATATGTATTTAGTGAGGACATTATTAGGGTTGGCTTCCTAGTGCTAAATTAATTTGAGAAGCACAGTTAAATACTAGAGATGCATGGCATTTTTTAATTGGTGATGAACTCTTAAAAATACAATTTTAGGGTTATTCAGTATTTGAGGTTGCGTTAGACAATGAGTGTCATCTGCAAGGAAAGGAAATAGGGGAGATGCATGAAAACAGTCTGTTCTTTCACTAATTTGAAAGGGTTTGAATTGGAAATATCCATGTTTCTTTGATAGTTTTTAAGCAAAACTTCTATGCTTTGAGTCCAACCAGCATTTACTATTAACTTGGAGGGAGGGGAAGTTAACTTAAATATAGTATATTGGCAACAGAAAAATAGGAAGGGCTGCAGGTGATTGACAGAGAGAATCAAAGTTCAAAATTATCTTTTTAGAGGTTAGAAACAGACCATTTTGTCTTCATATGAATATATATACATCTTATACAGAAATCCAAGTCTTAGGAATGGGAAGGACTGGAACTTTTCAATCACAAAATGATGGTATAAACTTCTGATCTGTACTCTGAAAGCCACAGTGTAAGTGGTCCTCCTCTGCCCTATTCAGGTATTTCCTTTAGGCAAAAATAGCTTCTTTTTTATGGGGCAGGAAATGTTAGTGCTTAATCTGGGCTAAGTGCTGCGTAGAATTGGAGAATATTGATACAGAGGAGCCTAAAGGTGCATCAGTGTCCTCTGTGTGAAAAGGTTTAGTTATCCTCTTCACAGTGTCAGCTTCCAATACGCGTAGAGGATTTTCAATTCACATCATTCACTGTATTTTTTGTTTTGTTTTACAGAGAAATGGTTAATGCATGGTTTGCTGAGAGAGTTCATACCATCCCAGTCTGCAAGGAGGGAGCCAAGTCCCAGAGCGAAGCCTGTGCCTGTCACCAGCCTGCCTGTGCCGAGACCACCAACTCTGGGACACCAGCGAGGAAAATCTCCGCTTCTGAATTTGACAGACCCTTAAGGCCTATTTTTGTCAAGGACTCGGTAGGAGCAGTGAGCTTCCTCTCTGGCTCTGACAAGAAGGAACAGATGCCTCTGCAATCTCCAAGGATTGAGACCAGTGCAGGGGATCAGTGCTCGAGACTATTAGAACTTGTGAAAGATATTTCGAGTCACTTAGATGTCACAGCGCTTTGCCATAAGATCTTCCTACACATCCACGAGCTGATCGCAGCTGATCGCTATTCCCTGTTCCTGGTGTGTGAGGACAGCTCGAAGGAGAAGTTTCTCGTGAGCAGGCTGTTTGACGTGGCAGAAGGATCCACCCTGGAAGAAGCTTCCAACAACTGCATTCGCCTGGAGTGGAACAAGGGCATTGTGGGTCACGTGGCAGCCATAGGGCAGCCTCTCAACATCAAGAATGCCTATGAGGTAAGGCAAGGAAAGTTACCTTCAGCAATTCTTGAAAAAAGAAGCCGCCACATTGTCAGCTGCCAGAATATTGCCATTTTAGTGCCTGTATTTGGTGCTGTATTGACTTAAAGTGGCCAAGATGCAAACCCAACACTGTGGGTTTGGTTATAATACATGTAATACAGAAACATGAAGCTAGGACTAAAAAAATTAGGAGTTCTATTGAGGTCATTATTCAGAGTTCAGCATTGAGGTGAATAAATGAAACAAGCAATCTCTGATAAAAGCAAAATGACTAACCACATTCATGAAACTGTGTTCCTCTGTGGGCGCACTTCTTTCAGTTATTTCTGTACGTTCTTCTTGATGATAAAAGGTAAACTAGGGATGGTTAATCCATGAGCGTATTTATTATGATAACGGGTTAGGCTCAAGAAAAGGCTTCTCCTGGGGTTTGGGTTTTTTGTTCTTTATAGCAGTTGTCTTTATCTACTGGCGCTTATGTTCCCCACAAATGCTTTTGTGTTGTTAACACACTGATAGTAACAACCTTATATAATTATTGGCTAGTAATGGAACCTTTGTTATCCTGGGTAACAGTCAAATCAAATATTAAACTTTTCCTAATCTATAAACCAAGGAAGAAAAAGAACTGGTCTTTAGGCTAGTAGTCTAATAATTGTATTTTTTCTTGTATCAGGATCCAAGATTCAATGCAGAAGTTGACCAGATCACAGGATATAAGACTCAGAGCATTCTCTGTATGCCAATAAAGAATCACAGGGAAGAGGTAAGTTGCAACCTTGGGATCACCTCATATAATACGATTTCCAGTCATGCTGATGCTTTAAACTTTCATTAGCTGGCAGTCATCATCTTCCAGTATAAAACCATCCTTTTTTTTTTTTTTTTTTTTTTAGAAAGACTGCTTATGTTTGTTTAGACTGTAATTTTATCTTATCTAGTTGAGTAATGTAAGGCAAAGGGAACTGTCAGGAAGAGTTTAATCCCAGATGCAGCAGTAGAATATACGTATTTAACTCTAGAAGTGCTGTTCCTGCTTCCTGTACTCAGTATCTGACAGCATTAACATTCTCTGCACACTTACTGGTCTATCTCAAATTGTGATTAAGTTACTGTACTTCAGCTTAGCTTGTATCTATATTGCTTAATTCAGAGGCCACAAACTGGGTTTTATCACTGTCGAAAAACTTGATCATTTTTACACTCTCTTAACTCATCGTGGTTCCTAATTTATTGCTTATGAGCTAAGTCCTTGACATCAGGCATTGAAAACCACATGGTGTTGATGTGATTCAGAAAAGTCATAACTTAAACCACTCCTAATTTGAAACTATGTGAATCTGCTCACTGAACTCTTGTCCATATTTCCTGTCCACACTGCTTCTCATGGGAGCTCTCTCATACCGTCTCATGCTATTGCAGGAGGGAGAATTCTTATTATGGGCAAACAACACCTTCTTGCCCTGAGTATTTGAAGAGTGAATTCAGTGAAGTTCATGAAAGCCAATGAATGGGGAAAAGATGAGATGCAGTCTTTGACTTAGGGAGTAAGGAAAGTATGGTTGGATTTTCTTTGATCCTGACTGTAGTGGCCTTCAGCCACATCACCAATTCTAGAATGCTCATAGAATGTAAGCCCCTCCACACAGTGCGTCAGAGCTTTGAAATGGAGATTTTGCTCTCCTGGAATTCATTTATTTTTCAGAGTATTTATAGTTTGCTTCCAGAAAGCTCAAACTCCCAAAAAGAAATGTCGTCAAGATTGATTTGAAGACATCATACCTTCTTTTTTCTGCTCTTCCATCTTTCACTACTCTTGTAGAGTGTCACCTTGACTTTTATTGCACTGAACCTTTTTTAAAATTAAATTAATTGATTAAACTCCCGCATTAACTTGTTTATTCAATCTTACTCTAGCTGACCCAGATGATTGGCCAGTATTTCCTTTCTTCACGTACTGCAAATTTCAGTTTAAATTATTTTTTTCCATTCTTCCAAGGACAGCACTTGATCCTTTCCTACTCCCACTCCTGCTTAAAAGTCTTTCCCTTTCTACCTGGCAGCAGCCAGTGCTGGCCCTGGGCCAGTGGATGAGCAAAGCAGATGCCGTGTGAAGAGCTGTCAGGGATCAGTGGTCCATGTCGGGCTGATGCAAGGCTTCCAATTTCACCCAAGCCATGGCATTTTCTTTTTGTCAAATGGAAAAAGATTATATGCTCTGTGGAACTGGGAACAGAAACGAGCTACAAAGCCCTGCTGGCTGGGGAGTGTGGAAGTGCTCACTTCTCACCAGGTGCTGGTGGTGGGTGGGGGAAGGAATAAGAGCTGCAGTCTGTTTGTCCAGCCCACCATGACTTAAGGGCTGAATAAACCTGCAATGGGCCGTGTCTTCGGCCAGCTTCCTCCTCCTGAGTGCATCAGCAAGCGGAAATGTAGCAGGAATTTGTTTATTTTGACAAGTTCAGCCAGACTGAAGTTTGAGGAGTGTTACCCTCATAGCCAATAACTTGAAGGTGCTAAACTGTAAGATTTCTTACAGGAAAGGAGTCTCTACCAGAAGGTTTTTCTCATTCTTGCTGTAACAAATGACTGACATGTTTTTGGAGAGACGTTGGAGTCAGTGAATCAGTCTTTAATTTTCCATTTGCAGTCTGCTGCTTTTTCTGTTTAAAAATCCCTCAAACAACAAAACCAGAATACTGGCTCCTCCCTGTTAAAATAACAAATAGATAAAATTTAAAAATCCCCAAAGCCCCTCTAGAAATACTGAGGCTCGTGAATGCTGCCTTAGCCCATGATGTCAGCAATCACAGTCAAAAGACGATTCTGGAAGTCATCCAAAAATAAACAGTGAGAAAGAGGAGCAACTGGGGTTTTCTGTTTGTTTGTTTAGTATTAGTGCAATTTTTTTAAAACAAAAGAGTCAGTAATTGAGAGGAGGAAAATCTCATGCTGATTACTAAATCCTCTGGGCCTGCTGAAGTATGGAGATTTTTCCAGTAGATGTTTTTCACATTTGCCTATATTTCCACGAGGCATGTGAGAAACCAAAGAATCGTTTAAAAATAACAGCTAGTAAGAAATTCCATAAATGAAAAGAAAACAATTTGATTCACAGAAGAGCTCATGGAAAGGACCCAGGAATTAGTAACAATGCAACACATTGCAGTGCAGTAAGATGATTTTACCTTTGATATGGTTTTGTAGACACTTGAAAACAGTCATTTTGATAGGACTGGATAGGGAATAGAAATCCTTATTCCATTCCTTAGCTTAAACCAACTTGTGGAGCTCTCCAGAGCTGATGGAAGACTCAGTACAGCTCTCCAGTAGGTTTGGAATAGCTGGAGAATGGATGATCTCTAAAGCACAGAGCCACCACAGCTACCATACAACATCTCCAGGAATTACACAATTTTCTGTTATTGCTGCTTTTTTTTTTTTTGAGCTGGGCATAGTAATTTGCATAAAAGTCAATCTCAGTTTAATTACTACTAAAATCTGTAGGATTTTATCATATGGAGCTTTTAGCTAAATTAACTGAGATGTCTCTCCCAGGCTGTATGTAAGACTGAATTTCCTAGTAACTGGCTAGGGAAATGTTGATGGTTTTTTTTCTGGCAATGCTTACTCAGTTGTTTGGTTTGTTGTTTACTGGGCCCTATCTCCTGTCACTGGGAAGCTCTTCCCAACAAATCAGGGGTGCTGCTATTTACAACAGCCTCTGAAAATACCCTGTTGAATTTTATTGTGTAAAATGGGACTGGGCATGTTACAGTTAGCCAGCTAAGTTATTTTCTTCCCCAGTGAACCCCTCAGATATCACACATCTTAATCACTGCAGCATAGAGCAGGTCTGGCCAAGCTGACTTTAAACAAACTCAGTTCCAGCAGCAGTCTTGCTGCAGGATTATGGAGATCAGTAATCTGCTTCTTGGGTGGATTTCCAGCTTATGCTGAGACACACACTATAGTAGCTCGACTGCTGCTAAGTGTGGAGGCTACTGCTGGCATGAGTGATAGAAGGGGACATGAAATTTTTGTTGATAAAAAATGAAAGTCTGTAAATACAGTTCTGTCACTGTAGGATAATTTTATAAGCTTGAATCCAACCTCTACAAGACCAGGAGAGCTAAGTAAGGTTAACATGACTTTGTCTTCTGAAGTGGGTATGTTCTCTTATTAAAAATGTCAAGTTTCCCATTTTCTGTTACTGTTCTTTGGCTTTAATGTAATTTTCCTTCAGGTGCTAGCAAAGTAAATAAAAAACATATCTCCTTAACAAGCAGAATTAATTACATTTTTAAGTCAGCTAAAGTAAGAACCTACTAAAAAAGGCACCAGCTGCCTGTAGAGCTGCAACAGCTTTCACAGAGTTAGGCCTGTAATTTTAATGTGCAAAAAATTGCAGCATGAAACAATCCAGATAAAATCCAGAGCACAGTAACCAGTACTGAAGTCATCAGTCATCACCTACTGGATACTCAAGGTAGCCTGCTACTTTTAGAGGCAGGACTCAGCTATTGCAAGAAAAGAGTAAAAATGAAGTTCTCTGATAGTTAGAAGAAATCTCTTCTTGTAATGTACATCAGGATGTATTAAATAGGAAAAGCAGCACAGCTAGAAAAGAAAGGTTGGAGAAGAAGTAGAGCACTGGAAGATCACCTGTGTTACCAGCAAGAATACAATCAGGAAAGCTGTGTTCAGATGTGGTAAACATGTGTAGGTATTGAATCAGCAGTTGATGGAAGGTTTGTTCTTCTCTGAGTTGGAAGTAAGGGAACAATTCCATCATCATAATTGCTTTTTGCCTTGGTGTATGTCTGTATTATGTGATCTGAATGGGAAATAGCAAAGTACTTGGTTTCTGATCCAAGGGGAATTTCCTTCTGCTCACCCCTCATGCTCTTTCAACACAGCAAACGTGGAAGAAGGCTCTTGTTGGGCACAGCAGGACTCCTGTAGATATACTGTGTTCTGTAATCTCACTTGCCTCGTCCAAACTGTGGGGGAAAGCCCAGGAAAAGGAGCCTGTAGCACTCCACTGTACACTGCTTATTTCAGTGATTAGGCCATAAACTCACAGGTGTCAAAGTATAGAAGATCCTAATACCTCAATGTTTTCCTTAGTCTTTGTTTTCTTCAGTCCAGAGTAATATCTTAAGCTTTTTTAGTTCCCTGTGTAGCTGAGCCCAGAGCAGTTGGTCACCTTTGATTCAGTTTTTCTGCTGGTGCAAACATAACTCCCAGCTGGACATCACAGATTGGACCTATGGTTATCTCTGATTTGTTTAGAATAAGTTTTAAAAATGAGGATTTGGGTTTCATACTGTGCTTAATATTCTCTAAAATGCAGGCATATATTCTCCATGGCCCCAAATGCTGCCACATGATTGACTTTTGTCCTAATTACATAATTACTTTAGTAACAGGAGCAGATCCTCTCGAGTTTCCTACATCTTCTCCTAATTACCTGGTTGCAGGCAAGACTCCAATGGCTAAAAAATGCCTGTCTGAAATTTTTCTCATTACTGTCTCTGCACCATATTCTATGGAATTCAGAGAAATGCACTGAAATTTGTACTGATATAAATGAAGCCAGAATTTGGATCAGTTTAGTTTTAAAAATTGTTCATTTTGTATGAAAAAGAAATGGGCACAATACGAAGTTGTCTGGAAGCTTAGAATGCCACTGAAGCAGCAACTAAAAAGAGAAAGGTCTGCACGTGCACAAAATTTTTATCCTAATCAAGTCAACATGAATTTTTAGCAGGTTTATTCTCTGCATTCCTCTCTCTCTCTTCAGCTAAAACCTGTTATTGAAAGACCTTATCAAAGATATAAAACTGACCATTGCTCTTGGAACACCTGCCTTTGTTAGTTTATCAGAAACCTGCAGTGCTGATGAAAGGAGCCTAAATAGTCTTTTTTTCCCCTGTATTATTATGGAAATTATCCTTTTACTGTTTTGTTATAGGTTTTTTTTTTTTAAGCATTGCAGATTTTCTTTTCGTGGAGGGGATGTATTTAAACAACCAACATGAAAGTACTCACCTTTTGGGTGAAAAGCCTCTGGCCTCGTTAAAGTTGTCTTAGCTCATGCTGGATCAGAACTGGAAAAAAAAATTAAATCAGTACCCAGGGAAGAGAGTGGCATGAGAAGAGGTCTAAGCATTAACCTCTGCACATGTAGGTTAACATAAAAGCATAATAACTGGTTAAGGGATTTGCTTTCATTCAAAGTCTGCCAGAGAAGTATACAGGCTAGTGGTACATTGTTATTACAGAAAGGAAGTCCACTGGATGAGAAATATTCCTCACTGAAGTAAGAGGTTGACTGTGGGAAAAAATGGGGTTGTATGGAATGGAGTTGACAGTTGAGCTTTATTTCAGACGGATATTTTTGAGCCCACAGTTGGCAGCGATTCACGTTAAAGAACAATGGCCTTACTTAGAGCATCAGTATTTTGGGAATGCTGGGCTGAGAGACAGTAAATTGTCTTCTTTTCCATTACTGCATGTATTCCATCAGTTTAGCAGTTACAACTTTAACCATTAATAGTTAAATACAACTTTTTAAACATGCATACCACACAGTTTTCCTCTGATGCTGTTTATCCTAAAAAAGCAAGATGAAAAAAACCCATCATTAGCATTTTGCATTGGTTTTACACTACTTACCCCTCAAACAAAGGAAGTTCTCTGCAGCTTTTTCTATCGCTTGTTGTAATCATGCTAAAAGATCTGAAAATATCTAAAAGCTTTGTGTATACTTTGTCAGATTAATAATACTTTGTCTCAAAAGGAATGGAAACACAGAATCATATTAGGGAAGGGCTAAGGCCTTCAAATCCTGTGATCTAGGAAATGTTTCTTTCTGCATGAGAGAGAAACGTTGATTATACTAACAATTTGATTTAATAGTCAACCAGGCAAATACCTGTAATGATCATTTATTGTCTTGTATAAATATGCCTGGAAATGGAATCCAGTGACAGACCCCTAAAAATTAGCTGATTTCTCTATTTTGAATACACTAGGTTGTTGGTGTGGCTCAAGCAATCAACAAGAAATCTGGAATTGGCGGTACCTTCACTGAACAAGATGAAAAGGTATAAAAGCTGGATGTTTATGTCTCTTCTGTTTTCGTAGGGGAAGGGGGGATGGATATGTTTTTAATTTTCCTCCTGCTCAGAAATTTTCAAGTTATTAAAAATTAAACGTCTCTGAGAAAGTAAACATTCCTGGCAGTACTGCAAATTTTTTTCTTTATGAGGCCATGAGAAATGTGGATGTGAAATAATTTAGTTTCTGGATCCCCATGTCATGTATCTCTGAAATACAGGCTTACTCTACTGGAATGCGTTGTAAAACACTTTCATAACTTTCAATGGACATAACTTTTAATTAATTGGTTCTAATTCTCCTGACAAGCCCAACAAACACAATTTGAATATTAAAATTTGTAGAGTGATTCTCTTTTTAAATACCGTGTCACTTCTCAGTGTAGCATTTGCAGGAAAACAAAAAGCTTTAGATAAATTATGAACAGTATATGAGAGAATCAGGAGAGCAGATAGTAGAATGGATTCCTAATTCTCCCAGTGCAGTTGTTTTCCAAAAATTTCCAGACTTCACGTTCAGATTGGTGGGGCAAAAACCAGGCTGTGCTCAGGCTGAAGAAGTTGGCTTAACAATCAGCAATAAAAAATCAGAATTCACCCTTTCTCTTTGAAAACTTCCCCTTTAAAACCAAATGCACACTGAGTATCTGCAGGCTATCAGAATTAATCTCATCCTGAATGAGGAAAAACTTGTGGATTTGCTATGTTAGCAAATTTTTATTTTCCCTTCCCAAGAGACTGAATTCCCTCAGAGGGATTGGTTGTCTGTGGTTAGTTTTTCTAGATAAAATATGCATTGCTGCAGAATTATTTTTCCCTTTAAGCTGCTTTTCAGATGAACCTTACTTGTACCAAGATAATGATCTTCAGATTTTAGCTTAAAAAAAGGAGAAGAGATTCTTGAGGAAATAAGAAATTATGACTAGCTGAAAAAAACCCAGACCCTGAACGTGCGGTTGCCAAAAATAACAAAAATATCAATTAATACTTCAGAGTGAAAACAAAGCGTTGCAGTAGCTTATCTTTGAATAGAGTTAAGATGCTGTGGGACATTATCTCTGTGAGATGTTGATGTTCATTTGTCTCCAGGATTTTGCGGCGTATTTGGCCTTTTGTGGGATTGTTCTTCACAACGCTCAGTTGTACGAGACGTCTCTGCTTGAGAACAGGCGCAATCAGGTATGGCCAACAGGTTTGTTCCAGGGACACAGAAATTAGGAGGGTTTGCAAGTAATCATCCTCTTCCTCTTTCTGCTGTGGTAGTTATTCCTTGGCTGCTTTTAATCCCTGTGACTGAATGCTGTGTGTCTCTGGTAAAGCTCTCATGAGCTGCACTGGGAAGAGGCTGGGCACATTCCAGCCTGGGCTGTGAGAAATGACCTGTCTAGGGGAAGCAGGTAGAGCCATATGTCAGAAAATTCATTCCATGTTAATACACTTGATATTGCCTGCAGTTATCCTGTGGTTCACCATATGTATTAAACAACCAGAGGTGTCACTCCAGAAATTATAGGCAGGATTATCCCTATGGAATAGCAGAGGGCGTACAGACTGTTCCTTTAGGCTATTACCACTGTAACAGTCACTAACCATATTTTCAGTAACGATCAAATGGAAAACTGAATTTCCTTCTGATTGCTATAGCTCTACTTTGCTGCCAGCTTTGTAACTGATGAGTTATTAATGCCATGGCCTTTATGGGTGAATATGCCTGCCCTGTATGATGTGATAATGTTTTAGAGAAAAGAGTAGACAGCAGTTGTTTTACAATTGTCCTGGTAAGTCTGAGTTTCCAACTGACTATCAGTGTTTGTAAATTGGTACAAATTTGGATAATTTATTAAATTCCCTTCATGCTTCTTGTGAGGGAAAAAAAAATATATGAGCATATCTGAGCAGCTAAGTCCTCCAACAGCAGCTTTGAAATACAGCAGACTGGATGTAAATGTTTTCACCAAATGAGTTAATTAGGATCTGTTAGAATTACAACCAAGAATAACTGTGTTCAGAAGTCTTAAAAAAACGTAAATATCATTGGTTTTAGAATGCACACATGAGCCATAGGAAAACAGGTTTCCTAAGGACAAGTAACTGTGTTGTCTGGATTTCTAAGGTTTCATTTGACCTGCTAATGCCTAAATCTATTCTGCCTCTCTGACTGAAAACATCAGAGAGCTAACTGTGCTATTTAATTCTTCCATAAAAAGTGTCAAACTGGCTAATATTGACTGTTACCTTGCAGTCTGTGAGAGCCAAAACTTACTTCTGGTCACAGATATAAACATTGGCTTCCTCGATTCAGGGGAGAGGAGAAGGCTTAAAGACATCAGTAATGATAATTATTGCATAAATCACAATTAGTCAAACCCTCACAAATGACCTTTCCTTCAGGTGCTTCTTGACCTTGCCAGCCTGATTTTTGAAGAGCAGCAGTCTTTGGAAGTGATCCTGAAGAAGATAGCAGCCACGATAATATCCTTCATGCAGGTGCAGAGGTGTACCATCTTCATAGTGGATGAAGATTGTCCCGTGAGTATGTTTATTTTGTCTGAAGGCAGAAGTGTTTATTCCCTGGCAGTGGGGTGGGCTTTCCTCCATTCTCGTATGTTCTGTTGGCTTTTCATTCTCTGTCTTTTCTTTCGTGGCATCCGCTCAGGTTGGGTGTTGACATGAAAGGTTTTGGCCTTTGTGTAATTAAAGAATTTCTGTGCTGACACATACATTTGGCACCACTTGGCAATACCAGCATTTCCTCTCTGGGTCATCAGTAAAGACTCAAGACACTTCAGTGAAATTTGAAGTTGTATTAAAAGATACCTTTATGGTAGGATCCGGTATGCTTGATGACAGATGTGGAGTGAAGCTAAATAATTTTACACTTGTCTTTAGTACAGAATAGGTCTTGATACACCTTGTATAAAAACAAGGTTTTAATGAGTATTTATACTCTAAATAATGACAACCTTATATACCTGTGTATTCAAACATCCTCTTGGTATTCCAGGATACATTTTCTAGTGTTTTTCACATGGAATCTGAGGAATTAGAAGATTCAGCTGAAAATCTGAAGAGGTAAACCAATTAATTCAGACTTCTGTTCATCCCAGGAGAATGTTGAAGAAACTATGCTTTTAATGTTCTTTTCATAATAACAGACTTATTTCTACTGGGTCCCATGCATTACTGCTATTTTTGTAGAGCAGCTTTTCCCCTGAAGTGGGCATAGACCAACTCTCTTGCCTTAAAATGGTCCCACTGAGCAGAGCAGGAGTAGGGCTTGATCTCTTCCCTTTGCCAGTCTAAGAACATATTTGTATTTCAAGGCTAATCTATGGAAATGTACAGATGAGCTGCTCTAAAACTGATCTCAAAGAAATCTGTGTGTAGAGGAGACATATACAAATTAGTAGATACTAACCAAAATAATGCTTTTAATCAATTATTTTAATCATTATCCTCATCTCATGGATAAGGAAGATGATTCAAGGAACATGTCTGACTAAATCAAGACTAGAGTCCTAAAGTTCTAACTCTCACTCATCTTTGGGAAACCACTAAGGAGTTCAACTGGGAGGAAAAGAATGAGAACTATTTTATCTGTGTATTTTAATTCAGCTGTTTATCTCTAAGTTAGCTTGAACCTCTGTATTGAAGTTTGAAAATTACTGTCTCTGTCATCAAAAACAGAAACAGAAAGAGTAAGAGACACTGTTGTATATAAAATGCTCTACTACGGATATTTTGTGCAGGGAGGAAGCAGAATCTCTGAGCTCCTTTGATGTTGTTTTGCAGTAAATATTTATTATATTAAGTTTAATTACATATATTAGAAGTTACGTCCAAACTGTGTGACTTGAGCAACTAAAAGCTGTTGAGCTGTGTTACAGTTTTAGACAGCGTTCAACCAGAAAGTACAGAGGTACAACAGCCTGGTAAGATCACAGGGTGAAAAAGAAAATTCCTCTGGAGTCATCTTCCACTCTATAAGAATGGACCCTTGCTCCTCATTATCCCTTTTATGGTTTTTTGTTAATGGACTCAAAATGTTATTTACTGCTTGCATGGGCCACCAGGAAATTATTTCTCATACCTGATAGGGGAGAGGAATCTTGCAGGCTTAGTTGCCTATCAGACAATGAGACAGAACAATTATATGCCAAGGACTGCACTGTGAGTCAACCACTGGAGTTACAACTTCTGCTATGCTTGAAGGGCACAATTTCAGGCAAGAGCAGAAATATAATGACATGGATTAGATGGGAAGTATTACTTTACATAATAAAAAATTTCAGGCTTGTTATGCAATCAAGGACACTGAATCAAACCCCAAATCAGACTGTCTTTCAGAATTGTGGGGCATTGCCTTGTATGTGTGAAATAATGAAAGAATAATTCCTCTTCTCCAGCCCAGGAACATCCGTACACCAGGAGGATAACAAAAGTCAAGTCAAATGTTGGAGGGACATTACAGGAGCTTGATGGGAATAGGTTTATAATTAGGACATATGTCCTCCTCCAAGGCAGGCAAAGGGTCTAAGAGAATTAAAATACCTTAAATGAATTGTGTCTAAAAAAGTGGAGATGATTGATTCTGTAAAGATACTTTATGTCCTGATTTGGAATAGACAGTTCTATTTCAGTATCAGAACCTCCATGTGACTGATTGTCCCTTTATTTTAGAACAAATTTGAAATTAACTTAGAAGCAGAAAATTCGCAAGTGATACCTGCTGCACTCTCTTGAACTAGTATGTGAATTTCACCCAGCATGAGTTTTTCAAGAGTATCAGATTTGTGAACGCAGTTTGTTTTCAAATAGTTCTGTTTATTTCAATATGAACCCAGCTGTTCATTCTTTATCTTTCATCTGTGTAAACTGTAGGGAATTGTATATTTCTTCAGTTTGGTATTCAGTGTTAATGTTGTTGAACATTAAAGAAATGGTGGAAAGCGTGCACCAATCCATGCTGAAGTTTTGTGATGACAGCTGGATTATGATACAGGATTTGAACTCAACTCCATTACAAATCTCTTGGTTGTACCTATGTATCCTTTTCTCATATGGGAAAGATAGTACTATTACCTGCCTGGCATAAGGAAATGCCTCACTTATATGCAAAGCACATAATAATAATGTTGTATCCTCCAGGGACTACGACACAAACAAAATCAACTACATGTATGCTCAGTATGTCAAGAACACAATGGAGCCACTCAACATCCCAGATGTCTGCAAAGACAAAAGATTTCCATGGACAGTAAGTGAAATAAGCTTAGGTTTGAAATTCAGAAATGGAAAATGTTTTCCTGTTTACCTTTCAAACCTTTTTTGCTTTCCTCTTAATATTTCTGTCAAGGTAGTGGCCCCAGTTGAAATGGTGCAAACATACAGCAAGTGTTGGGAGGCTCTCAGAGGCTCCTTCCCTTTTATCCTTTCCTTTCCTTTCTTGTTCTGGCAAAGATGAATGTTACAGATGCAGGTTCTTTGCTGGAGTGGAGATGGATCAACTTCACTTTTCTTTGGGAGCTTTTGCTTCACACTTCCTCAAGTGTGAGCTGGTGATGTGGTGGATGACTGAGCACAAGGATGCTGGAGAGAGAGGAGGGAAGCTCACTTGGCAAGGCTCAGGTTCCAGTCGGGTTTTCTTCATGGTCATCACCAACAAAAAGCAATTTTAATTACGTATTTGCCTGTATTTTCAATGCAGAAATTAGAAAGATGTCTGCTCTATTGTGTTTAAGCATGTTGGTAAGAGGGTAATGAGAGGGAGAGGAGCTACTATGGTCAGCAGATTGCTTTTTACCAAAAATTGTTCTGAGATACACAACAAAAGGATCAGAAAAGACAGTGCTCAGCGTGATTGCTCCAGTAGGTGGAAAGAAGGGGCAGGCTCACGGTGGGGGGCTGGGTTGTTTCCCTTTTTTTTCCTGTGCGAAGTTTCTTGGATGTTCTGGAGTTGGGTTTCTGTGAAGGATTGAGCAACACAGGAATTGCATTCTCAGACTAACCCTGTCTTAACTGCAGGACTGGAAGTACAGATAGAATCCAATGGATATACTGTATTGATGATTAAAGAAAGAGGTGATGATTTTGAAGACTTTTAAAAATAAAACTAATACCTTGAGAGTCATCCAAACAACTATTTGTTGGAAACAGGCTGTTCAGTAGGGTTAGAGTTATTTTGATTTTTTTTTTCCTGGAATCCACCTTATGTATGTAAAAGAGACCTATAAAAACAAAGTAATAGTGCTTTTAGAAGGAATTCTGGATAATGTTTTTCAGCAACACAGAGACTGCACTTGCACTACTGCATAGGAGCAGGGCAAGGCAGGGCTGTAGGATAAATGTTTTGAAAGCTGATGCACCCTGACATGAGGGAAATCCCAGGTGTTGCCAGTGCCCTAGAAACCTTGGCTTGCCTCTTTCTTTGGAGGACATTCAACAGCACGCTTACCTCATGAAAATCCTGCCAAGATACTCTCTACAGTCCTTGCACAGCACCAGAGCACAAAGCAACAATATAAAAAGAAAGATAACCTTTTGATCAGAAATATTAGTGTGCCCATTTTTTTTGGTGTCACATACAATTAGAGATCAGACCAAATGTACTTCTGAACAAATGCCACATTTTTCCTGGAGCAGTCAGAGCAGAGCTATGGCCTTTTCTCCCCAGGTGTTTGAAAAGGAGGCATTATCTTTTTGTTCTATCCTTCCGCTCCCCAAATAAATTCATCTTATTCTCTTGGAGCATGAGACATGCTGAGAATTCTTGGGAAGAGTGCAGAATGCTGACCTAGCTGTAGTAGATTTCCTGCCTGTTGTTTGTGTGGAAACTCACTGATCACATTGTTGCTTTTTGAAGGAAGATGTAAGGCAAGAGTAGTTGTGGAGCCCAGCTCTACAGCTTTTTCACTTCAGCCACCTGAACTACAGCTATTAAAATTGTAACTGTATTTTTCTGTTTGTTTAACAGAATGACAATGCAGAAAATGTAAGTCAGAACATAAAGAGTTTGCTGTGTACACCAATAAAAAATGGGAAAAAGAACAAAGTGATAGGTAGGTATCTTTACAAAAACAATGTTGTACATTTCATAGATAAATTTATGTGCTCCACAGTAAAAATCACAACAACATGCAATCTCAAGCCAGGAGAAAAGATCCTTAATTATCATGTTTTCAACTAGTAAGTCTACTGCAACCTTGAATATAAATTGCTCACCTAATAAGCTGCCAAAGAGTAGAATGAGTGTCAGCCTTTCTTCCTGGCATCAGTAAGTCCCACAGGCAAATAGAAAATAAAATATACTGATTCTTAGATAGGAGCATGAGTCCAATTTCATCAGCTTTAAAAAATTTGGCAAGTAAATATTAAGAGTTCCAAGAATGCCTTTTTAATGGTCTTCAAATAATTTTCTTTGAGAATGATGGCAAAACTGCATGGCCCAATTTATAGAGTAAATATGAGGTCCCTTTTTTGTGAAGACAAATTTAGTTTTTTTAACACCTGAAGCAGAAAGAGAAACCTCTTCTTTATCTAATGGAGTTCTCTGAAATTTCTTTTGCTATTAGCTTCTTTCACAAGTTCTTTTATTACTTTATTTAAATATTCCAACAAACCCTAGAAGACCATGATGAAGACTGAACTGTGGAGCTTTAATTAGAGATATTTCACCATGCTGTGAGCTACTGGTAAAACAGTTGCATCTGCTTTTCTTTTTTTCTATTGAGATTTTCTATTTAAGTTCAAACTGAAAGTTTCAGTCAGGCCACCCATTTAGGTGGGCTTTTCTAATCTGAGTCATTCTCATTGGGAAATGTTCTTTGAAGTCTTTTATGGTTTCACAGCTACCTTATGTTCAGTTATTTAATAGGGCAAGGCCAAGAGGTTTTCTTTGGGACAGTACCCAGAAGTTCCTTTACCATATTATACAGCGTGTAGGACTATTATTATAAGTCTGATTTCTTTTTAAAATTATTTTTAAGATTAGTATACCCCAAACCAGAATTTGAGAAGTGGGATGGGGGCGGGAAAAACTGTCCACATCAAACCCAAGCAAATCTTACTAGCAAGAAAGATGAGAAGAACTTTATTCTCCTGACTCGTGCGTTTCTCAGGTATGTGGTAAAAGCTTTACAGAATCTTGCTGTGATTTTATAACTATGTCCCAATGAAAGACTTTGGAGCTCCTTTATTTGTAATCAATGGACCTCTCAGTGCTTTGGGGAAGTTTTTGAAAGAGGCTAAAGAGTCTTAAGTAATACACAGTATATTCACTGCAGTTCTCTATCTTTTTAAGAGACATTTATGTGCAAGTACTGTGTCTTTTAAGAATTCATCTACTTTTGTGGCATATTCACTGTTGGGTCTTAATCTTGAGTCCACTACATCACAGTTGCTATGGAAATAATTATAATATCATAAACTGTACTAAACAGAAATCTGAATGTCAGTTTCATGGGATTTTCCTAAAGAGTTTTGTAAGTCAGCTTCTTTCTTTCCCAAGGAAAGTTAATCTTGTTCCTTGTTTGAATGAATCCTTTTTTGATGGGATTATATCTTTTTACCGTGATTCAATGATCCATTCCTTTCCCTCTCATTCCGTAAAGGTTCAGAATCCTGTTTGCAATATTCAGATACCCCAATCCCTTCCACAACACTTTACAGCTACAGCTATCATGGTCTGGTTCTCTTTAGAGGAGACTTTGATACTAAGTTTCCCAAACAGAATATAATCTGGAAGGAGGACAATGTTACATTGTCACCAGACATCAAAACTGGTGAGGCCAACATTCTTCTAAACCCAGAGTTTGCATGTGTGTGCTGCATTCTTTTCCTCAGCTTTATTATCTACTGTGATAGGGAAGATGCACACGTGGCAATTTTTTTCAGAATTTTTAGTTTGCATATCTTTGCATATCTGGGATATCTTGGCACTTGGCCAGGAAAATGCATCTTTTATGCTCATGGGAGTGAGAAAACATTTGGACTCCCTTAGGACAGTGCTCACCCCCAAAAGCAGTTTTTTGCCAAAGACAACATAATCCTATAATTCAGCTGCTTTAATTAATATTCTGATTTCTTAGCTAGTAAAACTAAGGGGAGGTGTATGTCTGAATTCCCCCCTGCTCACAGTGGTGTCAGGGATTTAAACTGCAGCAAGGTGTGGTAGAAGTTACCTGTCAGACTTCTTCAATGACATGTGCATAGTAAAGGCCAGAAATTCTCATTCTCATAAAATAAACAAATGTAAATATCAGCAAGTTTGAACCTAACAAGCTGAATTCAGTCAGATGCTTCACAAGGAGTTCAGTAGTGTTTGGAAGGGGCTGTAATTCAACCACATCCTCATAGAATGGGTGAATGTACTTCAGCTTTGAACCTCAACTTGGGTATTCCCTGTTCAGTTCATTTACTTGAAAAAAATCCTAGTACTGGCTCAAAAAAGGAAGCGAAAACTCTGTGTTCCACTGTTCTGACTTTCATAAATGTTCCTTTGGCATGGTTGCAAAAATTTAATTAGCCTCCAAAGGACAAATTGTCTTTAGGGATTAAATCAATCTAGAATACTATTAATAATAAAAGTTAGGATGAAAACGACCCTAGAATTTCACAGGATAATCAAGTCTCTAAAGCCCTATATTTTTGGTTTACAAATCTTAATAAATACTTTTGAATTTACTATGTATATATAATATTTTAACATTTATTTTATAATACACTGCAAGTACACTTGGAGGAAAAAAAAAGGAAAATCCTACAGCATTCCTATGTATCACTTACGTATGTCGATGGTTTATACTGTAGGCTAATCTGTCCTAAACTTAATTCCTGATGATACAATAGGTGATATGTTGGCAGTTCTCTGTATTTCTTCCTTTCATTTCTGTGTCCTGACATAGGGGTTTGCCAGCTTGTGAATAAGATGGAAGAGAAGTCAGGAAAAATCAAAGCTTTCAACAGAAATGATGAGGAGTTCCTGGAAGCATTCGTCATCTTTTGTGGCCTGGGGATCCAGAACACACAGATGTACGAGGCTGTAGAAAGAGCCATGGCCAAACAGATGGTGACATTAGAGGTGAGCCCGAAATCTAGGTGGTCCTTAATTAGCCCCAAACAGAGCCAAATGTTCCCCAGACCCTCTCTGTTCTGCACATTATTGCAGCTACTCACAGGGGCACTGAGCAGAGGTTGTTGTCCCTCAGGAGAGCAGCATTTGGGCTGTTGAGCTGCTCCGGAATTTTCTGCTTGTTTCTGACTCTGCCAGCAGACTCTTTAATTTGGTATTGCCTCCTAACTTCACTCCTGAGATTTAGTGGGCGGCTGGAGGCATCTTTTCCTCTCCACGAGGCAGCACAGTGGGTGCGATCTGTCGCGTAGGAAGAGGAAATGATTTGGCAGATTAAGGGGCTTCCTCTTGTTGTCTGAGGGTTTTTGTGATGGTTTTGGCTCAGTCTCTTAGACAAACCAGTGTGAGGAGTAACAGCAGCATTATTGTAGGTTCTCAGCAATTTCCTCAGACTCCATCAAACCATATCAAGATGAACATCATCTGGTCTCAGCCTTTAAATTGCTTACTGTTAAGCCTAACAGCTGAAGAGTGCTTTAGTCTGGGAAGCTGAACTACCCAGAGGTGATAACTTGAAGCTGAAAGTGAAAAATGTGTAGACTTTGGATCTCCTAACATTCATTATGTAAACAGAGTGTTTGCAGAGCTCCTAAAATGGGATTATGTGCCTTGTAGCCTCTAAAAGAAACATTACAGTTCTCAAATAAACCCTATTAGGTCATGCCAAATAAAAAGCTGGTAAAACTATTGTCAAAATCATTTGCTTATATAGCAAATTAGCAATTCTCTCTCCTACTATAACACTTTATAGATAATATAGGAAGTTCTAGCCAGATTATAGGTTAGCATATAAAATAGGTTCTTTAGAAAAAAATAAAATTCCATAACATTTTCATGTCATATATTCTCAATAGTTAAAAATATGAGCTCATTTTTTTAATTCAAAATGAATATATTGTCTTTCAGACTTTTGTGCCAAGTTTGTTAGGGAGAAACTTTCTTTTATGTCTCAATAAACTCGTGAAAGAATTACTATGGCAATAATGTCAGGCTCACAGTAAGAGCTGTTTCATGTATTATTGGTCTTTGAAAGTGGGCCGTGAAAACTTTCCAAAGAGAAAATCAGCGTTCTTTGCTCTTTTATAGAAGCTATTTATGTTTTCTTGGCCTAATTATCTCAAGAAGATTCTGTGCTGTGGGAGATTTGTAAAAGATGCAGATATCTCCGCATATGCATTCAGAGACCTCTCCTAAAACTGGCTTGGGCTCTGCATGGGCAGAAGATTTCATCAGCAAATGCAGTGGAATGCTGAAAAATCTGCTTTAGGAAAAGCAACTTGTTACCACATTGCTCTTTAGTTTGTACTAAGGGCTGCTTTTTTCTTCCCGTAGGTTCTCTCGTACCATGCTTCTGCTGCTGAGGAGGAAACGAGGGAGCTCCAGGTAACAGTGGTAATTGAATTTTTTACTATTACTTCAGAAATATTGCTTTAATAGAACAACCAAGAGCAGTCCTGTACACAGATGTGAGCCCTAAAGGGGCAGAAGCACATGTTCCAGAAACAAAAATGACAGTGAAGCTTATACTGATGGGTTCCTGAGCTGAGTCACATAAAAGGGAAATAGGACAATGCCTACAGTAAGAGATACAAGCTGGCCAAAGCACTGTGAGAGCCAGACCTGTGCTGACTGATTTTTCTCAGGAGTTTCAGACAGTCACAGCTGGTGCAATGTCAGCATCAGACTCACAATGATTAAGTATTCCAAAAGCAAAATGTTGAGAACTCTCTGCTGTGCAGCTAAGTCTGAATGCTGTATATCTTACAGCTTTGGTACCTTTCAAACATCCCGAGTATGGGCGCAGCTTTATGGCCTTATGTATAAATTCTGTATTGAATTTTTAATGCAATCATTTTTAAATTTTTTTATTGCTGCTTTTCTGTGCAGTGTCCTGTTCTGCTCATGTTTAATTCTGTGTTTAGAAGCCACTGCCTAAGGAATAACTACATCTAGGATTTCAAGTGCATTTCAAAGCACAGCATGTGCTTAGTTTCTCCAGGTCTTCAGCAGGTATTCCAGGGAAATAGCATCGCCCCTGCTGCACAAAAGCAAATTTTTTTTCTGGAGAGGAAGGAAGGCACACGGGACCGTGAGCTGGGTAGCATGGGCCTGGTCTGGCCAAGCAACACAACAAGACTAAGGGCGTTTCTAGAACGGTGCCACACGGATTTCTGAACCTCAGTCCTACGATGCTGCTGCTCATCAATAAAGAGCCATGACAAGACCAGAGTGCAACTCCTCTCCCAGGGTTTCTCTTCAGGGCTCGTGGTGAAATCTTTGTGGTTCCATCGTTACTGCTCAATGAGACGGAACCGCGGCAAACCCAGAACTGGACCAGTGTCCACCTGCATGGCTGAGCTGGCCACAGCTTCCCAGCACAATCCTGGCCTGTGCCAGCCGCCGCTCTCTGAGGTGATACCGGAGCACAAGCACAAGCCTTTTTATTTGCACTCATAAAATCCTTATTTTAGATTTTATTTTTTGCACTCATATTGTTGTATAAAGATGGTCAAAATAGTTCAAAATTTTTTATGGATATACCTTTTTGCTCTGTTTTGCCTCTAAATAATCTGAAAATAGATACTTATCAGACAGTTGGACTAGAAGATGGTTGTAGGGCTCTTCAGTTGGACCTATTCTATTAATTATCTGCCTTATGGAATAGGCTGCCGTCAAGATTTTTCACTTTCATCATTTCCAAATACTACACAACTGTCCTATTGCATAAGTCACCTCCTTTGAGGCTGGATACTGTCTGCAACCTGTGTTTTATTATGTAAAGCAGAAGAAACAAAGCAAAACTCTTTGTAGTTGCCACACAGTGGTCCCACGTTTTCCACAGCCGCCTTTTTGCTGCCAATGTATTTACAGAAACCATAGTTCAAAACGTTGAAATTAAAAGAGCAGATGAACTTTGGTGCTGTAAAACAAGAGGCAGAAAGCTCTAGTGGCTTCAGTAAGTGAAAAAGGAAATATCTAATCTGGTTAAACAACACTATAAACTGCTATAGAGTGCAGGTTTTTTGTGTCTCAGCTGAAATGAAACTTACTGTTGTGGCTGTAAAAGGCGGGAGATCAAGGAAGAGAAAGATAAATTATGAATGAAGTGAAGTGCGAGGTGTTCTTTTGAGCTACTTCTGTGTCCTTCCAGCCCCTTTCCTTGTGAAATCCCAGCCTGCAGTTGCAGTTTCTCAGAATTATGTCAGTAGCTTTGCTGAACAGTTGCATTATTTACCACTGAACATGCAGGCCTTTCATGTGCTCACAGCTGAAATACCACATGAGTCCAAACTGAGGGACTCAAAATTACTGGCAGGAGAAATGTGTAAGAGTGGTGCTTTTTTCTCCCTGTGTCAATACCCTTTTTCATAATCTTCCGTGACTTCCTGATTCTGACACACAAGACAGAGGACAACAAACTTATATGGAACTGGCAGCCATAGTCCAGTGGATTTACATGTTGCATGTACTAATATTGTAGATTATGACAAATGCTTCCTTTTCAGTTCCTCAGCCTTCTGTGACACAGCTGCCCACACTGGAGAAATGTTTTCCTCTAGAATTACAAAGAGGAAGATAAACATAAGGGTTTATTTCATTCACAATTTCAGATTGACCTGATTTTCTCTGGACCATACTCATATTGAGGTGAAACAGCTCTAAAGTAGTAGTACTGAGAACCCCACCTTTTATTCTAGTGCAGAAAATGATACTAAATTTTGTTCTATAGTATAAGATCTAGCATTTATTTTGTTAGTGTAAGAGTTAATATAAGACTTATCATAACCTCAACACCGCTATTTTGAAGGGCAACCAGTATAAATACTCTGTATTTTGTAACTCAAAAAGGGATGTAATACATGGAGATCTTAACATTAAAAAATCAGATTTAAAAACATATAGAATGGGGGAGTGTTTTGTACCTTGTAATTTCAAATTTCACCTTGAAGGTTTATTGCTGTACACAAACTGCACTAAAACTTCTGACCAATGAGTTTTAAAGATTACTGATCACAGATGAACTCTAATTTTTCAGGTTTCTAGCCCTGAGAAAGCTCTGCCTGTGGACATGTTCTGGCTCCCATCATACTGAATGTTGTTTCTGTTAGCAAATCAGTTTTACTGACATCTCTTTCCTCACCATTTTTAGAAAAATGTCAACAGTTACAGATGTTGCTGTCTGCATGTCCATAAAAACAAACATATAACTCCACTGCCTTATTTTCTCATTCTCCCAATTTCATCAATACTTTTGGTTACAATTTGCCTCAGGTGATTTAGATAACCAGACTGACCAGGTAATTATATCCTTGTTCTCTTGATCTATGGAAAAGTGCTTGTTAAATTTAAGGTAATAAGGTAATGTTAAACAAGAGAGGCATGGGGAAGTAGATGAGAAGCAACCATCAGTTCTCAGTATCACATGAAGGTAAAATTTAGTGTCTCTTTTTCAATTAGTCTGTTGGAAAAGCAGGTTTTTTTTTCTGCTTTCTCTGCCCTAGTGCTAAGCTATGTTCTCTCATTCTTCTCCAGGCTGCTGTGGTGCCATCTGCACAAACTCTCAACCTGACTGACTTCTACTTCAGTGACTTTGAGCTGTCAGACTTTGAAACGACACTGTGCACAATTCGAATGTTCACAGACCTCAACCTGGTGCAAAATTTCCAAATGAAACACGAGGTATGGTTGCTGCCAAATACTGCCCCATAGAAAGAGACAGCTTAATTATTAGGAATTCAGAGTAGTGAAATGATCCCACAGTAAATATAATTGGACATCTCTATTAAAGAGTAATTAGCAAACTAGGAAGGTATATGAAGTATTGGGGTCTATTCCCAGTGTGCTTCTACTGAAGGGTTAATAATGTCACAGTCTATGATTAATGGACTGGAAAACAGAATACTGAGGAGGGAGAGGATAGCAACTTCTCAGGAAATGAAAAACTCTTACAAAGAGGCCAATAACATTGCTCACTACGTTCATATGAGGTAGTAATTATCTTCGTCGTTCCCGACAAAAGAACTGATTAGACATTAGGGGGAACTTCATAGTTATGGGGATAGTAAAGACTGAAACAGATAACTTAGGTGGGCTGTGGGAATTTCCCTGAAGGTTTTTACCAATTCCTCTGTCAGAGGTGATCAAGACAGGTAAAATAGGGAATCTCTTCAGCCTCTTCCATTCAATGCACACAACATCTATTTGTAGAAACCTTCATTTTTAAGCACTTTAGTTTGCTTTATAACCTTTTCAACAAAACCATCAAAATTTATATCAAAATGCAAGATTAATTTGTAGGGCTTCATAGGCAAACACATTAGTTAAAGAAAACGTGTATTTATTTTCTAGATCAGCAGTTTGTAGACCAATTTAGATTAGCAGGGTTCAAGGGCCAAAAGAAGTGTTGTATTACCTAGTCTGATCTCTTGAGTATCCCAGTACTGAGCTTCACCTCTGTAGTAAGGTCAAAAACCTTAAGGAATATGTCCCAACATCAAATTACTACCTGACCTTCACACCTGTCACTTCCTTACAAATAAAAAGGTAGGAAAAAAAAGTATATACATATATATCTAAAAATTATAACCCACAGTTTCTAATACTGTTGAGTAAAACATCCAGGACATGCTTTCCTCCTGCATAAAAAATAAACTACCCAGCAATGTAGTAATCTTTCTACCATATTTATTTGCTTTCTAAAGTCCAATTCTGCTCGGGTTTTGACAAGCTGATAGGAGGGAAAAGCTGCCTGTTCATTTTCAAAACAGCTCTTAAGAGGATTCAATAACTAAATAAATCTTCTCTATCAAATATGTCATTATAAATAAGGATTTTTTTTCTCCCAGGTATCTCAACAAACCTCAGTTTCTGAATTAACAGCAGTGCTTCTGAAATGAACATTTAGCCATTAGCAATAAAACTCCAAACCCACAAGTATTACGTACTCAATTAGGAGCTGCACTAGTGGTTGTAAGCCTGTTCTTATCTATGTTCACAGTTACAAGTGTGACATTTGAACTTAAAATTAAGTTAAATGGATTTTTTTTTTCAGTAAGAGGGTTTCCAGGTAGGATTAAGAAGGTTTGAATGTATTAGAAAACTGTTCTTATGAAAACACATCTCTCTGATGCTGTTTCTTAAAGGTTCTCTGCAGATGGATTTTAAGTGTGAAGAAAAACTATCGAAAGAACGTTGCCTATCACAATTGGAGACACGCCTTTAACACAGCACAGTGCATGTTTGCTGCTCTGAAATCTGGGAAAATTCAGGTACGTTTTGCTGTTCTGCTATTAAGACAAATTCTCTAATGATGCACGGTTCTGACTGTCATGTCAGTAAGATGGTTGTCATTCCATGGTGCTGCCAGTGGAATTTTCTGCTGAAGAGCTCTGGCTATGAGGGCTGGGTTTGTGAAACTGCTGCTATGTTGTTTTGTACCCAGTTTCACTTAAATCCTCTGGAAATGGTTATCTGGATGTTCCCAATGGGGATATCTCAAGGCATGTATGTGGTTATGTTGTTTTTTAAAGTTAATGCTTATACTACAAGGAAGTCAAAAAGGTGGAGAAGAAAAGCCTGACCCTATTTCAGGACACTTCCTTAAAATATTTAACAGGAACTTTTTAAAGTTCAAATGCAGAGCTGAGTACAGGTTTAGATAAACAGAACCTAAAAACATAGAAATAAATATTTAAATGTTTGTTCCAATGCTTTTGAACAAATTTTCAACCTTCCACTTGAAAAGACACCTAATAATTTAAAAAACAACTCAATCATTCTGATTAGGGCTAGATGTAATGTAAAAAAAAACTCTAAGTAAGATATTTATTCTAGATTCTTACAAAACATGTTTCTAGATTTTATTTTTATATTCTTGTAGGAAACAGAATGTTTCTGTTCGTTCTGAATAAACGTGTTTGTTCAGTTTGATTACAGACAGTTGTTACTTGTTGGTTTATACTACTTTAGAGTAAGCATTTCTGAGACCATAAATAAATCCCCTTTGTTAGCCAGACCCCAGTACCAATGAGGAAGGCATTTCTTTCCTCTACAAACTTTGTCTCACTAACAAAAATGACAAAAGATGCTGAAAGAGACCAAGGCAAGGACATCCACCTTCCTTCCCTGTTGGAATGGACTTGGTAGTTTTGCTCTGTGTGCGGTTGAGCAATCTCTGATGATCCTGATAGTTTGCCTGCTATTTTTGGAATCCTGACAGTCTCCACTGCAATTTCCATAAATTGTTTATTCTTGACTACACTGGATTCACTCCCTGCTGGTTCTCATGTCCTAGATTCTGGAGTCTGAACAGCATTGAACATAACTCAATTTTTTTCTAGTTTGAGGGGAAAGGCAAGCATTGAGAGACGCATCTTCCTAGGAGAAACATGAAATCAATCATTTCCAAACTGATTTGTCTTTTGACTGTACTAAAAACAGGTCTCATTATTTAGAAAGCAGATGTAAAACATTGGACAAAATAAATCGCCAACTCACTTCTGGCATTACTCTTTGCATACAGAGTAAACTGACTGACTTAGAAACGCTGGCTTTGCTGATAGCAACTCTGAGCCATGATCTGGATCACAGGGGAGTGAACAACTCTTACATACAAAGGTAAGTGGGTCTGAGAGAAGTTAAATAAAAACAAGTGAGTGAACAAAACCAAGCATGGAGCTAAATTAGGTACAACCTGACTGCTGTGATGATGTGGGGCTGTGTGAAGGAGCAGGTTTTTACAGAGCAGAAAGTGAAGGAACAGGCAGAGCCATTCACGAGTCCAAAGATGCACAGTCTCAGCTGCTGACTAACTACAATGGCAGATGAAGTGAACCCTTTGCTGTGCAGGGACAACATTTTCCTGCTCCCATTCCCCACTTCCCATAAAGTGACAGCAAAAGGCCGCAGCTTCCAAGGGACAGCGTGTAGGAAATGTTCAGCTTTTCAGATCCCTCCCTGCCCAACCCAGCTGTTCCCTTCTTGTCTGGGCCAACACAGCATTGAGATCTGCAGCCCTCTGATATAGAGGTGTCTCCCCACCATTTTGAACTCAGATTGTTTTGCTCGTGGTTTAGCCACATTTTTCCAGAGTTCTGAGTTGTTTAGAATAAGTTACGTGGTTAAAATCACATTAAGAATGTATGGCTGTTTTGCACTGACTTTGGGTTATCTGTACTCTTTAGCGTTGATCCCATCTGGAATTACAGGAAAGGTTTTACAATGAAAAGACACAAAATATATTTAAAACATTAAAAAACATTTTTACTAAACAAAACATTTTGGTTTGAAGTTATCAAAATGAAATATCTGACCAAGCCTAAAATTTTCTCCATATTTTAATTTTTAACTAAAGATATTGGGTTTTTTTAGACTTTATTAGTAGTTTCAAATCTGCCCGATCCAGTGAATTTGGTATCATTGCAAATAACAAAATACGAGTCTTCAGTTGATTTAAAGCATGGCTTAATGTGATTTCTGTGTTTTGGCAGTGTGCCCTGGTCTGACCAGAGTTGGGGAAAAGATACAAGCACACATTTCTGGGTATCTTTTTTTTTGGCAGAGCTGGAGAATGGTTTTGAGGTGACTTGTGGAAGAAGTGGTCTGCTGTCTGCTTCACTATGTGTAAAGTAAGATAGTAGGGAAGGAAAAGCTTGTTTGAGGCAGAGAACACTGAAAGGCAGAAAACAAGGAAGCTGAAGCAGAACTCCTGCATTTCAGATTCGTATGTTTGGAGTAACACTGACTGATGGGTAAAGGAAAAAACAAACTCCACGAAATTAAAAGAGTAACCTCTTTCTAGCTTGGTAATAGAGGATTCCAGCAGTAACTGTAGCCTTGCAGTGGCTGGAACTAGTTAGCTATTTTTTGCTTTATTTATTTAAAAATAAATTTCCTGGAAGACATCTGGAGATGCGTCATCTCCTCTCAAAAATGTCCTGGGAAAGTGTCATAGACAGCAAAATCTAACATTTATACATGCTGTAAAGCTGAGATGGTTACAGCTTAATAATTCCTTTCTCAATAGAGAGTTCCATGAACTTTGTTTTTAAATCTAAATACAAAAGTTTTTATCTCTAGGAACAGATCCTTTTGGTTTCTTCCTTTGAAGCAGGGACAGTGGATATTGAGTGTATGATTCTTTCCTTAAGGAGCAGGGTTTTGAAAATTGAAATGGTCCTGGCAGTAGAAGTTAACGAAAGGGAACTGCTTGAAGGCCTTTCAGTAGATATGCAGGGGGGTTATTTTCTTCTTGCTCCAATCCCACACGTAAAGTAGGAAGCACAGAAAGCTGCATAACCAAACCCCTGTGCTCAGAAAGCTGCGGTGCCCTTTGGCCTGGCGTGGGGGTGTGACAGAAGTGCCACTACAAAGTAGGACCTGAATTTATTTCCAGCTCCAGCCAGGGTCTGTGAGTCCTACAGCAAGCTCTAGTTTGGAGCAGTACTTGGGAAGATAACCTACGAGATTTCTCACATATTTCTCTCTCCAGTCAGGATGAACTCTGGGAGACGCAATATGCATCCCACTTAATTCAATGGGAATTTCACCCAGCATGTGTTGGCACCCTCCTGCAGTTTGTTTCCTTGCAGAAGCACAGGAGTACATTTGCTCTACACGCCTTTTGTGGTGGTCTCAGAGGAGGTGCTGGGCAACCAGCCCATATTCCTCAGGGGCTTGCATCCTTTAATCTCCCTTTCCGTGTTAGTGTTTGTCTTTCCCTCTTTCTCTCCACATTTTTGTGCTTCTTAAATCCCCAGAGTCTTCTGACTTTTATTTGAGCCTCTGTGCTCTCACTCACACAGAGACCCAATCCTGCAGCCACTAAGTCATGTGAATGGTCCTTAACCATACAGAAAATCTCATGGAATTCTATGCTAAAAAAGAACTTATTAAATGATTAAACATTTGTAGGTCAGATTATAATTAGAGTAATAGGTCCAGGATCATCAGCAAAACAGACTTCCAGAAGAATCCAGATTTAGTTGAAAAGATGATATGAGCAATATCAGGGGCTGAAAATCAAGACAGAGCAGCAAGAACCAAGAACTGTATAATTCAAGGAGGAACGGGGAGAAATGGGAAATCCTCAAGAGAGGAGGAGTTTTCGTATCTTGTCTGAAGCTATCCAAAGAGCAAGTTCTGTTTTCTAGACTAAGATACCTTTAAGTTTTGCATTAAGATATTTTTAAGTTCTGTACCTGCACAATTGGTTTCCTGCTTTTTTCACTGCCTGTATACAACCAACATCTCTATTGGCCTTTAAGCAGTTTCCCTTTGGGATTTTACCCTGGGTAAAGGGCAGGTAACAATGTTGCAGTAGTTCAGTCATGAAGATAGTGGTGATGAAACACCAGTACAGTTACTAACACTAGGAAATTACTTGATCAACATTTTGGGCCCAGCACCATATTGCACTGAGGTCAGCAGGAATTTTTCTATTGGTATCAGTGGGTTTCCTGTTAGGCTTGCATTATTACTTACAAGGTCAGCAGATGAGATGACTAAATATGCCAGGCAGGTGTTTGAGAACATGTTACAGAAACCAAAACTGTCTCCTAAACTTTGCTTGTGAATGAGCTCTTCATGTTACCTTTGCATTTTATACAAGAACTTTCACTCCTTTTAAACCTTGTATTACATTCTCACTCCTTGCATGCAGCTGGTCTCTACAGGTAACAGAAGGCAGAAAACCAGAGCTGGCAGTGCTCTGACAAAGGATCAGCATTATCTTTTTATCCATATTCCTACAAAGAGGATGTTAAAAGGGAAGTTATTTCACTAATATGTTTGTCTAATTTGATTTCTCCATCTTTTTCCTCCTCAGAAGCGAACATCCACTAGCTCAGCTGTATTGCCACTCAATCATGGAGCATCATCATTTTGATCAATGCCTTATGATCCTGAATAGTCCAGTGAGTGCCACATTCCTGTGTATGCTGAAGGAAACTATTTTACTTTCTATTTTTAGCTTCTGGATGGAATCCCACCCTTACATGTTCTTAAGTGCTCTTTATTCCTTTTTGGGTAAAGAAAGCAAATGCAGCAACATGGAAGCGACAGCTCTGTTGCTGAGTGCCACCAAAGCCTTCCAAGTGCTGCCTGATAAGGGGAGCCTTGCTAACATCCTTTTGAGTACCTGCTTCCTTGGACCAAAGGAAACAAAAGGTTTTGCTGCCATTTTGATGACCTTTTTCGAGCCACCAAACAAACCCAAGTCCTTCCTCTCGTTTCAAAAAACATTCCAGCCTACACATACACAAAGCAGCCCTGATGAGACCAAACCAAACACTGCTCATGTTGACATTCCAAAGCGAAGCCAAACCTAAGTTAAGTAAATATGCAAATAAAACTACATTCTTCTTGTTTGATGCTATTAATTCTCAAGACCAGTTATTTAGCAGGCACAGTCCTTTCAAAGGACTGCTCCTTTTGTGCCACAGGTTGTGGTACTTCTGGCATCCTTTGTATTGTAGCAATCCTTTCCTATTCAGATAGGCAAAGATGGAAAAACAATGGAGGCAAGTTCCATTTCACCAGCTCTGTAGTGCTTTGGTTTAACAGGAGGCTGTTGAGGTCAGATTGCTATTTAATAGCTTGTTATTTATGCTGCTTCGTAAAAGGAAAATACTTTCATTTACTGGAGGTGTATGGGCAGGTATGGGAATCTGTTATAATTCCTCTGCTTCAGGGAGGGGAAGGAGGAGGAAAGAGAAGCTATGATACAACTAGTGACAAATTTAATTTTAATGAATGAAATGGACTTGAATGGGCTTTGATGTTGCTCTGCTTGCAGTCTCATTTTGTAATAGTCAGTGATGATGTTGCTGCTGTGCAGCTTTCTGCCATTACTCAAGAAGACTGGAATTTTTATTTTTAAACTAGGGAATCTGCAAGAGGAAGGAGGGTAAAAGAATGACCTCAGATATCAGCAAGCAGCTCGTAATGGTTTGGTAACTTAGAGACACTAGCAAACTGGTGTGCTGCTGCCCATTTTACTGATAGCACTGTTTTTGGCTTTTTTTGTAAAGGGAAATCAGATTCTCAGCAGCCTTTCCATTGAAGAATACAAGGCTACACTGAAAATGATAAAACAAGCCATTCTTGCCACAGACCTGGCACTCTACATCAAGTAAGTCAGAGGAAACTTTGGCTGGGTAATCACTGCAGGATATTAGCATCATGTCAGCATCCTGCAAAATCTTTTGTTTTAACTTCTTTTAAAGGAGAAGAGGAGAATTTTTTGAACTTCTAAGGAAGAAGCAGTTTAATTGGGAAGACCCCTCACAGAAGGAGCTATTTTTGTAAGTAAAAGCAGAATAATCAAGAAATCAGTTAATATTATTAGGTACCAAATTTCCCATGCCGTGTTGCTGTGAATTTCATTAAACCCAGCAGATCTTTGTGCTCTGGGCCTGTACAAGCTGTCTCTGAACTCCCCAGGAATGAACTACTAAGTGTGCAACCTGCATAATAAACTTTGTTAAATAGCATGTGGAGTTACATTTATAACTTTGCTTTAATTTCACTTGTTTTTCTGACTTGGATGTTCCTTGAAATTCTGTGTTCTATTTTACTAGTCACTCGACTTGGTGGCTACATACATTTCACATAGCATAATTCATACATTTCTTTCTGTTTGTTCTGCAGAGCAATGCTGATGACTGCTTGTGACTTATCAGCCATAACCAAACCATGGCCAGTTCAGCAACGGGTACGTGCTTATTTTTCAAGATTTCCTAAATGCAAACTGCATGAAAGTTTATTTCCTCCACCCAGTCCTTATTGCAGTGGTGGAATGCTGAGCTGGAGTCTCACAATGTGGTGGGGGGGCTAATATGATACATCTAAAGGAGGGGTAGGAACCAGTTTTGTTTGTAGGCAGGGAGCAAATTTTGAGAGCTCTCAGTGAGTGCAATATCTTACAGATTGCTGAGCTTGTGGCTACAGAGTTCTTCGATCAAGGAGATAAAGAGCGGAAGGAACTCAACATAGAACCCACGGTGAGTGGCAGAATCACCTCTCGCAAAATGACTTCTGGAAACAGCACTTAAAATTTCTCCCACTGACCACAATACAGGACCAGCTCCCTCCCTCCCTTCCTAGTAGTCAGTTTTGTCCTGCGGTTCCAAAACACCAATAGTGTGTCATTATCTCTGAACCAGAAGAACAGACAGTATTATTTCCTTTAAGTCAGTATTACTAAATTGGCTAGGAAATACATTCCTAAATTGCTATCTATTTGCAGCTACCCAAACCCAGTAAGTTTGCCTGTGTGGCCGGTTATTTGGGCTCTGTCAACCCAGAGCCAGTCTCCTGAGGGAAATCATGCAGTCCAATTCCCTTCATTGTAAAACTTGCAATGGTACCCCGCTGTGCTGAGCTTGCTGTGCTGTTTAAGGTGCTGCTTTTTAATTCCAGACTCTCTCTTTGGTTTTTGGTTGGGTTTTTTATTTAATGCATTTAAACACAGGACTTGTTTACTTCTTATCTGCAGGATCTAATGAACAGAGAGAAGAAAAACAAAATTCCCAGCATGCAGGTTGGATTCATAGATGCCGTTTGTTTGCAGCTGTATGAGGTATGGTGCCTATGGAAGAACAGCAAATATCTAAAGCCACAGCTGCTCACTGGTAGACACAGATTTAGAATTAGAATAAAAATCTAATGAAAAATCAGCCCCTTAGTTAAAAATATTTTTGATCATATATTACATACAATTCATTATTCTGTTGAAGAAATTATTTTAGTATTTATAATTAATGGTATGTTTTTCTGATTAATGTATTGTGTTAAAGTTTTTTTTAAACCTAGTGGTAATTGCTGTGCTCTGTGCAACTGGTGTTACATCCCTGGGTTATATTCTGGATTATCAGAGAAAGTCACAAAACTAATGCTTTGACCTCTAGGAAAAGAATGGTATCCAGGTAGTGCATTGGTAGAAAATGTTCAAAAGTTTTAAAGAATTCAGAATTCGTCATACAAAAGGTGATACAGTATGTATAGAAAATTGACCCAAGTGTAACGCTTCCCATCCCATTTTTTTTCCTCTCTTTCATCACACACCAAAGCATTGCATGAGAGAATTCATTGAAATGCTTTTTTGTCCTGGTCACAAACTGTATGAGAAGCTGCTTGGTGAAATATAGTGTGAAACACAACATAATGATTCCTGATTTTTTCTTTTTTAACCAGTACAGCATTAGAGTGAAAGTCTGTTTATTTGAACTGTAGCAAGTATTTTACAGGAACGGAGGTGAGAAAAAGGAAAGGAGATGAATAGATAACCGAACTCTTAAGAACCTTCCAGTGGGAGCAACAGGATAATTACCTGAATTTTTCCCTCTGACACAATAAACTTTTCTAAAAAGAATGCACATTCACCAGTTGAAAAGAAACAGGGATAGAGAAAGGATTGGGAGCTACTAGCTTCTGTCCCTGAAAATCAAGTGTTTCTGTCCTGTAGAAACTGTCAGGAAATAAGGCAGCCTTTGCTTTGAAGCCTCAGAAAACTGTCTCCAGTAGGAGGAAAGAAGACCGAGTGTCTCTGCAAAGGTACAGACTGGACAGACAGAAAATTCTTTAACAGAGCACCTGAGCAGGCTTGAATGCCCACAGTCCTAGGGCCTGAACATCTATACTTCTTTCTGTTAGGGAAGAGCTTTACCTTTCCATTTATGAGAAGACCAGAAAAGCTGGAATTATTTACTCTGAAATATGCACTGCTGCTTCTGTCTACAGTTACCAAGTGATCCTAGTCCAAATTGTACCCACCTCTTGTGCTAGGTAACCAGTGCAGTTAATGATCTACAAGTCTTCCCCTAAGTTCAGAACTCTGAAAAACATGAGAGATGTGTTTCACTCTCCATTTTTAAATTAAAAATCGAATGCAATCGGTTTTCCGTGTTCTCAATTTATTTCAGGCCCTAACGCACGTGTCGGAGGCCTGCTCCCCTTTGCTGGATGGCTGCAGAAAAAACAGGCAGAAATGGCAAGCCTTAGCCGAGCAGCAGGAGAAGAACCTGATTAATGGAGAAAGCAATCAAGGCAAACGGAACTGAGGTGCTGCTCTCACCGCCACAAGCTCAAGTTCACGTAGGAGACACAGTAATAGGGGAGTACTGCATTTTGCTAAACACTGTATGAATTTGGCTTACGTTTTGCCACTGCTGTATTATTTTTCCACGTTTCAAGATATAGCATGACCACGTAGATGCCGAGATGATCTGAAGACCCTATGTTTCTTTTATTACATCTGACTGAGATGGAAAAAGACCTGCAGGGGTGGATTTTGCTACCCTACCCCACAAGAAGGTACTGGGGCAGGCACTGACTGTGCCCGAGAGCCTGTTGCTTTACAGATGTACATAGTTGTTTAGTGATCATGTTGTGGCCAGTATCTGAAAGACTACTGCATTTTGCACCTTTTCTCTCCCTCTTCCCATCTTGCTGTGTTATGTTATAAAAGTGTTGAGCAGTCTTGCCTGTTCTCTTTCCAGAAGTTCAGAGGAAAGATTGGGACTCACTCTGGGGAGCCTATTCCAGCATAAACTATTGCTAACCTCTCTCAGAAAGCAGAACTGGGCTCTGAGGTGAAAAGCCCCAAAATCCGTGCACCCAGTAGGGTTTGGTTTTTTTCCATATTAGACGGATGTCTTAGCAAATGTGTTATTCCAGCTGAAGAAATTTCTAAGACTCCTGTGAATTACTAGGCCGTGGGAGTCTCAGGGGTTTTGTGGTAGAGGTGTTACAGTTACCCATGCCCAATGGAAACTGCTTGAAGACTGATGAGATGTCCCAACAGAACTGACAGGCTACCATGGAAGAATAGCTCCCATAGAGAGCTGCAAGAAGCACGCAGAGAAATGGAAACAAAACAGGATTGGTTTTGTATGCTGATTTTAACTTCATGTGGAAGTTGATTTTAACATCATCTAACCAAGAGACTGGATCACAGGCAGAAGAGAATGACTGCAAAGGCAAGAGGTGAAAAGCTGAATCAGAATGATGCAGGAAGGGCACACTCCTGGTGACCATCAGCGACTGATTCTTCAGGCCAGTGTTACTACGAAATGGCTATGACCACTTAGAGGAAAGTTTTGTTAACATCTCTTAAAAATCATTTTTAACGTTAGTTAAAAATGGTTAATCATAGTGTCATGAAGAAATAGAAAAAAAATAATACCAAAAGGAAAAATAGCCAAGAGTGCTACAGGGATTTGCCATTTGTACGTGAGGCATTTATGTTCGGAAAAGAAAGAAATCAATTAACTTGCACTAGTAAAAAAAAGGTGTATTATTTAAAAGAAGATGATTAATAAAAACGGTTTTGAATTAGGAACTAATTAAAGAAAATATACACAGTGGACAAATCCCAAAAGAGGAATACAAGGAGAGTACTATTCTTTAGGTAGGCAGGATAAGGAGATGAATGTCAGCAGTCTAAAACGCATTAGCAGTACATGTAACTTTGGCTGCACAGAGACACACCAAATGTTCCATTTTTTTAATCTGTAATTATGATTGTTTTTAGTTAAAATCAGCAATTGTATTTGGCAAAAGTAGCACATTTGGCATTGCACTTTGAAGTGTGGGAATTTAGTTCTATCACAATAATCCAGGAAATTCTAGTTGCAAACTGCAATAAATTCTTCTTCCCAGGAGATTGTCAACCCCAGCTCGTAAGAGCTGGTCAGAAATACAGGGAAAATCCCCCCTTTTTATCAATTTCTTCATTTAGATAAACTATGCCAGAAGCTAAGAAAAGATGAAGCAAATGTTTCAAAATGTTTGACGAGACTGAGTTACAGTTGATATTTTTTAAATGTAGAATAAGGTATTTGGACAGTCAGCAGCATTTCTGCCACCCTAAATTATTTGTCACTGATGAAGTACTATCTCAAACTTCTCTAGTGAGCATCAATAATAAATTATTGCAGCTATGAATTCAAAAACATTTTTCTACAGAAGTATTTTTCCTGATTCTGTCCCCCCGAGTTAAAAAAAAAACAAAAAAGGATGGATTTCAACACTCATTAAGAATTCCAGGACTACTGTTCCGCAGTGCTCCATACTTGCATTTCTCTGCATACACAGTATGCAGGTGACAGCAGCCTGCCCACCCCAACACAACCCGCCAAAAAAAGGTTTTAGGTACTTTCTGATAAATAGAAAACTTTGCTTCAGGATTTGCATAGTCCTTGTATAGTCTTTTCCTTGAGTGCTTGAGATACTGAAACATAATTATTATGCTAACTGATGAGATACATATTTAATATAAATAGGAATAAAATATATGTATATAAAGGTGTATTCCTGCTATTATGGTTGAGACTAGTAATTTGTGGTGACAACACAGCAGATAACTATGATGATATCACAGTGTAGTGATGTAACTTTGACATTAATATTCCGGTATTTCTTTGCTATATTGTGCGTTCAGCAAAGCTTTATTATAATTAATTTTATAAATGCTACAAAGGAGTGCTGGATTCCTACCTTGGACTTGAAAAAAAGGGCATGATGTTACCTTTTTTTAAAGGTTCACTTAAAATGAGCAGTTATACAGTATGTGCATATATTTAATTACATATCTGTACACATTTATCCCACAGAATCTCTTCCACTATAAATGTTGGAACATACATATAAATACAGTTCCTACTAAATAAACATTTCAATATCATAACACACCTGTATCTGTATATATTTCTACAAAACCAAAGCCTTTAAACTACTGGTTTAAGAACCTTAAAAGCAGAGAGTGCTGTATTCCATGAAATACAAAGCCTTTACACAGGGTTTTACTCTGCCTGAAGGCAAAATCAGAGTGTGCTGGTTCTGTGGCAGGGCTTTGTGTGACTCATTTGCAGAAACTAGCTCCTTCCTTTCGTAATGTAAATAGGGGATAATATGGGGGAAAAAAAAAACCCAACCCAGCCTGGATACAGCAGGTTTCCTGCTTGAAGTCCGTTGTGTTCAGAATTCAGCATTTTCAAAGCCAGCTGGTGGATGACAGCCACGCAGCTGTCATTAATTTCATCATGAGCTGTTTATCTCATTATTTCATTCAGCTCTCAAAGACGTTCCCTCAATTTATGTTGTCTAGCTGTAACAATCAGTGTGACACAAAAAACCAACTGAGATGGAGTTTGTCACTTTGTCAGTTCAGCCTTAAGTCCATTGAAACCATTGTCACATTTGAAATTTAAGTCTCTGGGTACAAGAATTTGTTCCACTAATTCTTAATACTCCTCTCAGTGAAGACAACTGAGTATCCTACTTGATCTCAGATATGAAAGTATTTTCTTTCAAACTCACTCCACAGCACAGTTTAATGCTTAAAGTACACTTTTATTTCTCTGTTTGTTCTGAAAAAGTTACTTGTATTAACATACACAAAATTACTGATTAACCCTACCTCTTCTAATTCCAAATAACAGGGAGGCTCTTGAGCTGTAGGTACCCATTTCTTCTCCAAGAAATTAGCCACACATGCAGTATTAGCTGTAGAAGGCCTAGGTTTTCTATTCTCTCACACAGTTAAAGAAAGGTGGGGGGGGAAATAATGTAATGCTGATTTTGGAGATGGTGTTAATTTTTAAATAGAAGCAGTTTATAGTTAAGAGCAGATTACTCATATCTTGACAGAGCACATGTACAAGTGAGCTACTGATAAAAGGAAACCATTAATTTCACTGATGATCAGCTGATTTCTCCTTAGAAGAGAGAACCAAGGCCTGATTACAGGCATTGCCCCCTGACAATTGCATGCATCTTTTGAATTCCAACCCAATGCATTTTACCTGGCAGTGGCACAAACTGACAAATTCAGCACACTTATCTAATTCATATATAAGGTTTATCAAAATTACCAGGTAACTGATATTCCAACCCATTATACAGAAAGAAAGTGAAGAGTCAGATCTAGGCCCTTAACAATAGAGGAGTGATCCAGCTCGTGTCCTTTCCAGTTATGCATAAAAAGATAGCAGAGACTTTTTACAGAAAAAAATTGCCTCACTCATAATAAATTAATATGTTTTTAAAGGTTTTATAAAGACCTCGTATTTCAAGCAAATTTATATAGTAGTATTTGTTCAGAGTCTTATCTCTGTGATGCTGCAGTTTTTTTCTTCCTGTCAAATCACATGCAGTTTACATTCCACAAGGTTTCAGCTTTATTTCCCAGTTTCCTGCTGTACTTCTTCAGGGGCTTGCACTAATTCGAAAAATAAGCTTGAATAATAGAATGAGTTTGGCCAGAGTATGGTAAAAATAAGGAGGGTGAGATTTTTGGTTTGGTCTTTAACAGAAGAAGAAACATCACAGAATCTGGCCTGGTAATTAGTGACACTTTCTAAATGTAGCAAATCATGACAGCAGGGTATTTTATCTTGGTCATTGCGAGGTGAATAGAAATGGCACGGGAACGTTTCTTTTCCACATAAGGAAGATGGTTTCCATAGAGAAACTTGTATCTAAGTACCACTGTTTGTAAATGTGTATTTGTAAATGTGACAATGCTCTGTAATAGCTGGTTCCCACTAACTCCCACAGCACGAGCTTGGCATGCCAGGGCCTCACGCATGCTCAGATGCCCACCTGACATCAATTACGGGATTCCCATTTACCTCAGGGGGAGCTGGGTTGAGCTGTATAGAAAGTGACAGAATGGGTCAAATCCACCTTTTTTTACCTGTAGAGGGACCAAACCCTTACCCTTGGTGACAGCTGCCTCACCTGCGCTTTGCTGTGTTCAGCTATTCCCACTGATGCCCAAGGTACCTTACAGATGGAGCTGGAGTCCTCTTTGTATTCACATGGCAGACACCTGCATGTGTCTCTTAAAGAATGTAGTTTGAAATGCACTGTAAATAGTTTTAACATACATTCCTATTACAGTTTAATAAAAACCTTAATCACAGTCACTAGTCACTGAGTTCGTCCATTTGTATTCTTCTAACTTTTAAAAATACCTGAACAAATATATAGTTTCTGGGCACAGTATTTTTGTACTAGGTTAAGGGATTTCTCTGTATATTATGTTTTGCCTTTAAGCAGTATTAATGTCTTCTGAATGTTATGTGTTCTCTCTTGCTTCTGTCCTATGACTTCTAGAATAAAGCTAGTTACATTACTTAAGAGAATCATTAGCCCTACTTATTGTACAGGTGCTAGAGAACATAAGAGTCAGCTTATTTTCTGTGGTCAGACTGCTGCTTATTACTTATTTCCTCATTCTTCTCTTTGTACTGTTTTCATGCTTTTTAAAATAAAAAGGACAATATCAAACTTTACTGTTTGTTATAATTAATATTACTGAGGTGGAATTTTCAACACCTAATTCAAACCATTTCTTCTGTAAATTTATATTTCATAGTATCTTCTCTAGGTCCTAGAAATCCTGAATAATAGAAATGTATCTGGTAATATCAAGATATCATTGATATAATATCAATTCTGAGTACTACTGAGATCAGCCAGCAGTAAAGTAGTTCTTGTTTAAAAACCACAAAAAATAATTCAGTGCTACTGACCACTAGAGAGCAGTGGAGCTGCACCTCCTGAGAGCTGTCAGAAACCAGTTCATTTCTGACAGAAAGCAGAACCACGAAGTACAAGAGTTACACAGATGTATCCTCATCCTCTGCCCCCATATATCAGTTCCTGGGGGATATCAATTGCAAAAGAGATAGGAATAGTCAGCCCAGGGACTTCAACCAAAACTGTGGAAAATATTTTTGACAAGCAAAGCCTCATCTTGCACAAACTGCTGATCCTACAAGTAATTCTGGACCAGTGGGCTTCTTGGCAGTTTCTGTTCTTTGCCTATTAGGTCCTGCAGAGCAACACTTCTGGCTTGACTTTTTTTAGCTCTAGGCAAAACCAAAAGGTATGTACGTCCCTGACAAACAGCAGGCTCATTCAAGAAGTTATGAAGGGCCAGATTTAGCTCAGCACAAAACACAAGCTCTGTTTGCTCAAGCCAACTGCAGTTTATGAGTGCAGCTGCACAACTGCCTGCGCGTATCTGCAAACATCAGGTCACCGCTTGCTGCTGGGGCTGCAACCTTTCCCCCCCTCACCGACCCAGTCATGCTCCTGCTCAGCCTTTCTGGCCTGCTGGAGGCCTGAATTCCCTTCTGAGAAGCAGCAGCGTTTGCAGCAGGAGCACTGGGATACACTTCTTACCCAGCCCTGGAAAGAACACTACCTTGAGCAAGGGCATTTTTATTGAAGAGGTGAATGAACATTACACGAGGTCTTCATCTTCTAGTACAGCTCTGATGCCTCATTAACAAATGGAAAAGACAAAAGTTCTTTCCTCCAGCCACATTTTTAGCAACAGTGGTGACAGCTATTGCATTTCACATTCCCATGAAACCTTACCCTTTCATATTTTCAGGAAAAAACTCACATGAGTGAGTTTGTTCTGGTAGTAAGCTTTAGGGACAGACTTATGCAATCTGAAAGTCACTGTGTTTTTCAACCCTTCAGAGAAGAGCAGCATTTCTTAGCACACACAGAACTTTAGAACCATTTCAGCTGAAAAATACCCCGAGTTCATAATGGCTGTAAAATGGCTGAAAAATCTACAGTTTACACAGGTTTCTCTTGTTTAACACCATTAAAAACCAGGAGTAAAATCCATGGTTAAATCATACCACTAGTTTATACGTGATACATTTGCATGTAAGCATTCAGAATGCTTTTACTGTAGTAATTAATGAAATCACTGGCTATTTATGATATATAGAGCTTCTTAATGAAAGGGAAGTTCATTTTACAGATAAGTAGAGGGGTTAATTTGATCAGGGTCACATGGAAAGCCCATTTCTGAGCTGGAAAGAGAACCAGAACCTGGATGTCCATTCTGCTTTTACATGAGACATGAAGAAAAGAATTTTAATCTGAAACCATCTTTTCCTTTTGCAAATACAAATATTTATCCTGGCCATACAGGGTGCTCTCTTGCTATGATACTGCACTCAGAAGAACTCTGAAGCTCACTATTTTACAGATGAAATTAGATTCAAGCCACTAATCCAGATAATCACAATAACCTTTCGTGGGGTTTGGAGCTATATTATAACCAAGGGAAAAAATTTACAGTAAGCAAAAAAGTTCTGTTGAAATGAGCTAAAAGTGCAGTTCAGATTTTGGAGAAACTGAAATGACTGATGCAGACTTTTCAATACTATACATTCTTAGTTCACTGGACTATAACTTGACCCCACCCTATGATCAAATTTCATATTCTAAACAAAAAGAATATTGGGGAATACAGGAATCTTCAGCTAGAAATTTAAATACCCTTAGAAAAGCCTGACAAAAAGCCCCATGGGGCAACTGGCATATCAGTCTCTGTGTGGCACTAATACTCAGAGATCCATACAACCTCTTCTGGAAAAGCACGCTTATTTTAACTGGCAATTGTTCGCTGTCACCCTTTTTTCATTGAAACAAGGCCAGAGTCTATTATTCTAGGTAATCCTAGGATTCACTGCAGCAGGCAGTAACTGATAAAGTAAATACCAGGGTTGTTACTGTTTTAATCCTAAATTTTGCTTCTAGATTTTTTCAATGTGGATCTTATTAACTCATGCACTTCAGTTCTCTCCAATGAAAACCTCTCAAAAATGCAGCACTTCATGGATCAGAGCCACTACACAGGAATTAAAAAGCAGTGTGTACATATAGTTAAGAGCAAGTTTTAGGACCCACAGCCCACTACTAACTAATCACACGAATGGATCTATACTCACTGGAAATTTCTAGGTAATCTTCAAGTGCTGAACTCTCTTGCTGAACAGATGTCACATTACCAGCATCCAGGGGATTCTCCTCGAACCAAAATAAAAGCAGAAATTCAGCAACCAGGCAGGTGGAGTAAGACAACATCTAGCTCAAGTAGGATCTAATGCTGCTGCAATGCAACACCCAGCTGCAATATGTACTTTGAAATTATTTATCCAAGACATGGCATTACTTAGGCTCCATCAAGCTCCTGGTTGCTAGGCCACCCATTGTTATGCTTAAATTGGCTTTACTGGCATAGAATTGTCTATTTACCACATTGATATAAAATTGAGTACTGGGGTTCAAAGTGCTTGGTGAAACTTCCCAGGAAGGGATCCATCTTTGCAACGCATCCCAAGACATAATGAAGAAGAAAACACTCAGAAGTACTGCACAACCAATCTGCATGGTTTTATCAGGGATTAATCTATCTGTTTTTATATAATAATATATAAATCAATATTTTCATGAGTATATTATGTTTATGCTGGCACCAAGCCTCAACCAACCCAAAAGTTCTACTGTCCTAGCTAATTTTAGTCAGAACAACTCGAATACAAGCCACAAAACAATAAAGAGGAGAGATGAATACAGCCCACTGCAAAAGCCTTTTTGTCACCCTGATCTTTGGAACTTCATTGTCAAGTGCCATCACAATAGAGCTTGCTGTGATGATCATAGATTGGCAGGATGAGGTTGGCACAACCATATAAGTTAATAATTTATTGCCATCCACCTTATCTAAAGATCAAACTTCAAAGTTAATAAGTTTGACCATTTTCAGTGTTCTGAGACTGGCACATTGAAGAAAGCCACAAAGCCAAGAACACACCCTTAGCTCTCAAAACTGTCATGAAACCAGCAATACTAGAAAACATGATTTCAATGCACCATCAAAGAAAAAGTTGTAGTTCTGAAAACCACACAAGGAAGAGGGAGACAGAAGAAGGAAAAAGGTTGCGGAATATTCCAACTACAGAATCTATAAAACCGATTTTAATTGGGATTTTAGAAGGAAAACCAGCTATTATAGGAAGACAAAAGAACTCTAAATAAAGTGTATCTCATATGATTCTAGTACAGGTGAAAAACCAAAGTCATATTTTGTCATCTTAAGCAACTCCGATTATTTTAGGCCTCAGTTTTCTACTAAACCCAGCAGAAGCTGCACTACAACCAGAGCCAGAAAGAACCTTTCTGCAAAGGCTGCAAAGAAAGGTATCAGTTTTGTTATGTAACCACAGCTTGGGCGAACTATAACTCGACACTGGGTGTTTTTGTTTATGTATAAACATACACCACACAGATAAGGTGAGACTGACAGCGGTAACTACAAAGGTCAAGATACACACCGGTGCAATTCAAACAGATATTCTGACTCTTAGAATGAAGTTTGCCCGTCTTCTGAGCTGGCTGAAGGGTAAGAAGGGCACGCCTGATTGGCACAGCACAGGGCATGGGCTAAAACATTTTTTGAGTTATTCAGGTGATCAAAAACTGTGTGAAATTGTGGGAAAAAACCTGCATGTGAAAACTACACACAGAGACCTCACCGTTGTTGTGAAATACATGTTGTGAGGTACTTCCCTCACCACCCTTAGGAGTAAACAGCCTGAACAGCTTCCATCTGGCTGGTTTCCTCTTCTGTTACAACGAAGAAAATTTGTAGATGCTGCTGAGAATTTAAACTACATCTATTAAAAAGTGATCACATGAATAGAGACTACCACCCCAATTTTCACAGGTCGGTGTTAGGCACCAAGAGGAGAGCGTTCTGAAACAACCTGCAGACATTCAGTAAATCCTCTGCCCAATGTTTGTTATGCTGAGCAGAACAGACCCCAAACAAATTATAATGGACAAAGTAGAGCCTTGTGCTCGCTTTGCTGGGTAAATAATATCAATTGCATAAAGGCTCTCCCACAAGCTCATAGATGCAACTGAGATAGAAAATGTCAAGAAATGCTGTTAGCTTAATTATTACTTTCACTAGACACCTGATTTTTACTACACATGGTGGATAGAATTAATGGATTAGCAATTCTTAATTGAGATGAGCAATAAAGATACTGTCATGGTCTGGGGGCAGTAAGTGAGATTCAGCAAGCAGCGTGGCCAGGACTGGGAATTTGATTAAACTACAGGAAACTTCTCCTTGGAGAGGTAAGTGCATCAGTTGAGCTTTACTCGGCCACATCATGCTGGAAATTGCTCCCAAGATAAGGCAGTACGTAAATTCCCTGCGCAAAGGCTCGTCCCTGCAGAGCAGCCCTCCTGCAGGCACAGCCATGGCATTTGACGGCACTTGGAAAATTGACAGAAATGAGAACTACGAGAAGTTCATGGAGGCAATGGGTAAGGCTCACTTTTCCAATCCCTTCTGCAGGAAAAATGCCACTCCAGCTGAATACAAACTCAAACTGCCTGAGAACCACCTTCGGGCAGCCTGTCCTTTGGCTCTTGGCTGCTCTGCCGCTGCATTCATTTTCAAAATATTCTGGGGCAGGGGGGAAGATGCTGAGAAATGTTCTGATTTTAATTACTGTGTTAATCTTAAGCATCTTAACTTATTCCAAATTTATTTCAGCAGAAAAAAGAATCTCTAAGTCTAGATTTGAGGAAAAGGCTCAGACAACTCGAATGGATAAACTTTAAACAGAATTCTACAGCTGGACTATTATTTTGACAACATTAAACCAGTTCCAGAATTACACATGAAGGAAATCATCATTCTTCGATTTCAGAGAAACACTTGATTCAAGTAATTCTAACATCCTGATTATTTACTCAAAGTTTGTACAAACAGTGCATTATATGGATATAAACCTAACCACTCCAGTGAGACAGTAATTTGTATTGTACGTGTACTATTGAATATGGCCTCAATGAAAACTGAAGGACAAAAATTTGGGTCAGAATGCTGGAATAAACTCACTTGGCCGCACAGAATTCACTAAAAGGGGACAAATAGGATGCTCTAGAAGTTTGAGGGTTTTTTTCTGATTTATGTTAACTGATTTTTCTAGGTATTGGCCTGATGAAAAGAAAGCTGGGAGCCCATGATAACCTGAAGCTCACCATCCAACAAAATGGGGACAAATTTAATGTCAAAGAAGCCAGCAACTTCCGAAACGTAGAGCTTGAATTCACTCTGGGAGTCAACTTTGAGTGCAGCCTGGCTGATGGGACTGAACTTTCTGTAAGCATCTTCCTACGTAGTTCAGTATTTACCATGAGATAATGACTTTATAACGTGCAGTTTCAAGATGAATAATTTGTCTTCCTAGTTTTTAATTTGAATTTTACTTTTTGATTACTTTAAATTTTCCTGAACCTGACTGTTCAGGAGTGCTTGCAGCTTATACACAAAGCACAAGGGAGTCTTTTCTGTTAATGGTTCAACACCGTACCATGGATTTCAGGGTTCCAGAGAGCCCAAAAAGCAGAGCAAATAGCAATTTTCAGAAGATGAAATCCAGGTGATTTGCAATTTTACTTCTTCTAATATTCAAGTCTACCACCTAGAGTGCAGAGTGGGTATTTGTAAGAAATTACATATTCTCTGTTGATACAATTAATTAAAATAAGGCATACTGACCAGTAAAAAACACCTAGCTTGGCTATTATGTATGTAAATAAGCCAATGGTTTTATTAAAATTTCGTTTTTACGGCGTTTCTTAAAAGCATTATTACATTGTTTTAATATTTTTTTTCACTTTTAAGCATTCTACAGCCTTTAAATCAAATCAGTGTCATAACTGTTGCAAAATATTTGGGTTTTTTTCCCATCATAGGGTGCTTGGACCCTGGAAGGAAATAAACTTGTGGGCACATTTACCAGAAAAGACAACGGAAAAGTACTTAAAGCAACCAGAGAAATCGTGGGTGATGAACTCGTTCAGGTGAGTTAGGAAGTAATTTACACACAAGTTTGCAATAGAATGAACAGAAAAAGTTTTAAGAGCTTTTCTAAAACTAGAAAATATTTTCTTCAAGCCAAATAGCTTCATTTATCTTTAGCTAAAATTCCCAAGTCACCTATAAAAAATTTAAAACTCTCTGAACCGTATCTGGGACATGAAACTCGGCAATTCCAGCCACTGATTTTCCTTCTTAATCTTTTAACAGACCTACGTATATGAAGGAGTTGAGTCCAAGAGAATCATGAAAAGGGGCTAAGTACTTCACACAGAACTGCACCAGAATGAAGAAACAATAAAACACTATTTTCTACACATCCTCTGGCTTGGTTTTTTTTTTCCCCTTCCATCCCCTCACAACACCTCCCTGGCTGCAGTTACGAAGCCCTGCCGAAAACAGGGGCTGGTTCGTTATGTTACTGTTTTGCCTTGAATAAAAAAACCAAACTCCAATTACCAAATGCTAAAGTATCTTTTGTATCAAGTCCTACCGTAGTGTCACAATACAAAAGGCTGCAGAAACTCTTTTCCATAAGCAGAACTTCAATATTTTTTTGCACAAGCTCTCAAATGGAAACTTAGTTTCCTTGCAGAGGTATTTACACTGAGAAACAGTTTCTCCGTGTGTTTAATATTGTGCAAAAGGATGGGAAAACCAAAAATAAACGAGACGATACAGATGGGGACAAGGCTTAAAGGGGAAGTACTGTCATTGTTTCACCCCAAATCTCTAATATACTTCATCTACTACACCTGCTTAACCAATACTTGCTACGTAAAGGCAAATCCATCCTTATTTTTACTGACAGAACGTATTAAGGAAAACTGCTACCCTTAAGTGCCTGTTGAAGAGAAGTAAGCTCTCTTCAGAAGCACCTGCTTGCATTCTGCCTTATCTCCTAATATGAGGTTAAAAAGGGGTAATAGCTACCAAGAGAAAGGTTTTGCTTCACACGCTCCTTGGTTTCTGGTCATTCTTTTGAACACGATGAAAGTAACAGCCCTGATTTCAATACGGGGTGAACTGGAAGGACTGAGGGGGGCACATCCCAGCTGTGAGTGTGGCATCAGGTTGTGCTGCTTCATTTATTTTTATTTACTCCTGCAGCTGTGTGTTGTGCAAATAAAGCACACAGAATACACTATCTACACGAACTTTTCCATGTTTGTTCAGCGCACAAGCTCCAGCTAACCTTCAAGGAGAGGAGTGTATCTCAAAACAATTTCAATTTTCCTAAACTTCTTCTCAACATGATTTCCCTAAAGGTCTTCTAGTTTTTCTCAGGATATCATCTGCTCTCCAAGAAACCGCATCGGGACGAACTCGTGAATGTTTATTTCCACACAGGGGGCGGGACCAGACCAGGATGACAGGACTGACCGCCTGCTCTTCCCCAAGGTCCGTATCTCACCTGGCAGGAGCAGCAGCCAGCAGCGCCCAGGGAGGAATGTCAGTCACCAGCACTGGAGAAGCCACCACAAGCATCACTTAGCCCAAAAACAGAGGGACAAGCAGGAATACTCTCCACGTCCAGCACCTACCGCAAGAGCCCGCCCTACAAGGCGCTGCCTGAGGCGGGAATGGCGGGGAGGGGTCTGAGGCGGGCAGGGCGGAGCTGTCTGTGCCTGAGGCGGGAATGGCGGGGCGGCACCTGAGGCAGGGACTGGGGGCTTTGGCTGAGGGGGAATGGCGGGGCTTCCCTGGGGTGGGAATGGCAGAC
>VZTG01007062.1:216736-248949 GCA_013397845.1 Melanocharis versteri
GAGCGGGAGCGGCAGGAGCAAGAGCGACAGGAGCGGGACGATGGTGCGCGGGTGGTGTCACGGTCCCTGTCGGGACAGTCCTACTGGCTGGACCTGTGGCTCTTCATCCTCTTCGACCTGGCGCTTTTCCTGCTTATCTACCTGCTGCCCTGAGGGCGCGGCCCGGGTGAGGAGCGGCGTTTCTGGGCGGTCGGTCGGTCGGTCGGACTGTCGGTGTGTCGGTCGGGAAGCCCCGACGGGCTGTACCCGGTGGAGGGAAGGGTCCGCTTTAGGATCGGGCCCCTGAGAGCAGCCTTGGCATTCCCACAGCCCCGCCTCGGAAGGCCTCGGGAGCACAAATGCCTCTCAGGAAACTGGAAACTGATTCCAAGCCACCTCCAGCTTTATTTGTTTGTTTGCGAGATTTATTATCCGCCCTTTGTTCGGGAGGTGCGATTGATGCTCCTTACATGTCAGTATCTTCTGAAGGGCTGCGCAGCACTACGAACATAACCAGAGCTTTTCTGTTCCCTGCAGGGCCATTGCCACCAAGGGAATTCTCACCTATTTCGCACCTTATGAACACAGGCGGGGGAAGAGGAGGACCATTCGTGCGGGAGAAACAACTGGGAACACGACTCCACTTGAGTCTCGATGGAGGAGGCACATTTTTATACACTGTATCCTGATAGATCTCTGTGTGCAGGTTTTACCTGTATCCCGTTCGTGTGTCCTAAACTGTGCCTTAAAGGTCGCGGGCGACAGACTGACTGTGCTTCTGTGATTAGTACCTAAAGGTTTGTTGTGCAGAAATGGAAGTATGCACTGTTTGAATAAAATCCACTGAAAGGACACCCTGCAGAGTGGCTGAGAATAAAACCCAGCTCTTGTGTACACTCAAGCTGTAACATCATCTGTTCCTTCAACAGACGAAGCTTAGCCAGCTGATTTGTTTCCGAAAAGTTAATCCTGATGGGGTGATGCTGGTTGGTTTTTTATTATACCTTTCTCTCTTTTTTCTGTCTTTACCTTCAGCAGTTCTTTACCTCTCAGGCTCGGTATTTATACATATAAATATATACATGCATAAACATGTCGGTGTTTAACCCAGCAGCAATGTCCTGTCCTCACTTACTGATTAAGATAAATCAGGTTCTGATTTCCTCGCTAGAGGCTGTGGAGGAGGAACTTACAAAAGCAGCCTTGAGTCACTGGCAGGTGACACATAAAGAACCCTCCTCCTCACCGTCCATGGATGGCTATAAGTAGACAGTGACAGATAATTAAAAGGTTTCAACATCTATTTAGTCTGTCTCAGTAGAGGTAGACTTTCAAACCTGTGTTAAAGCAAGGAGTCTCCTGCAGTCTTTGGAGAAAGAAACAGAAGCTCAGCACATGGAGTGAGCTTTTTGCCAGGGCAGGTTTGGGGGAAGACAGTTTTCAACTATGAATAAAGGGGTTTCCATTTTCTTTGGTATTATTCCCTTGGGAATATTAACTTCTACTCCTGCGAAGTACAATTCATGCTTGGTTGGGTTTTCTTTCCAGGCGTACATATAACAAAATAACTAGATTGGAGAGACTTGGAAGTGCAGAGTGGTTCAGTGTCTTCCCACACATTAAATGAAAGTGGGGCAGGATGAGGTTAAATAGGATTCGGGATGCAAAAATAGATGCTCTTTCCTTTTATTTTTCTTTGACTGTTCAGACAGTTTTGCTCTTGGCTGTAAGAACAGAGGTGCTGTGCCCTGCTGGTGCCTGTGAGCTCAGTGGTTTCAGAGATTTTGACTCAAGGTGCACGGGAGCCCTGAACTGTCATTGTATTCTCACAACACCAGAATGAGGGTTCCAGTTTTTCAAATGAGGCTATTAAAGATACAAGTTCACTCTGTTCACTACCTTTTTCCCCCCTCCTCGGCATGATATCACAAGTGAAATCCCCAGGGAGCAAGATATCAGGAAAGGACTGCAATGCTGCTCCATTTCTCTTTTGATAAGGAAGACAGGTGAGATTTAAAGGCTCTTAAGGCTTAGAAAGTTGAATTTCAAGGTATTTTCCACTAATTTAGTTTTCTCCTTCAGCCAGATCTGACATTAAAGGTTTTGCTTATCTCAGAAAACTTAGGAGCTAACAAAGTGCAGGCTTGTGCTGCACTGGGCTCCAGCTGTTCCATAAACACATGGAGCTCGTAAGTACACATATGTGGGCAAATTCTGCATATCCCTAGTAAAGATAGTAAGGTAGCTCATGTATCTGTCACCAAGTCTGTGGGATTATGGTATAAACATTTCTTTATGCATTTCATAGCTACTTTAAAAATTTAATCTATTTAACAGCTTTATAAAATAGTTCAGAAGATGGATTTTACTGTTCAAAAAAGGTAACTAAACCACCATCTCCACAAAAACTTTCAACCATCGGTAGCAGCATTATCTGTCACTTCAAAAATGTAGTTCTGGAAAGCAAACTTTTTTTTTTTTAAACACAGAACACAAAAAGAACACACAACAAAGATTTTAAATTTTTATCTTGATATTTTGAACAAGCAGAACTTTGCGAGAAAATAATTCTAGAGACTGAAAAATATATTAATTACAGGACTTGTTAATATCTTTACTGTTACAAAAATCGTCTAGGCTCTTATACAAATCTATAGCTGGAGGGGGACATTTATAAAAAAATAAATAGGCACCCTAGGTAAGTTAAAAGGAGTTATCACATATTAGTTAGCAAATATTACGTACATACATACATGGAGTGCAGAGTCAAATATAAAAACGAAGGTGCCTTGATTAGCTGTCTATTTAATCATGAAATACCTGGTAAACATGGGTCACAGAGGAAGCTGTCTGGTAAGATTGTTCCAAGCTAAGCGAGGAGACTGAAGTACACCCAAGTTACTGCAGCTACTTTAGGGAGGAGTTTACCAGTTGTGCTTACTGGGAGCAGAGTTCATTGGTATCAGTAAGAGGCATTCATATTGCTCTGGTACAGAAGTATCAACATTGCTATGCATGTTTAAAAATAAGTGTTCTAACACCATTCACAGTTGTTGCTGTGCTATCCATACATAAAAATACTGTCATTTCAAATACAAGATTTTTTTTTTCTTTTCCGCAAAAAATTTTTACAAATTATACATTATTTACAAATTCCAATAATCTTTGTTTTTACACAGGTATTAGAGGACAGTTGTACTTAACTGGCTATGTATATTATGTAACATGGCTAAATGAGCTAGAAAAATTTAATTTACAGGTTCTGAAATCTCTCTTAAAAATATTACAATAGGAATCACCCAAGTTCTTACTTTTTTAGTGTTCTTCTGTATTGAACTGATTTTCTTACAAAAGGATCATTGTTTAAGTTGCTGTTTACTAGCAGCCATACATAAACATGCATAGTATTTTCACTATAAATTCTAGAATTCATTTTTTTCCCCAAGTGCTACAATGAATTTTGATCAAGAAGGTAGGAAGAAGGTTAATCTGAGATACCTGGTTTGTTGCATATATATAATGTTCCAGTTCTACTGTAAGGTACATGTCATTTAAAAGAAAATAACCTGACTTTGCCACAGAATAACCAAAACTACTGTTTAAATGTTTACCTTGGATAATTGTGCTAAACAATTGCTGTCATTTGGTTGAAGCACTAAAACACAGGTACATAAGGTTATAAACATAGAAAAAAGCCTTTCTGACTGACAGTGCAAGTAAGAATGTTTATTATGCATATTTAACCTTGCATTATTTTCATAAATAAAAGGCATTGATGTTTAGGTGTAATCAGCAGCACCCCAAGTTAACACTAATGTGAATAATGGAAAAATTTTGCCTTTTTGGGTTGTGTCAGGCTTTGCTGACGCTGCCTCAGCACTCACTAGATGGTTCTGTGCACTGATTTAACTAACCAAATACAAGCCAAATACATCTTCCTCTTTGTTACTGAGATAAGTCAGGTTAACAAAAGACAAGGTAAATTCCAGAGCTGCCAAAACTGGAGGCAGAGTGACAGAGCAGAGAAAGAGGAAGCTCTTCTTTCCATGCCCCCTTAGCCACCCGTGAGAATGGCTGCACATTCAGCCTGATCTGCTAATGCAGACCATGTCCATGTGTAGGACTGTTCCAAGTGGGAAAACATGTTAGTATTAAAAAACCAAATGTGTGATCCCCATGAACTAAAATGTCAAGCTGAAAAAAAAAGGAGAGTTCAATAAATAGCAGCATTGACTTTGCATGCAATTGTAGAATGTCAGAACTGAACACAAGCAGTAATTATTTCTAAAATGTTACAAAATTAATCTTTCATAGTTGCATGATAACTCTGTATTTAAAATTAGCATCCTATTCTGTTATACTGGTTTGTAACTTACGAAGTTAAATTTAATAAGTTAAAGTATGTAGCTTAAAGGGTGAACAAATCTGATAAATGTGTTTAAAAACGTACACTAACAGAGCAGGGGTATTAATAGGACAGTATCACTGCAGTTTACTTCAATTCCCTTTGAAAGTCCCATTTAACGCTTGCAAACCAGAATGGTTTTTAAAGAAACATTATTATTATTATTAATATTAAGGCTTTTCAAATAAAAAATAAATCCTCTGGGTAAACTTGCATTAAAGACACTTGAAGGTTTGTGAAAGCACAGACTCCGAGAGACATCAGTTGAAAAAACCATGTCACCTCCTGCTACCTCTGAGGCCAAATACTGCTCTGTTACGACTGCAGGTACTGCATTAGTTGTGGTAGCCTGTTTATCCCTTTTGTTAGTCTGAGAACCTAGTGACCACAGTCTGAAGGAACACTTCTTACACTGCAGCTAACCAGATCTTACAGACTTGGTTACATCCAGCTGATCCTGCTGCTGCGAGGTGGGCACGCCCCAAGGGACCACATGGAATACAAGCTGTAGAAAACAAGCTGAGTAACAGAGGTAAGCATTAAGGCAACTAGAGTAACGAATCAAAGAACCACAAGTTTAGCACCTCTTCTCCTCTGTTCACCTCTATTTGCATATTCATTTGAACAGTCACAACTCCCAAGCAAAGTACAGTCAGCTGGGTACCTGGTTATCATACACACACAGATTGGAGGTTGTGCCCCTTTACAGACTACATGAAATGCCAAAATCAGATCCAGGTGTGGGTTTCTTGACGAACCTATCGACTGCAGTGTATTCCTTCTGCATTTGCCTTGTACCTCTGTTCGGGGGTGGGATGCCTGGGCTCCAGAGTGGCAGGGTATGTGGCATTCAGATCTACTCCAGCTGCTGGAGCATGCTTTTCCTTGGGGAAGCTTCCACCCTCTGAGAAATACAGCTTGGGCCTCTGGTGGTACTTCAGCCTGTAGGTGTCAGTCATGCAGCTGTCTACAGAGAAGTAAGTGGTTAGGGACACGCTGTCGTTGCCATCCGCGTAGCCAGGGCTGGGTCCCGAGTGGCGGGATCCTTTCTTTAACATGTTCTCAGACACGGTCCAGAACTCATTAACTGATAAGCGAGGTGGAGAATCCGGTTTATGAACAAACAACTCGTTCCCTGGAAAGGGCTCTTTAAGCCTTTGTTCAGCTGGGACTACGCTTGCTTCTGATGCAGATTTTGAGGGTGCACCTGTTTGCCTTAATGGACTATTTTGCAACGCTTCCGTTGATTTTACATCCGCTGCCGAGTTACTCTCTGATCCTGCCGAAGTGCTCAGAGCATATTTCTTCGGGGGTAAGGGGGGAGGAATGTTCTGGTACACGGCTTCAGGCACCCAGAGGGGATCTGCCCTCCGGAGCGGGAGCCCGGCGTGCTCGCCGGGAGGGGCGGGCAGCACCGCCGGCCTTTCCGGCAGGCTCTGAGGCGCGCAGGGCACCGGCCCCGCCTTGGGACCCAGAGTTCTTGTGTGATGGGACTGCGGCTGGGCAGGGGGGGGAAAGTCGCCGTGGATGGGCTTCCTGCCACAGGCGTTGTCTGGGAAGGGGTGGGACACGCTGTCCGCACAGTACACCGGCACCGGCACCTTCTCAAACCTGTCCGCGTGAAGCCACTCGGAAGAGATCGGCTCGTTTGCCTTGCTCCTGCTGTCTGACTTCACGATCTCTTTGACTACTGGCTGGAGAGCTGACGACGGGAAAAATTTCCTGTTGGTCTCAGGCATTTCAGCTCTAAAATACAAAACCACAAAGGATGTGAGTAGCCCTAAAAACATATGAAAAGGCTCAGATAACAGGGATTTTTTCAAACACAGCCTTGGTAAAACTGCTGAAATATTCAAACTGACAAGAGAATTAGGATCTGTTCAATAGGATACAACCCTTGGAGTACAAGTTGTATTAAATTACTCTAGAGTTTCTTTCATTTGAAATGTTAATGTGCCCCAAGAAGGGGCCTCTGCTCTCTTCTAAACCTCTTTGTGACTCTGATACATCCATTTTTCAAATATGGGATGCTACTTTAAGTTGACCAATTTGTATTTACATTCTTGATTTTCAGGAGATACTGAGCACTTGGAGTTCATATTAGAAAGAAGATACAGCAGCAGCTTCTAAATACAAATTAACTTTTCTCCCCCTTCCAGACAAACTTTTCAAAGCTTTATGGGGTGACTGCCCTAACCACAAACTGGTTAATCACTACATGTTGTATATAATTCCAAACAGAAAAATGTTAAATCCCTCTGTTTTGGGCAAGATGGTTTAAAACAATCTAAGCTATTTGGTGACATGGACAGCATCACAATTAAAGACAGAGAGAATTTAAACCCATAAATTATGCAAAATTCAAAAGGAATTGCCTGTCAAAAATATTGAATACTTTAACTCTTCGATGCTTAATATTGATCATTGTGACAAAACAGAACTCAGTATTTCTTAAACTATTACAGAGGAATATGCCAGTACTGGTTACCTCTTTACTGGAGGACTGGGCACCTGCAAATGTAATTCTGTTGGGAAACCGACGTGAGGATGAGGTCTGTAGTTAACTTCAGAATTGATCTGGTCTTTCCTCAAATCTGGGGCTAGAAAAGAAAATACTTCAAAATTAACAGATGTACAGTCCAATTCCTTCTTGAAAATTCCTCAGAGGTTACAGAAACAAACAAAATACAACAGGACAATCTCTTTCAAGATGCAAGATTAATCAAAATAACCATTTTGAAGATAATCTGTCACAGAAGGTCAGATCTTTGAATCTGGAGGAAAATTTCTGGGTTTTCTTGTTACCAGAAAATAGGTAATTATCACAATTTTGAAGTCTTTGTAGACACGTCTTCAAGATCACCTTAATATTTAATCTGTCTAAAAACACGTTTTCAAAAGAAGCTTTCATTGAAAGCATGTTTATTGCTTATTATGACATCCAAAGTCATTTAAATTACAAAATAAGAACTATGACGTCTAAGAGTTCATTTTGTGTTACAATAATTAAATGAAATGAATACTGTAGAGACCAGGGGTGGTTTTGGTTGTTCTGTTGTTTGTGGGTTTTACAGAAATGCATCCTTTGGAACAACCCAAACCCTAGAGCAGACTGTAAGGCTCACGGAAGCACCGGGCAGACAAAGAGCACTGTCACCCACGTGCCCCAAGCACACAGCACTGAGTGCCTGGGCCAGCACTACTGCACTCCCACTCCAGAAGCTCCTTTTATTCCCAGGCAAAGAATCGTTCCCTGAAAACACACGAGTCCCGAACAAGGCAGCTCCTAGTGAGCAGGAAATAAAGGGAGCATTGAAGTATTCCTGTCAACAGCACACGGAATAAAACACTCTCTCGGCAAGTGACAAGCAGCAGTCTATTTGTGTGGAGATAGACACTCTGAGTCTTCCTAATGCCATGATTAGCCCATTAATATCATCACCTGCTCTGAAGCCACTCAAAGGAATGGTGCCTTATTATTATTATCATCGTTATTTTTATTATTATTATTACAATGGCTTATTTGGTCTGTGTGCAGACTAGACTCACAACTGCTACACCTATTTCACTTGTTATTTCCCTAAGTTAAAATATTTAAAGACATGGAACTCTAGAGTCGTGAGCATACAAGCAAAAACCCCAGCAACAGAGCAGAACTACACTGAGAACTTCGGGTGTTGCTGTCTGGTGATACTTGTTTGAGGGTCAATACTTGTCCTATCTTTAGGTAACGTGAGACTAAAAACATGAAATCTTTGACCAAGAACAAAGGTAGTAGAGGCTAAAGCAGCACACAGCACAAGAGTCAAAGCTCTCATATGGCTTTCCTTCAAGTCCTGAGATGAAAAAAATAAATGAATAAAAAATAAATGAATAAAAAATATCACAATAAACAATACCGCAACCTTAGAAATAATATTTATGGGAAAATCTTCTCACTGAATGAGCCCATACAAGGGACAAGTATTTAACCCGAAAGTTCAAAACCGCCTGTGTGCCACGGAGCCACCCAACAGTGAGATAACCAACCCTGAGGTAGCATTTCACGCAGAACCACCTCACCCTGCCGCAGACTGGGATGATTTTCATCCCGAGCCCAACTCCCGGAGGACTCCGCAGGCTCCCAGCAGGCGGCAGCAGAGGCCAGCCAGCGGCTCCCCCGGGCACATCCAGCCGCGCCAGGTGCTCTGTGCCTGCGGAATTCCAGCGAGCTTAAAAATAGACGTGTTATTTTCCCTGCTGCTGACAGGACAGCCATGCACGGTTAAAACCAGACGCCGGCTCGATTGGGAATTTTGGCTCTACGTTCTCTGCAGACCTAAATATGGGACACACAAGCCCTGCTCAGCTGGAGGCCGGCATCCTTATCAATGGGTCATAAAGAGCTGAGCAATAAGCGAAAGGTAGGGGTGTTCTGCTTTTAAGATTTACAGACATCTATTTTCACATCTGGGTAGTAATCCAGATTTTCAAGAGATTTACATCCATTCTACAGGTAGGACACGGCCCACAGGTAGGACAGACAAGGTCTTGTCTAATATCTCCATTTACACATACAGAATGCGTGCAAAAATCTGCCAAGTCCAGCTTCTGTGGGGAAAAAAATCTCAAACGAAAATAAATAAAAAATTCCTACAAAAACCTCCAGCAGAAACTCAACTCCACATTAAATTTAACTTCCTCTTCATGCGTTTTTGCTGCATGGTTCCTGGATTTTTTTTTAATATTTCATAAGTTGTCAATAAAAAAGCCCAACAAAAATGCATAATAATTTTGTAGCAAATGTTATGGCAAACTCTTCTCTCTTAGCCCAGACATTTTCTGTATTCAGTTGAAATGACAGGCAAACCTATTGGAAGCTTTGGAAATGTGGAACAACAACAAACTCTCAGTCAAAGTAGTAAGCATGTTAAAACTTCTCCAAAATGGAGTATTATTTCTAAAAAACAGTGACCAACTGTCAGAAAAACCCCCTTATATCCAAAAAACTGCACTTTTGGAGCAGCATTCAGTTGCCAAACCTTTCATGTATATCTTTATTCTATTGTTTAAAGACACTCCAGAAAAGCGTTTATTTGTTTCTGTTTCATGGTAAGTAAACTGAGTAGCTACAAGCTTTAATTCTCCACTCATTTCTTTGAACTTGACATTAATGTACATTGACTGCACCATAAGGGTAAGAACTGGATTTACTTAAGTGTAGTTGCATGGTTTAAATTATTGCTATAAATGTACAGTTTTCCTAAGCATATGAGCTGTCTTTTTCAGAACTGTGGTTGGTTTGTGGGGTTTTCTGAAGTGACGCATAAGCAGAGGCAATTTGGATTCTTTTTCACACACTAACCAGATCTTCAGAATTATTCTAGGTTTCAGTTTGAGTTGTCCCATGCTATTGAACTGAACAATGGGAAAACCATCAAAATTAGTAATCTTTCTTTAACTTGCAAAACATGAGGTTGGAAATGTTGCCCTCACACTGCTCCTGTCTCAAGTTCTTTACACACAAAAAAAGTTTGCCTCCTCAGCTCATCAAATTCAAACTTCAGAAACACAAAGTGATTAATACAAATTATGGATACTACATCTGCTTACTCAATATTTACACTTTCCTGCCAAAATCTGACCGCACAATTTAGGGATTGGCCTCGTGGGACCTTTGCTTCAGTACTACAGTTATCTACTGCTTACTGCCCGTGTAAGGAGCAGCCATTTGCTCTCCCAATCGCTGTGTGATCCAGTGTTTCTATCTTTATAATGTCCTGACAATAAGTTTAGTTTTGTAAGTCAGGGACAGAATTCCTCAAGTGCTGAACAGTAGCCTCATTCAGCTCCAGTGAAAAACAAGGAGCTGGTAAAGCACAGTTATACAAACAGTGGGCACAATTAGAAGTCCAACATTATTTCCATAAGAAGTTTTCCACACAAAAAAAACACTCAGACATTTTTTTTGGAGTTGCCACCAGAGCCTAATGAAGATTTTTTACATTCCATTCCTCTCTTAGAAAGGACTGAGCATTTGTTTTTTAAAGTCCTATATTCTGGGAGTCTGTCTGGTATTTATCTACCAATCCATGTCTCGTTCATAATATTCAGACATGGAACATGAGGTAATGCAACTGATACCTGTAAATTACTCCTGTTGTCCTTGCTAAAGGTGTCCTGACACACTTTCTAGACAACCCAAAAACTGAGTCCAAATAAATCTTTAACCCCACATACACGTGAAATTATCAAATACTTCTCTTTTTGGTCTATTGATTACTTCCATTAGAAGTATTATTTTCCCAAAAGGAGCTAAGCACACGCATTTTTTAATAAGAAGCTATTTAATAGTTACTGAATTAGAATAACTGAATAGGTGAGATCCAGTCATCAATTTGTTTATATCTCAGAGGGTCACCTGGAATCACTACACTTTTTTAAAGAAAATGTAGGATGCATGTTGAAAGCTTAAAGTATTCTTAAGTACTCTCTCCAGAGAACAGTCCATTGTTTTAACCCACCAATTTTTCATGCCTAAAGAATATAATAAGTATTTTTCACTGATTTTTTTTTTCCTTTTTTCCTATCCAACTGTGTTTGATAAGAATGGTATAGTACAGAACCAAAGCACAATAAACCTCATGCAAAACCAGATCTTTGCATTCCATGCTATTAATTTTTGGTTGTTTTGTTTGTTTGTTTTGGGTTGCCAAAATAAGCAAACACCAAATTAGTTCTCTTTCTGCACCAAAAAATAAATTAGAATAAGGACAGAAAAGGTAGAAGTGGTATGGCAACACCCCCACCCCCACTTTAAGTCCTAGGAGAAACTATACTATATATTATTTGAAAAGAAGTATGATATCTATAAAAATCAAATGTTTCCTGAGGAAGTGGCCTAATATTTATTGCCCCTCTTTGTACAAGCACCCTCCCATTGTTTCAGCATCAGCAGATAATGATTTTGGCTGGCCTCAGGCTGACCTATAATATTTATATGCCAAGGCATTTATCAACTTTATAAAACCCCAGCAGACATATTAGTATGTAAAAGGAAGTAGACTTCCTTATTACAAGTGTTTCTTCCTGATACTGCTTCATATCTAGGAGGAAAACAAATGGTGCCACAGTCCACCCAGACATTAAAGAAAAAAAAAAGTCTTGCTTAGTATCCACCAAGAAAGCTAGAAAAGCTTTTGGGGAAACCACAGGGAGTGAACCAAATTACGACATCATTTTTGTTAGGGTTTTTTGGGTTTTGAGGTCCGGGGGAAGAGAAATTCTGGTACATCTACAATAGTTTTTGAAAACTTAAATTTTATACAGGTTCTTACCATGGAAGATTCTGTTCTGCTGGGGTACTGAATGTACCACACTGTCAGCTTTTTTGGTTGGCAAGTTCTGTTCACTGTAAAAGAAGCACATACGTGATTACAGCACTGAAACTGTCGAACAGATACCACTGGTCATCTAATCCCATTTATTTGTAGGTATCAATATCTTAAGTAAGTGTAACCTGTTAACCAACATTCCATCTTGTCCATTTTCCCAATTTGACAATTTGTCATTCATTAATACTTTGTTTTGATAACAAATATTATTCTAAGTTGTGATTGCCACTTGGTATCGCATACATTGGGATTTTAATTTAATTTCCTCCCCCCTCCCAAACTGGAATAAAACTGGAAGATCACAGCTACAAATCCAAAAGGAGAGAAAAAAAATTATCAGAGGATTTGCTAAATCTTGCTGGTTTAGATAAGCAGAAAACATGCATTGCTAACCCAGATAGGGAGAAGACAAACACTCTGCCAATTTCTACCTTCTACAAAGTAACGCAGGGAAGAAGATACAGTGGTAAAAGTTCAATTTAAAAAATCCCTGTTAGTGAAAGGACAGAAAAACAGGAAAAATACTGAAAGAAACATGAAGAATGGAGTTATAACAGTAATTTTTTTTCACTTTCTAAAAGAACTTTCAGGTAATTAATTTGTATTTTTGGGGGTTTATGAGACAGAGACTGAAAGGTTAGCAGGGAACTAGTAAGTATTGCCAGCCAGTTGAAATTACCAGTCATATAAAGCACTTCTGGAAGTCCCAGGAAGTCAGCTGTATTTTGATAAAGTGTGTTTCTTTCTTTATTGGACAAATGTTTAAACAACAGTGTAAGCAGCTTCTTAACGAACAGCGCTGTTTGAAATTTATCATATTCTCTCTCACAAAATGACACATTTGGGTGTCCCATTGCCTCTTGGGCGTGCTTTAAAATCAGTTTAAACTGTCAAAATCACTGTTTGAGGCAACCATCAAACATTGAAAATATAACCATGAGTCGGAGTAGCTTTATACATAATTGTCATTAACCAATAAAAGCCCATCAGGTTTTTGCATAATGGGATTTTGTACAATTTGGTGAGAGAGAAAGAGTGGGAAAAAGGGGAGAGAGGTCACAGCCTTTCATATCCTGGTATTTGCCACTCTCTCTTTTCCTGTGAAATAAGTTGCCATGAAAATACGTATCTGAAAATTTTCTTGGATCCATCAAATTAGATCTATCAAAGAGACTAGGCTTGGGCTCCCAACTGTGCTCTTCCATTTTATGGAAACAAATAAGATTTGAAAGAAGAATGAATGGGTTTTAGAAGGATCTACATTCCACATGCATTTTGAAATACACAACACTGAAAACTGCATGTGGAAGGATTATAACTTTCTATTTCAAGCACCACAAATTCAAGTTGGAATGGACCTCTTCAGATCATCAAGTCCAACTGGTTTTAGTAATTTCACAATTTTCAGCAAAGATTTATTTCAGACAGGTGAATCAATTACCAAGTGATCAATATGGATCTGAGGTCATCTAGAAAACAGAATTTCTGCACTATGACTGGTAACAACACCCACGAGTCACCTACTGTCATTCCCATCTCCTTGTCAGGGCCTGTCTGTACCGATGTTACATGTGTGATTCATATGAACATTGTATTATTCCATTACAGATGGAAAGTTACATGCAGTGTAAAAATCTCGTAAGTAAAGAAACGTAGCAATTATTACAAATGAACACACCCTGCCCCTCAGCAGGGCTCGGCAGTTCTGGCTCAGTGCCTCCCAAAGAGTGAAGGTAAATTGAACACTTAATTGCCCACACCCTTATTTCTAGATACAGTTTAGCTTTCCACATACCTGACTTCATGAAAGTTTCAAAGCATGTTTTCCTGGGTGGTTTTGGTTTTGAAGAACACATAAATGTTAGAACGGGTTATTTTTCCATGAACACAACCTATGCAAGCTCTAAGAGCACTAGCATTACCTGCAGGAAGCACTTTCCTTCACATTCTTGGCATCTGCTGTATTGATTCCTTCAATAATAGGGGAGTCTGGATTTGCAGATCCGTTGCTGATATGGTCACTGCTTTCATACCCAGATTCTGTCCTCTGAATTTGCCAGTTATCACCATGAATTTTTCTCTCTGTAAATCCTTTGCTTTTCTCAGCATTCCCTTTTCCCTCAGAATCCAGTGAACTTCGACTTCCTGTATCCTGTTTTGTCTCATCTTCATATATAGTCATTAAACCCTTCTGCGCTAGGTTCTCCTTTGGCCAGTGGTTAAAGCTCCGCTCCTTTTCGTGCTTAGACTTACTGCTCAGGTTTGCTTTGTGCTTTGGGCTGTGCTGTTTTTTCTCAGTCTCACTGAAAATGCTGTCTACATTCAGCGTCTCTCGCATTGGTTTCCAACCTTTACTCCTGCTCCTGCTGCTGATACTTCCTTTGTCCCTGGAGTCTTGACTGGTGTCCGTGTCGTAGCCAGTGACGCCATCAGGCCGTGTCCTTGTCACTGGCTTCTCCCCAGCAGGAAAAGGTTCTAGTTTGTTTGATCCAAGCATGTGTGCAGAAAGCTTAGCTTGGTGAGGTGCCTGGCTGTCGTGCTTGTAGGGGCCCCTTCCCTGGCTGCCGTAGATCCGCTGATCCGCGCAGTGCCGCAGTCCATTTCCAACCGGAGGAGACCCTGACTTAGCACTGGAACGGTCATCCCCAATCAAGTCTTACAAGAACAAAAAGGAAGAAAAGCTCCATTAAAGTTCTCATTAATATTTCATAGAACAATCCATGTTGGAATGGGCTTTAATGATCATCAAAGTTCCAACCGCCCTGTCATGGGCAGGGACACCTTGCACCAGACCAGGCTGCTCAGAGCCCCATCCTGCCTGGCCTTGAACACTTACAGGGTGGAAGTAGTCATTTAACTGATATTGTTGAATGTTTCTTACAGTATCTCTACAAATGCAGTATGTATTTCAGAATACTGAAAACTGGGAAAGCCTAATCTTACAGTGTGGTCTCTTAAAAGGAGAAAAAAAGCTGCACAAACAGCATTGATGCTAAAAGTTATTTAATCCATTGACTCTCTGGTTATATTTTTAAAATGTACCTCTTTGTCTCCCAGACTCTTTCCTTGGTCCTCTGTCCGCATCTTTTCGCAAAGATGTGAAGTTTTTCATGTCAGCAGCTTTCTGGGCACACTCCCTGGATAAGTCCTTGAGCCTGTCCTTTTGTTCACTGTATCCTAACTTGGCTGCAAAAAATACTTCTTGTCAAACATCATTACTCAAAAGTCATTCATCACCAAAACACACAAACGTATTTATGGACAGTAAGATTTAGTTTTTAGTGTTAGGACTACTTAAACTGACTAATGAATTATTTAACACAGATTAAGGGCGTGAGATTTCTTTCCAAACATAAGATCAAGTCCATGAACATACAGGACTACAAATAATGCTGATACCACAGTACTGCTGGGAAAAAGTGCTCCTCAAGTAGCCAGAGACCCACAGAGCCACACCTCAGCCTCAAGTCACTAATGCGCCTTTTAATCAACAACATCATTGGAAAGCTTGATAATGTTTGAGAAATGGAACAAGGCCTCTAGAGCCACTTTAGTTAAAGAATAATGAGGGTAATAAATACTCTCCATTTACAGTTCTCTGGAAAAGTCAACATTCCATAGCAGATATTCAGATACTACTTAAAGATTGAATGAATCTTTGAATAACAACTGAGTCAATTACGGAATTCTTCCCTTAGAAACAGTTCTAGTCCCGAGGTTAGAACCCACCTGAAATGCTATCCACTGAAATATTTCATAAGACATATCTGGTTTGGTAGTTTGGGGGTGGAAGTAGGGAATACATACCTGGACCTCTACCACCACTTGCTTGAATATGGCTTCTACTAAATGCTGGATTATCTGGCTGAAGTTTTTTATTACTCCTTTGATTAGTGGAGTCTCCAATTCCATTCTCTTTCACATGGTCTGATTTAGCAGCAGAATGCTTTTCAAATCCTATCAAACAACAACATATTTATCTTTAGAAATAAAAGGCTTCCCAATTCAAATTTCCGTTATCAAAACTTAAAAAAAAAAGAAAGCTTTTTAATTGTGGATTAAAAAGCCAGAAGAGAAACCTCACCAAAAACCACACTACATTTCAATATACTAGGCAATAAGGTTCTGTAATATTTTATATACTGCCATATTTATAGTGGTAGCCTGCAGTGAAACAGGGTCCTCAATTCTTTGCTCCCTGAAGTAATCTATGTTCTATTGCTACACATGATGTGAAGAGTAACATGTCAAATTCAATTTGCCTTTTATTTAAGCTCCTTGTAAGTTATGCTCAGCATTAAATTTAAAAAACCCAACCCAAGACAGCAGTACAAACCACAGAACCGAAAGATTGGATTCTTACATACTGAGGGCTGTTGCACATGAACTCAAGAGAAAAAAGGTTTCCTGAAGCTCATTTTAATTTTTCCCAAAGTTCTGAACTGTGCTCTGTGTGTATATATATAAACATATATGAACACATATACTACAAATCTCAGTATCTGCATGAAGCTTAAGTTTCTTTTACATCATTTGTAAAAGGTATTTTAAATGTTTCAATGCACACATAAAAACATTCACATATACAAGTACTCTACAGTTTTCTTCTGCAATGAATAAAGTTGTGTGTAGTCATGAACAACCTACAACAGAAAACCTTTTTCCCGTTACCCATTAGTCTCAATTTGTATCCCCTTATTAACAGGTCTAATACTGAGTATAGACACTAGTCTCTTTTCTTTTGAGACTCTTTAGATAATGATTGATAAAAACATTTCAGAACAAAGCAGCCAATCCATTTTTTCTCCTTTATAATCCCCATTTCAGAAATACAGCTGATACTGCTATTAAAAAAAAATAAGATACATCTAGTTACCCAGGTCTTCCCCATTTCCTCCTGCTGCCTTGCATTGAGACCAGTGAATAATCTGTTTTGGTGCATCTTCTGGAGACACAGCTGTGCCATCTGGGTTAGCATAAAATAGCAGCAATGGCTGGAAGTGACACCGAATGCACCTCGACACCACATCTTTCCACTTTGTTCCAATCTGAGAAAAAAACCAGCAAAACAAAACCCCAAAACTTTATCAACAGTGCTGAATCCAAATATGAAAAATGTAATTCATTAAGCGAGAGACGCTAAATGCCTAATTCCAAGTGTACATGAAGATACAACATTTTAGCACTGTGGTTTACCAACAAAAAGATAGAACTAGTATTCTGTGGGCTAAAAATCAGAACATCACCCTTATGGATATAGCCGCCAGTATCTTCTTTTTCATTAAAAGAAGTACAAATTCAACAACAGACAAGTGCACGAACATTCTGAAACATTCAGCATTTATAAGGCACAACCATTAAGCAATGAAATCAATTCTAAAGGTCATTTAACAAACTGACTTAGAAAACTGAAGGTTTGTTAAAATAGCAAGGTTGGTTTGACTTTCTTCAACACTGGTGTCAGAAGAACGCTCTCCAGAAAAAAGATCCCAAAATTTGGTAGGAGTAAAGGCAATATTTACCTCTTTTACATTAGCATCATCAAACAGCACCCATTTGCAGCTCTTGGTGTGAAAGGCAAAGGCACAGTAATGTCGGCTCGTGTAGCAAATCATTCCCACAAGAAAAAGCTCACTGTTTTTGGCATTTTCATCTGTAACCCTATAAAACAGCTGTAAAAATGATTACATATTTTAGAGCATATGTAAAACACCACCTCAATTTCCTGACCTGCTGCTGGCATTTCACCAAGGCAACTGGTATTTAATGTCCTGCTGTACTATACACTTTTTCCTGAGTATAAATACTGATTTTTTCACTACTACATCTATTTTAACTTTTTTTCTTTTTGAATACTCAAAAGAGTAAAATATTAATGCTATGGAATAATTCCACAAACTTAAAACTGAAAATTATATTCCTAGATTTTCTACTAAGAAGTCTCCAACATTAATCATCTTACTTAGGAACAAAAACAACACTCCTGACAGGACTTTTTCCTCTCACAGAAACTACATCAAGCAGCACATTATAAAGAATGGTAAAAGTAGTCATAAACTTTATATAAGTATATAAACTTTACAGAATGTTAAGTTGTGCTTATAAAAAATTGCATACGAATATTTCTATTTTGTATATATTCACATATACATTAAACAAAAAAGTGAAATTAAATTCTAGAAAAAGCAAAGATTAAGTTTTAGGTCAGATACCCCTGGAAGATAAAGCTGTGTTGCCAGATTCCGCATAACCTCTTCTGTCAGGTCAGAGTGTTCTGAATCCCAGACCAAACCGATGGTGACAATCTCAGGACAATTCATAAGAACACGACGAATTTTTATTTTTTGACCACAATTACTCTAGAAAAAAGGAAACAAAAACCGTGATAGAAGAGAAAACAAAGGTGTTTAAAAACTGGAAGTCGAAAGGTGAGTCACTACACAAGAATTAGTTCAACAAAACAACTCTGCAATGTCTTCAATTCCAACATTTAGTTATTGTGTTTGCTTCTAACAATTTAAGGATAACATTCTTCATCATAAAAACACTTTGATGAAGACTACAGCTTAACTTCTATATCTAATCACCACCTTAAAACAGAAATCTCTATAACTGGAGCAATAAGGTATAAGTTTAAGAGCTTTGTTTGCCCTAAGTTGACTCCTCTGAAGCAGCAACACATAACCCTGCTTTCAGAGGAATACTTCTAGCCCGATTTAATATCCTAAAAAGTTCTCCCTTGTATCCTAAAGTAATGCAACATTTTTGTTTACTTACAGGACACTTTCTGTAGTCATCAGCAGTATTTGCTGCCTGCAGCAATTCTGCAAACATTTCTGGCTTGAGACGTTCATGCCTCTCCATCATTTTTTCTACTTCATTACTGCAAAAAATAAATTACATAACTATGGATCTCCCTTCTAAGGAGTAACAGATTCCAGTCAACTCTCAATTAACGATATGGTGTTACTAAAAAGAAAACACGCAGTGGTAAAACAGCAGCAATACAAATTTTTTTTGTCAAGCCCTCTCTACATCTTGCTTTTGAAATCCAAATGCTATTTTTGGACAGTATCTCAAAAACATGAGGCAACAAATAAAATACACATTAATTTTTAACACTTAAAAGCCTTTCTCTGGCATGCTTTGCGTATTATTAGAAGGGTGTATATAGAAAAATGAGTAACAAGAGTAAAAGCTCTTACCAGAGGGCTGTGGTGGAAATGTAACGCACAAATTCCGTAAAAGGCAATGGATCTGATGATGCTCCACAACTGCGACACACACACTACAAAAATAAAAATACTTTCGTTTTTATTTACTCTGGACAGAGAAAACAAGGTATTCGTTAAACCAATCAAATGAAGGTCTGACCTGCTCATACAGCGTCATAGCAAACTTCTGGTGAGAAATGCAGGATTTCGAAGTGCACATATCTGTTTCACTGTTTGGCACTAAGTGGAAATGAATCCTCTCAAGGATATTTTCCTAAAAAGAAATAATAATATAAATGTAAACTGAACGGATGAAGTCAGAACACACAAGGAACACTACAATTTAATACTCCAACCATGCCCCTTGGCTCCCTATGTCTGCAATGAGTTTGCCCCCTGAATCAGCAAGGCCATCTTCTCCTTTTGCCAGAAATACCAGAGATAAGGGGAAGAAGTGAATCTATTCAGGTAGATGAGACACATGATTAGTTCAGAAATCCAAATGCATTTCGAATAGATGGAGCAGTAATAAGAGGATCTCTTTCATGACTGCAAGACCTCAAACAGCCTTTTTCAGGAGTTCTCCACTGGATTTTCCTACGTACGCAAAAAAAAAAATCTAGCAGGTGGCAATTAATCTGTGAATGCTTCCCAAGGACCTCCAAAGCTGGAAGGAACCAAAGCAGCACTCCTATTTTCTGCCCCCCAAATCTGTGTCTGAAGGTTAATACTGTAGATGTTTTATGGTGAATATTTTCACTGTCTTACACCTAAAGGTTAGACCTCTTAGGAACGAAGGTCTCTTTAGCAGAGTCCTGTGCTGCCTGGAGTCACCTTCAAAGGCCGCAGCAGTGGCTTGTGTCTATCAACAAGACACTTCACTGATGCAGAAATTAGCTACAGCAAGATCTTCAAGTATTCATTCACTCCTGGGTAAGAAAATGGAAATCTCTTCCGCAGCAGAATTCAGCAATGAGCTGGCCAGTTGTAACACAACGTATTTCAATAGCTGGTGATTGAATACTTGGAGGAATAGACTAGATGTTCAAATCCATAGGTGCTTCTCCTGATAGAGATAACCTTTCTCTCCATCAAAAAACTTCCAGGAGTGACTCAGTTCATCACCCTCCAGCCCTGCCTGAGCTATAGAGTTAAGGGAGGAAAGTATGGAACAAATGCAAAAGTACTCCATCCCCCTTCCCCAACACTTACTCCATTTGTCTGTTGCCCTAAACTGGAATAAAGAAACTCAGCAGGATTATGTTATTTGAATCCTACCCATGAGCCTGCAGCTACCAAAACCCCTAAACGAACATAATTCTACTCAACTGTCATAAAGAACACTTACAAAGCACTCTGCTGCATCATCCATGAATCCCAGCTGGAAACGCTGCTCATCCTTGAAGCTCTCCGCGAGGGCGTGTCTCATGTTATCCGACGGGAGGGCTTTTTCTCGGCTGTGTTGGAATTGTGAAAAGATTGCCTAGGAAGAAATGCAATGATGACTCAGCCGCATTAGCCTCTTGGCTAGACACTGTGGTTCTACACAAATACACAATTCCTTGCATAAATATGTAAAATGGTTATATTTATAACGTTTATAGACCCACGTAACTTTCAAAATCACTGTTTTCTCTTCCAGTTACTACGTTTCTGTGTTCTGCTACTGATTCCTCCACAAGAAGTTATAGTACCTAACTGAACACCGAACCTGTAGGACAACAACATACGAGATACAAAACTACAAGTGATTGACTTGAGCTCCCAGAAGCAACTCAAACCCTGTTCTGTAATTATACAGCTTTTTTTATAGGGCCACTGGAATAGCAGTCCATCCATATGTATCTCATGTTTACAGATGGTGTGTATTTCTTAGGGCATAATGTAATAACACTCATGATTCACTAAATGATGTAATATTTACTGCTTAGGAGAGGAGAATATTAAAATTACGGATATGCAAAACTTTCCATAAATTAGATAGAATGCCGATAATCCTTGCTATGAAATTAGCTCAGTGCTGAACCAGTGCACACAACACAAGAGAAAAGGTCAATATCTGCAGTTCTGGAACATGATAATTAATTGCACTTGGTTTTTAATTCATTTCCCAGAAGAGAGAGTTGGCTGCTACTTTTCTTTTTGGCAGAGATACCCATCCAAGTGAGCTCATCATTTAGCAAGTAAAGGAAGTTGATTTTGAAAGTACTGAAAGTTCAAAGCTATTAAATGAATTACAGATTTGCAGATATTTAAAGGTGTATTCCCCAGTCAAGAATTCTAAATCGAACTTTAAGAGAACTGAAGAGACTAAAGACAAAGCAAGTCAGGAGAAGCCCTGTAAAATGTAAATAAGGATATGCATTCTTCACATAGGCTTCCTATGGTTAATATCTGTTGGACAGAAGGCAAAGAAAAAACAGATAAGCAAAGTTTCAGTGCTAACAAAAAGTCGTGTTTTAACCATGATGCATTCCAGGGGGTGTCTCAAATATTTAGTCTTCTCTCTCAAAATAAAAAGCATGGACTACTGACAAAAATTACAGCCACTATCCCCATGTAAACATTCAAAATGCAGTTTTTAACAGATCTGCTTTGAAAACATTTATCACTCCTCATTTTGGCTGCTAGGTCATTTTTTTGGTATGCAACATAGTTTTATATGTCCAGCTAAAAAAAAAAAAAACCAACAAAACAACAGTGCAGATAAGCAGTTGTGCAGATAGGTGTGCTCAGTCTAGTGGCCTGCATAGTCAAAGTCCCAGAATTTATTGGCTACGCTTTGAGTTTATAGGAGAGGCTGACAGAGATAAAATATCCTTCACTGTTGAACACGTAAGAAGGCTTAAAATAGCCCAAGACCATAAAAAACCCCAACCCAACCAAAAAAACCCACCCAAGTCACAAAAAAGCCACTGTTTATCCTCATTCAGTGTATATATTGCATGGAAATTAAAACGTCCAAGATTCTGAACACAGAACAAACAGAATTACTCAACCAGCACCTCTAAAGAGCCAAGAAAGCAAAACCAGTAGTGTACAGAACAGCTGGGGACAGATACTGCCAAATGAATTAACTACTCCTTTTTGAGGTCAGTACATGGAATTAATGATCACCACTACACTGTTAAAAAAAACCCCATTCTAACCAACTCCAGAAGAGGCAGAAATACCACTTCTTCTCAGTATTCTTGGGAATGTGCCAATAGGGGAAGATGTCAGTCCAGGCAATGCAGGATATCCGGGCACCATGAGCCATGGAGATGAATCACACAAGATGCATCATGGGAGTAACGAATCCCTCAAAAACAGATACTTGAAAGAATAAGAAAACTCCGAAATTCTAAGTTACAGCAGCCTCGTGAAGCAGCTGAAGGGAGTGTATGGCTTTGGAAGGAGACTCAAAGTGATGCAAAACTTAAAGTAAAGCCATCACCCCAAGACAGAAACAAGATTTAATCTGAAAACACCTGCTATGCCTGAGCTGTGGGTCAGCACTTTATGTACTGAGAAAATCAAGTGCTTGGCACACGAAACCACCCTTATGCATTTTTTCATTGGGAATTCTATCACTTATCGGACAGTAATATAACTATTGTAGAGAAAAAGAAAATACACCTATATTCAAACGCTATTGGAAAGAACAAAAGCATACATATGCAAATAAAAGAGAAATATCTCCAGAAGGCAGCGAGAAGTTTTAACTTATTTGAACTGACAGAAGTTTTATGTTTAAGCAGGCTAAAATTAGGGTACTGTAAAATTTCTTCTTTAAATACAGGTACATATTTCTGCTACAAACACCTGTTAAAAACTACCTTAAATCGAAATTGCTTCTTAATTCCTTAGTCACCCAGAGATAGGTATGATACAGACACAAATTGATACAAATAATTTAAATTACTTTTTCCCACATTTTGAAAGATGGTTCTCACAGGACTTTTTATTTACCTTTAAAGCACAAAATATGCAGGCATCTCCTTGACACACGTGTCCAGTTAAACCTCTTAAACTTCGTCGAAATATGTCAAGTTGCCATAATACCTACAAAAAAAAGAGAAAATAAGTAATCCGTCCTGAAGGTTCTTTCTTTAACACAACATACAGTAGATTTTAATTAGTTTTTTATTTCACATAACATACAACTTAAGTACCAATGTTGCGGCAAGGACTGTGGGTTTTTTCCAATAATTTGGTAAATTGTGGAGGTGGAAATGAAAGTTTTACATACAGCACTTGAAATTTAGATCTTTTAAACTTTCTGAAACAATGTATTTTGGAGAAAGAGCTGAAGTACTCTCAAGGAAACAAGCAGCAATCTAAACTCTGTACAGGGATTGTAGCAGGTTTCTTAAAGCTTTACATAAGAGTTAAGTCTATATTATATTCTTACAGCCTCTTATCAAAATGATTGTTGAAATACATTTGTTTTTCCACAGATGAAAATAGTCCCAGTGCTTACACAGGTATGTTTCTACCTCTTATTTGTGTAAACATCCTGCAAAAAGGTAGTAACAGCTTGGCTGCACCACAATGCTTTCAATATCTAATGTCTTGGGTATATATGAAGTGAAGTAGTTCAGAAAGTTGTCCATTAAAAAAAATAAAAATCAAACCCCTAAATATGAGTTGTCAAGAGGCACAGTAAGACAACAGCTGCAAATCCAGGGGGAAAAAGATATCCTATCTATAAATATAAAAGCTAAAATGAAATAGGATGCATTGGAAAATGAAAGTCCAAAGCTCAGTTCTGAAGGTTGAGCAGAGGTTAAAAGAAAAGAAAGGAATACACTCCTCCTTGTAAAAGGGCAGTCTCCAACCATCTGCCACTGTTTGATAAACAGCACTGGGTTGTGAAGTTGTAGGATTGTCGAAACCAGAACTAAAAATTACTTAGGGCTTCATTCTAGGGCACCTAAGTGAAAATAGCAGAACTGCAAGAGAATATAGGTCATGCTGCTCCCATTGAAGGCAAAGCAGCAAACACTCTACTAAAACTACAGTACATTTTTATTTTAAATATATATAGATACCATACACACCACATAGCTATACCTCTCATATCTCCTAGGTTTAAATCCACGCCATATTTAAGTCTTCTAACTTTTAGGAAGTCTAGGCCTCTATTAAGCCCTCTGGCAGTTTGAGAAATAATTCTGCACAATTTAAAAACATCCAAATCCAAAATCTGAGCACTACAAGAAGTACCTTGTCATAAAGAGAATTCTAAGTCATATTTCTTTGGTACCAAGTGTATCTCCTACTCTAATTCCACAAATCTTTCCTAAGATTAGAATCAAAGCCCCCACTGTATGTGCATATTCTGATATACCCCAGTATCATAGGCTCATGTGCTAATTCCAAGAAAATGGGATTTTAATAAAAATAGTGTCCTATTCAATACAAGTAGTAATGGTTGCCCCACATAAAATATCATGTAAAAATTAGCAAGTAATTTTGCTGTGTTTGACAGAAAAATTACTTTTAAAACGCAAGCAGAAAGTTTTAATGTTTTGACTCCTACATTTTCAAATACAAAACGAAAATTTTTCAGATATTCTTGACACATGCAAATAAAATTCTAGGCAAAATCAAATATTTAATACTCTCAATTCCTTAAAATTAAATGCTGAATCAAATCACCTTCACACAGTGTCTTATTCCCACAATTGCCATTTTTGTTTCCCCCACACACTTAGGAAAGTCTATTCAAAAACGTTTTATAGATGAACTCTTTTCTTACCTGAACAGCACTATTAAGAAAGCAGCTGTTTTGTCCAGGTTCATTTAACAAGCCTTTTGTAGGGGCCAGGGACAGGATACTTCCAGGCTGATAAACTTTTCCAAGGTTACCCCCAGGTTTTCTTAGGAATTTCACCCATGCCATTATTTGTTAGAGTTTATAATCGCAATGTTCACGCTTAAATATTTAAGGATATGATGGGTGCAAGGCAAAGAAGGTGGTTCTACAATAACATTTCTAAAGTCATGGCATTCCATTCAACTCTGCGCAGTAGTAACCATCCATGGGCTTAAGTCCATTCTCCATGAGCAGCTGTGAGCTATCCATCAGGATCAGTCTCCCAGTAAAAATACACCTGAACAAAATTTTTAACCCCCAGTCTTTAAAAAAAAAAAATAAATAAAGGTGTCCAGTTAAGGTTAAAACATGTTAAAAGTCATTAGAATAAAAGTTCTTATTAAGCAAGTTGCACAGTAACTGACTTCTTCCAGGGATATCAATAAAGTATTACTATAAATCATTAGTTGTATTATATTGAAAGTTTATATATATATATATGTATATATATATATTTATATCAATCACAGAACTGGAAAGTTCTTGTCAGGTGTTATACTCCTGTTCTCTCATTTTGTTCCATCTTCTTTTTACTTCTAACTGTAACACGTGAAATATATTCCAGTTTAGAAGACTCCATGTTTATTTCATTCTCTTTCCAGTGAACCTGAAATAAAAAAACCAGAAATTTAAAAAACCCCAGAAATTAAAAAAAAAATCCAAAATGTTAAAGCCCTTCAAAATTAGAAAAGAGCTCATGGCTAAAACAACCTCTAAACCTCAAGGCAGATGAAATAGCCAAGAAAGAGGAGAAGAAAAAAATCACCACTTAAAAACTGTTTTAAGGCAGAAAAATTAAGTTATTTTACCTATCATAATTTATTATCTTCTAACTTTTTATACATCTCTAAAGATCAAAATAAAATTGCTGTAAAGGTTCTCCTAATAACCTGCAACAGCTTATAAAAAGACCACATAATACATGAGTTATTCAATCTTCGAATCTCCAAGTCTAATAAAAACATTACCAAGAAATAAATATATTTATTCAACACTCGAAAACCTAAGCTGGTTTTGATTTCAATTTTATGGATGGATTGTCAGCTAGTACTCAGCTTTCAGAAGTTTGTACTGCCTACTAAACACTACATAAATGTGTCATTAACCTGGCTGCATTCTCAAAGCAGCCAGAAAAACAGTGCTAACAGCAAAGCAAGAACATTCTGGTCACTGCCCCAATAACCAATCCCAAGATTTTCAAATTCCAACAATAAGGGCTGTTTCTCCCTTTCTTGAAGGAGCATGTTTAAGGTTAAACGACTCCATTTCCAGAACACCCCCACAACTCATGTAAAGCCGTGATCCTCTCACAACAATGGATTATTCTGTCAGCTTGGCATTACTACATCACCCACACAAATATTTGAAGGAACCACACAGAACAGAACGAATTTCAATAAACCAAAGCAACTGGGGTTGCATATGTGGGAAAGAAAGAAGGGGGAAAAAAGGGTCAAATTTGGGCCTCACATTTCAACTGAGATATTCACCTTAGATTTCACAAGCATGTGAGATACTAAAGACATACCAGTACACTTCAAAACCTGCTTCTCACTACATTTTTTTCCACTGTGTAAACTCACAAAGATTGATGAGGACCATTAAAAAACAAAAATGAATTGTGTAGTTGGAATGGAATACTGTATAAACTGGAAGAGAACTTTGCTCAGCTCAGAACAAGAAATACCACATTCGCGCAAAACCATTCTACAGCTCTCTAATACTGTACAGCTGGGATATGTGGCTTTCAAAAATACCTGCAGGAAGTCTGGCACCCCTAAAACCATTCCCCTTTATTTAAGGGAAACATTGGTACTTGCTTGTATTTAAAAATAAAATCAATAACTGGAACCTAACCAAAAGTCTCTTTTGCCCCATGAATAATCAGATGAGTTCTGTTTGTTTACTGATGTTACTGTATCTCACCCGTAAGTAATTTGATTTAATAATACTGGAGACAGTAAGTGTGATTTGTGGCAGCACTGAGCAAGGAGTCTGAAATCTAACTGGAAACTGACCTTGACAGAACATCATGTAACAATTTTGTTTTCTTTATGTTCACTTCAATAAACTCAGAAAAAGGATAGGAAAAGAAAATGTAGCTGGAAATGTGTATCAGCTTCAGATCTTATTAGAAATACACACTCCATTTTGTAAAAAAGAGTTCATCCGGAACAATTTAAGATAATGACAAAGAGCATTCATTTACTAAGAACTTACAGGAAGTCATTTTCTCTTGCATTTCAGGGATGCCCTAGAGCTAACATTCCATGCACCAAGCATTTAGCCATTGGGCTGGCTCTCAGGAAAAGTTATAATGATTCACTACAAGAATTTAATGAAAACATGTTTCTGGATTAGCTCTGTGTTACTGTCCCATTGCATTAAAATGCTTCATTAAAATTTGTTCAATCTCACATCCACCAAGTTGTGAGTACAAATAATTCCATTTATCACACAACCCTATTCTAATAAATTGCAGAACACATTCATTGCACAGTTTTCACATGTAGAAGTTCCACTGCACCTTTTTTCTCCACTGCATCAAATACTAAGGTGCATGGCTTCTTATTCATTAGTAACAGGGGCACTGTAGATGTGCCTTTCAAAGGTGCCACAAGCAATGGGATTAATTTGTCATCCCAGCCTCTCCATAAGGTGAGAAAGTCTACAGTAGCATCTTCTTTTGAAATTTACATTGTACAAATATCTCAGTTCTGATCTAAAAAAAAAACCAAACATGAATATTATTCCTCTGCTGACAAGGCTAACCCCATCACAGATGGCTCCATAAACCAGAGAAGTGATGCTGTTTATCAGTTTTGGTTGCTTTACCTCCCAGGAGTTTGGCTGAACTTTTAGGTGACTGGGACTTGGACCAGACTCCCACATCCTAAATTCAATAGTCAATAGCACTATAATGAGGACCTGAAGCCTTCTTCCTTGTCTGTGGTAAGCCAGTGTTGCTAAGGGCACTGTAGCATTCATTAACCACCAGGGTTTACCAGCTCTTTTTAAGTTCTTGGCTTGACAAAGGTGTCAGTGACAAAGTATAGACCATAAGTCAGTTGTGGATGCCCCACCCCTGAAAGCGTACAAGGCCAGGTGGGATGGGGCTCTGAGCAACCTGGTCGAGTGAAAAGTGTCCCTGCCCGTGGCAGGGGGTTTGGGACACGATGATCTTTAAGGTCCCCCCCCAACCCAAACCATCCTGTGACCGAACCATACTGAGTCTTCAATAAGTGCAATATTTCAGGAGAAGAGTTACTTCACGCAGTGTTACTGACATGCTATAGAAGATGGTTTAGCAGCTGAGAGTGAAAGGAATACTCCTGCCCTTCAGACTATGGGAATTGATTGTAGACAACTTCTCAACCAAAGACACTAAACAAGGGCTATAAGCTCTCAAAGCAATGTCTATTTACCAGCCTAACTCCCTCCACCATGCCCAATTTCAGTCACTGTTCTTCAGTTGTGGGTGATCTCACCAAGCACCTGGCTACCCTTAGTTATGCAGCCTTACCAGGACAAAACACATGCCTGTCAAAAATTTCTGGCACTTGCCTTTACAGCTTCCAGAACAACAAATCCACTTGTCAGCAGAACTGCACGTTATCACCTGCTTGGTTGGTACACCCCAGCACGTAGCTGCGGCTGGCACAGACTCCTCAGTGTAAGAAGCAGCGTCACTAAAGAAGCTTAGAAATCAGTGCAGCTGATATTTTGCCTAAACAATCACCTTCTACAAGCACATTTGGGTTTAAGCATCTCTGATATCCATTGAGACAAAACTGATGAGATAAACAGTTGGCTCTGTGAACACTGGAACTACCAATGCCTGGGCTCCTGATAATTTTCCATCTCATGCCTGAGTTCTTGCAGTTTTCTCCCTAGCTGGGGCATAAGCCAACTCTGCTCCTCACATCATCGTACAAGGTCTCTCTCTTCCAGCCAGCTGCCTCTTTTCATGCACTTTCTAAGTACATAATCATCTTTGAGGCTTCTGTCCCTTCTGTCAAATTCAGTGGAAACCTGCCAATAAGTTCAAAAGTTGTTGACTGCTTCTCCCCCTGAAATTTGGCTGAAGAATAGTTATTTACATCTTCTCGGCTTCACTTTGCAACCATTCTCAGTGTGTTGCACAAATTACTAAGGGCAAACCTTTCTCATGCCCAGTGCTGGGGTTACTTTTAAGCCACACAGCTTTTTGCTTCTGCTTGCAGTTCGTGCCTCTGTGCTGAGCCTGGCAACCCCACCCAACAGCCTGACAACTCTGGGAAATCAACTCCTAAACTGATGTAATTTGGGAATTCAGACACAAGACAACAAAAATCGTGAAGGAAGAGTGATGAAATATATTATGAGGGAATAAAGCTATGATGGGAAGCCACTAAAGTTCTCTGCAACGAGCCAACATTATTAGGACTGATGTTACTGTCTCTTCCCTAACAGAATGAAATTTGTGAAAAATTCAACAACTTGCAACTGCAAGAATTTGAGTGCTTTCCTGAGCTCAAAAGGTTGTAATTTAAAATTGCCAATTTTTTGTCAATGAAATGAAAATCTGATTTGTATTGTGACAGTGCTGGAGGTTGTAATGATTTTTCCCTACAGTTGAAAAAAGAAACAAACAAACAGTGAAGCTGCTTTAAAAATGTAGAAAAAGACCTAAATTTGAAAGGAATAGTATCTTACACTCACCTCAGTGAGGCTGAATCATAATTTTTTTGGTCCGTGCACAGATCCTGCCCCCTTTCCCCTTTTAAATATATTTGTCAACAGATCTCATGCACNCCAACATTATTAGGACTGATGTTACTGTCTCTTCCCTAACAGAATGAAATTTGTGAAAAATTCAACGACTTGCAACTGCAAGAATTTGAGTGCTCTCCTCAGCTCAAAAGGTTGTAATTTAAAATTGCCAATTTTTTGTCAATGAAATGAAAATCTGATTTGTATTGTGACAGTGCTGGAGGTTGTAATGATTTTTCCCTACAGTTGAAAAAAGAAACAAACAGTGAAGCTGATTTAAAAATGTAGAAAAAGACCAAAATTTGAAAGGAATAGTATCTTACACTCACCTCAGTGAGGCTGAATCATAATTTTTTTGGTCCCTGCACAGATCCTGCCCCCTTCCCCCTGTTAAATATATTTGTCAACAGATCTCATGCACCGTAAGAAACACGTAATGCTTTTAGTAGCCACCAGTCTCTGTCTTTGGAAATTATACTAATCACTTCAAAAGTTGTGACAGAAATATGTTTACAGGAATGCAAATTCTCACTATTTTAAACACCAGAGAGGGAGAAAAACTTCGTTAAGAGCACTTACTTGCAACACACGTAGGAAGAAACAAGACCACTACAAGAAAAGGCCAATACCAGTATATTACCACTGGCTGGTACTGGTCTGACACATTCTTTCTCCTCTGGCCACTGACCCAACAAGTCCCCAAGACACCAAAGGAGTACTTGATGGTATCTCCTCGAGAAATTCTTCCAAACAATCCCTGTAGATTTTCAACCCAGACTTTTTCTATTTTCAAGATCTCTACTGTCTCTTCTTGAGCCCTTGCCTATTTAGCTGTCCCTCCTATGCCAAACCAACTGCTCCTGCACGTCACACTTCTCAGTATCCTTCCAGGACGGAGAACCAGAAGCATAGATGCTATCCCAGATGGCTTTTGTATAAGTGTACAATTTTTTGCTTTAAGCTGTTCCAATAAAAACTTTCCTGTTTGCGTTAAACCAAAACAACAGGTTCACAGCTCAGCCTTCCTCATCTGTTACAAGGAGAAACCGACTTTAGAAATGGCTACAATGGGAACTCTGAGTAAAGATCTTGGAGAACACAAATTCCCAGCCTGTGACACGGGCCAGCATTTACAGTGAATCATCACACAGACACTAAAGAGAAGATTTTTATTTCTCCATCTTCCTACTGCTTTATGTGTGATTTATGCAAAGACTACAATGTACTTTTTCCCGACCCTCAGAAAGACAGAACGCATCTTTACAGTGATAATTTTCACACTTGCCTTTTTATCTCAGATTAATTGCCTTGCCTTTCAGTTGTTTGATCTGTGCAGAGGTTTGATCATCAACAGAAGTGCAAAATACCAAGTTCTGCTCTTTCTCGAAAAGCCTTCTGATTTCTTAAGTTGCCAGGAAAAAAGGGCATAACTGAGTTACAAGGAATGGTAACGTGAGCGTCATCTTTAAACCCACACATTTTAAAGGCTTGACAAAAAAAGAGTTTGAACGTCTGAATCACTACACCTCACACATTTCTTCATGAACAAATCCTGTACAAACCTTCCTACAAAAATTTCACTCAGTCTACACATCTAAAATCCTGATCCAGCCTCAACCCACCATAATTTAACCCGGCCCCAACAAACTCCAACTTGTTTCTGCTTAAATCATGAAGTTTCTGAAGAATTCTGTGAATGGGTTTTGCTCCCATCACCACATCCCTCAGTGACTAAACTGTTCTACTCTATCAAGAGGCACTAACCAAGGAATAACCAAGGACAGTGCCAATACCCTGACACATTTGGGTCGCACACCCAAATAATTCTGTCGGTAGCACATCATGCACACTGTATGGCAAAAAAAGATTCTGCACTATCAAGGCTTGATATGAAAGTCAAGTGCATATTTTTTGTGTTTTTACTGTCAACATCCCACTAGTCAAGAATAACAACTTTTTATGCAAGTAATTTGATACTTTAAAAAAATAACCAGTAAGTACCTCTTACTTTGCAACAATTTGTTAGGGCAAGAAAGGATTATTTACCTTTTGACAAGGCTAATGTATAGTCAGATTATAACACAAAGTCTCACTATTTTGACACCAAAAAACACCCTTTCATTCTATAAGAAAAGAGCAGGCAATCATAAAATCAGTCAAGGGGTTTTCCATTGCCTTGGGGTGGAAGGGGATACTGTATCACCAGTCAGGCACAACGCTGTTTGCACGATTAAGTTGTTGTTCTTAAAATAATCCTAGTAGCTTCAAAGTTAAGAAAGTTTAAGTGGTTTGGTGTTTTTGGTGCAGGGTCGCATGAGCAAAATAAAGCACTCAGTAGAGATATGTAAAACTCACGCTTATTCTGGGAAAGGAAAAAGACACGTTGAGAGAACAACTCACGGTTCCTCTGAAAAGCTGACTTTAAAATATTTGCATTGAAAATCAAAGTAAGGGATGTAGGTAAACTAAAACCAGATGCTAAGCAGGTGATTTGCATATATTTGCGTACATCTACCCACATGCCTCCGAAACCCCATCCGTACGAGCGCCCGGCCATCAACTCTGCCTCCAAAACGCTGCGAACTGATTAAATTCCAAACAGCTCCGACACTACCTGTCCCGGCATTTCC
>VZTG01007062.1:258011-377471 GCA_013397845.1 Melanocharis versteri
TTTTTTTTTTTTTTTTTTTTTTGAGGGAAGGGTTAGAACTCTGTAGTAGTTTTTCCTTGCTCTGGACACTTAGTCTGCAGGCTGTTTAAAATAACATATTATTTCCTTGAAAGGATTTCACCCTTTCAGTGGCTTTTAAATTTCCTTTTAGTACGAGTATATTAAATGCAATTTTTTTGTTTCATAAACTATATCAGTATGCTGACTGCATTTTGTAACTATTTTTTGTCATCTATATTCTAACACCCAGTTACATAACAGCTCTGTGGCAAACACACTATTTATAAATCATTTAGATCACTTTTTATTTGGTTTTGAACAGTATGTAGCCCCTGGGAATAGCGAAGGAGCCAATGCTACGTGACTTGTCAGCCTTATAGTGATCTTCTGGTGTTTCTGTCTAGTCTGCTTATAATTTATGGGCCTCACAATGAGAAATTCTAATCTAACCTATATGGGGTTTATGCTCCACAGTCTTAACGTATTTCAGGAAGTCTGTTTTATCCTGTTGGTTTAGGTGCTGCCCAGAATATTTTGTGCTAGTTAGTAGTTAGTAAGGCCGTCTAAGAGCTGAGGTAGAGTGCAGATTATTCGTATCTGGTCTGAAAATAATTTTGAAGAGATCTTATTAGACATGGGCTCTGTTTTCCCTGCATTTCCATGCAGTTTCCCAGAGTATTTCTAAGGCATTATTAGGGTTGTTAGCACTTCACCATATGCAAAATGCAAAACAAACGACCTACGTAGTTAGGCCCAGCTCTGTAATCCAAAATATCCATTCTGATGCGGAACATGTAGTATAAATTCTGATTACAAATACATGTTTAAGATGAAATAAATACCATGGTGAAGTTCTGTCTGCACAGAGGGCAGTGCCAAAACCTTTGTTTGATTTCACTGGGAGAAGAATTCTGTCTCCAGTGTGTTTTTCCTGCTTCTGATTGAGACAACATGTATTAAATTAATTTAAACACAGGGATACTTTGAGACAATAGAATAATAACTTAGTTCCACAATTGTCAGTTGTATGGATCATGCAGGAGGGAAAGCAGCCAAGACATGCAGACATATTTAAGATTTCTAAGAAGGGAGCATGCAGTTAATTTTTTTTCTCCGGAGCAGACAGTACAGTCCATGAACCCTGACTTTTCATGTTGAAACAGGTTTAAGGTTCATATGTAATAAAAATCCCTTATAGTCGTGGAGCTGTTTAGAAGTGTACATCTCTTATTTATTTTCTACACACTGTGATCATAGAGTGTTTTGTATAGACTGGGAAACAGCAAATCTATTCTCTCAATTCAACACATTTTTAGTGAAAACATTTAAGTGAATTTTTTACTTCCCTTTATACTGCTGTAATTGGTACCTTGATGTAAATAAAAATGAGGCAAAAAAGCCTTTGGGAACTAAGACTTTTAGGCATTTTTATTATATATTTATTCTCACCATACTTCTGCCTTCTCACCATACCCTTCAGTGCCTTTCTCTTTTTGAAGCAAATACAAGTGTCTTGTGATAAAACGTACATGATGTGATATGCATGTTTCCTGAAATACTTATAAACTTGTGCTTATTTCTGTTTGTGCAAATCTGTTACTTGTGTGTTTTCCCATTCAATCTGTCCTTGCAGCTGTATTTGTCACAGCTAAAAGAAGCCTTTAGGAGCCCCAGTGCAGCTTTCCTTTAGTTACAGGATACATTTCAAGCGCAGTACAACAGTCTGAAAACATAAGTGCAGGTGCTAAAACCCGCTGAAGTTAACAGAGGATTTCTGAAATCCCAGCCTTACCAAGAGATGTTCCTTTGTGGCAAAGGAGTTTTGTTTTGGCAGGGAGATTTGTTTATTGCAGTGGGACTTGCACAATGAGGCTCCATCCAGGCTAATGCAGCCAGGGAACATTCCTGGACACTGGCACTGGCTTCTCCGTGCTGTTGAATGCTTAGCACATTGCACAGCCCTCCCTCTGCCAATTAGCACTCTCCCAAACCCTTCCCAGGCACGGCTCAGGAGTTTAGCGTGGCCTCTTCCCGGCAGGTGGTTTGGCACAAGCCCCTCGGTGGGGGAAGGTTGAGCGGCGTGGCTGCAGACTCTTCCCTGCCGTCTGGGCTCCCACGGAGCGCTCCGGGTCCGTGCGATGGGCTGGTGCGCTCGTAGCTCGCTGGTGGCAGAGCTGGGAGACAGGAGGCACAGAGCTCCTAGTCTGCAGCTCATGACGGAGCTGAGAGGGGAATCGGAGCTCCCGGTTTTGCAGTGACACAGCTCCTCTGGGAAGTCTCGGGCAGAACTTAAGGACTGGCGGCGATTTCTGTTGTTTGGACCCTCAGCTGAACACGTGTGTAGCAGGCTCAGTGCCTCTCAAGCATCTGAAGCCTCCTGAGCCTGTTCTGCTCCACTGGGTCCAGTGTGGATCCAGTGCTCCAATGTGCGTCAGTGGATCCCATAGGAAACTAAAGTTGCTATTAAGTGTGCTGTGTAAGAAGCAAGGGGGCATGCTCTGCACGTATAGGTTGTTTTTACAGAGAATACAGTAAAAACGATGTTTTCTTCTCACAGTCCTCACTGTGTATGTGCTACGCACCAATTTCCTCCTGTTTCTCTTAAAACAGGCTTATGAATGCTCATAAAATACTAATTCCTCCAGAACTTGTTTGCATTATACCTCACCATAGATTTTTTCTTTAATCTTGCATTTTTATCTCTGAAAAATTCTTATTTTTGTCATTGTCCATTTAATGGTTGTACAATGTGCACAGTTAAGATCCCCAAACTAATCCCTTGCTAGGAAAGTGTTCTCAGTCAATAAGGTGGATTTTTAAAAAATATTTATTTATTTGTTTTCTAGATCTGTTCAGGACCCATACATTTATTTGTGATAATTGTGTGACAACGTAAATTGAAGGAAATGGATGGCAAAATTTCCTTTGCCAACTACCTGCCTTGAAATGACATTTGAAAAACATGTATACTTATATTTATAAAATATCAGACCTTGTCAGTATATCAAGAGCAAGGAATCTCTCATGCTTTTACATCCCAGTATAGGTGTAGGGGAAAAGGTCTGTAACATTTCTTTCTGGTAAGAAAAGCATTTGTGGTAACAGAGCTCAGTGATACTATTTTTGTATGTTTGACATAACCAAGCATTGCTGGGCTTTTTAGTTGTGAATAATACAAACATTCTAGACATCCAGGAAATACCTCTGTACTTTTTCATCCCACTACGTAATCCTAGTCATTGCCAAATTTACTGAGTTTTCTCTAAACAAATCCAGGTGACAACAGGCACTGACGTGCATCATAAAAGCTGAGGAAGAGTCACAAAGGAGGAAAATGGCCTGAACTTGCTGTCACTGAAATGATGACATAATTCTTAGTGTGAGCCAAAGGCAGGGTTTGGGAAGAAGGTCGATTTGTCAGAGCTTATCTTGAGCAGGCAGGACTTGGGGTGCATTGAGTGCAGAGTTTGCTTGGTCGTTTTCCCTACATCACCGTGCCTATCAAGTCAAGTCCCTTGAGAGTAGTGTCATTTCTTTTTTCTTGGTACACTTGTTCTTAAATGACAAGCAAAGATATCAGAAAGTAAAAGAACATGTAAACACAAATAGAAAATATCACTGTCATATTTTCCAAGTTACTTTATTTAGCTCATGTTTACAGACGAAACTGGGTGCCAGAAAAGAGACACTGCATCCGACATTATTAGTTATACTCCAGCTTCCAAGGAAATAATTTGTCAGTAGCCTTTAGTAATATTTGGACCAAAAATACACGGATGTGCAGCTTTCAGCATTTTGTACCATGTAGAATGCAGCTTCTCTCACAGGTCCTCTGTTTCTGGAACAGTGTTGGATTCCGCGGGCTGAATGAACACTACAGGGATATTCTCGGATGTCCATCCTTTGGGAGTCCTGTTGAAGGATCTTCTGGCAGCAAGAGGGTTTGCAAGGATCATGAATCTGGGATCGTTTAGCATCAGCGTGTTATAATCTGGTACCTTGAATTTAACCAGCTTTGATGCTCTCTCGAAACCACCAAAGGGAGTGGCAACTCTGTAGATATCAGAGAAATAAAAGTTAAATGTGATTTTGAAAATACTTGTTTTCTTTTCCTCCCAGAAGCTGAAAAGAACAGATTTTTGTTCCACTTTCTTGTTTGCATTTTCAAGCTTTGGGGAAAAGCATTCTGTTTGTTCTTCTGGGAAATTCTCTTTAAGATCTGATTAATTTCCCCTTAGATAAAGCTCACAGCCTTTTTTAAAATTTAAATGGATGGAAAAGCCGAGAGTAAAAGATGTTGCAAGAAAACCCTGTCATTGGTGAGTCACAGTTACTAAACTTATTTTGTTGGTGATAAGTTGGTAAGTCTGAAACTGTAGCTCAACACATTCTCTCTAGCAAGTAATTAGTTCAGAAACTTCTCACCCCATTTTCTCCTCTCCTCAGCTGCTTATTCCTCCCACTACACTGTCTCAGCACCATATTGTACCAGTTAGAATGTATGTGGGTTGTGCTATAAACTTGAGTCACTTCTGTGATCTGGGTTAAACAAAGACCCTTCAAAACAAAGGAGCACTTCAAAATCCAAATTATTTCAGCAATCTGGTTTATGTCAGTACGGTGGAACAATTGTAGCGATACAAGTGAAGAGGAGTGGAGCTTAATGAGTGAAGCAGAAAGGAACAGCCAAAGACAACAGGCTCTGGAAAGGAAGGGATGGGTGAGGACTTGATACACCAGCTTTGTTTCTGAAGAAAATGTTTATGTAACTAAACCTTGAAACACTGTTCAGCCAGCATTTTTCGTGTTATTTAAATGTAAATTTTCCCTCAGGCAGTATGCCTGAGAATCTGAAAGATAAGGAATACTAAGCTGGACCTGACTGTTCTGCATTTGCAAATACTTTAAAACAACAGTATTTCCAAATGCCTCCCCTGATCTTCTGTATATACAGGTTTCAGATTGAAAAAAAAAAACCCTTGAGTTTTCCTGTCACTCCTTCCAGCCTCCTTTGTACAAACAAACAGACTATGGTATGTGCTCTGCATTTTGATCAGCTGCATAACTTTGCTGGGATATATTCTAGCCAGTGAAGAGTGTCAGATTTTTAAACTGCCCAAGAGCACCTGATTTCTGCAAAGCCAGATATGTAATGGCATGGGAAAATGAATTTTTGTTGAAATAGAACTTCACCGGCCTTGGTATATCGTGTGTGGGGTACAGAACAACAGATCTGATGGAATGTATTTCCAGTGGCTCCAGGTATTATAGCAGAAGCCCTGAGAAATTAATACCAACAGAAACTAAAAGAGATTGTTTGAAGATCTGTCTAGGATTTTCAGCAGGATAAAACCCCTATGTTTTTTACTAAGAATTAAGCACACATTCGCAAGAAGAAGAGATCCGTTCAGAAAAATGAATCTGTGACATAAAAGAAATGGTGCTGCTCTGTCATTACACGGATGATTCACTGCATTTTGGTATGAGCAGCATTTGTTGAAGGGGATGGTGTTAACTCCAAAATATCAATCCTGGGAGATATAAAAAATCATGCAAGCTCTGGGCATGCACCCTCACTGAGAGAAGAACGCTGCTTTGGATTAAGCTCTAAAAATGTTTCTCAAATGAAGATAAAACAAGATGTTGCAGCAGCAGCAGCCAGTCCAGGCACTAAACTCTCTTGAGGTCAAAGGAAATTGTTTATCCAAAGTTGGTATCGAGCCTGTGGTATCAAGCTTTTCTTGTGGAGCTATCTTCTAGGTCACAATGTCAACGTGGGTACCGTATGATACTGATTGAAAATAATTGCTTGGTAATTGGCACAGAGTGAATGTAGTGATCTACATCTCACCGGATAATAAATATTGTTTTAATTGCTGCCCTAATTACGATACACATTCTCACATTGTTGTGATGTTTTATTATCATTGATATGTATATTAAAGGGATAATCAAAATAAACAGAACTATGATAGTTGTATAAATTGCAAAACAATTCTGTTGTCTAAAACATCCTCTTTGTAGTATTTATGGGTTTTAAATAGAGCATATTTCTGTATGGAACAGAAACAGGAGGGCTTGCTTTTGAAATTGAAGTGTCTTTTGTGGCAAAATACCCCCCTGTAGTTGCTATACAAAGCCTGGCTTCAGAGAACTCTGCATTCCTGGCTTATAGGCAGGGGCACATGATGATTGACAGAAAGGAGAGTACAGTAATTGGCTAATAGATGTTGATTTTCCTTTACAGCAGCAGTAAATATATTCTTGTGAGCAATAACTTGTCTGTCAACATGGTGTTGTAATGACCTCTGTTGTGTGCACATCAGCTGTGCTACTTGAGCTCTGATTCATTGTATGGAAGCCTAAATCTCATGCCTAAAAAATTCCAGTAGTCATTGCTCATAATAAGGGTGGAAATGCTGGTTCAGAGCCATAGGAAACAGCACCAGGAAGTGTAACAGATTGTTTAATATTCACTTTGCATATTCCTAAAAAGTAGGTGCATGATTTAACAATAGCAGGCACAATTGTGTTTATTTTTAGCTGTCATTTTAGCAGGATTTCTTTTTAATTTTTTACCCTTAGTCTTTCTTATTGAACATTATATTGTCTCAACATAGGAGACTGCTTGTAGCTGATGGTTGGGATAGGTCTGAAGAAATGTTTTAACTGCATTAGATTAGCACCTTCAGTTACATAATTACAAAAAAATGTGAGTTTCACATTTTAAAATGGGACTGTCATTCATAGAACATTTTGCTTATCGTTAATTCTGTGAAAAAATGAGACATAGGAGGAAAGAATTTGACCCTGCAAAATGTTCAGAGCTTCATGGGAGCTTAGTGCAAGAGCTAATGCTAATTTCACAGAGGTATTTGGGTGCTAAGGAACTGGCAAAGCACCCAGCTCCCACTAATCTCACATCACTTCAGGTTAGCACCCAAAACTCCTGTGAGACTCTGGATCTTAGCATTTTATCATAGACTTCAGAATCCATGAATCAATGAAAACAGAGCCCAGTCCAGCTGGACTGGATTCCTGCAGTGCTTTTGAAAGAGTAGTCTTTGGGAATTGAGAAAGCAGAGTGAGAATTTATCTGGTAGGAGAGGCAGAACTAGTCCAACTTGCTTGTCCTACGTGAGTAAGATGTAGTGCTTTGTATGTTACTCATAATCCTACCTTTGACATTTTATCCACCTCCAAGAAAGCAGATGGAATAAAGGTATTAATTTAAGTGATATTATAAACTCCTTAACAAATGCAGATTCATGCTGCTTTCCCACAGATTGGTTACTTGGTGCTTCCACACTGGTAAAAGAGACAAGACATTTTTTTGCCAGTAAATGCTACTTCAATCCTAATAGGAATGAATCTCCAAGAGAAGCCAGATGGCATGGTCTGTTCTGCAGCATTTCTCTGCTAGCACAGATTCGTTTTCATCTCTAAGGAGGAGAAAGAGTAGCCTGGTGTGCACAGTGTGTTCAGAGCCTCTCTGAGCCCTGTTGCATTCTGCCCAGTGCTGAGCTGTCAGAGCACTGCTGGCTGTCTCACAGGGCAAACCCTTCCTGACATTCCCTGCCACGACTCCTCCTCCAGTGACCTGCCAGCACTGCAAGTTCCCTGCAGCTTAAAATGAATACTAGACTCCAAAAAAACCCTCTATGAATTCCTTATTTGTTAAAAAAAAATCCTTAATGTTATAAAAATTGCACTGCTGCAGGGCCCAGAGTCACCTCTTCACTGCTGGACAGTGGGAAAAAAAAATCTGGATGCTGTTTAGTGCTGAAGATATTTTTAAGCCGTGGATGTGTGCCTCAGTTCCAACACATCAGAGCTGCCTACCTGCTCAGGTTGTGTTGCTTTTCCAGTTTGTTGTGTAACAAGGAAAGCTGACAGGGACCTGAAGTGGTCTGTAAAGTCTGAGTGCCACTTCAATAGACGCCGGTGAATGAACCGGGAAGGATCTCAGTCCCATTTCCCTTGGGAATCCTATGCCCCACACTTGCTGTTAACCACACCCCCTCCTGACTAATGGTGACTGTAGCAGTGCTTTGCAGGAGAGCAAACACAATGGCACTTTACTGGATGATGAAGCAGGATGGAAAGCCTAAATAGATACCCTCGCTGATAACAAAATGGTGCCATTATACCACGCTTTAATTGTTTCATACAGTCTCGTTTGCTTTCTCTCCAAGGCTGCAATTAAACAAGCCAAGGATGCTGTGACCTAGATGCACAGAATGGCTTAGTAGGATCTAGACACAGAAGTCCAGTTAGCCTTCTTCTGTTGGAGAGCTTGGCATGGCAGTGTGCAGTTTCAAATCCCATTGTCAAACACTCTCCTGCGCATTTTTAGGAGTGTAGAGTCATGGCTGTAAAATCCTCTCCAGGAGATGAGTATCTTGAATTGTAAGTTTTCAAATTCTCAATTTCTTTTTGAATCTGCTAGAAAACATGAGTCTGACTGTAACATGTAACAGCTTTTCTTGGGCCACCAGGTATCCTTTTCTACTGGATATCAGATTTTTTCCATGAGAAGGAGAGTTGTGATGAGCTATGTTTATATATTTTTTGTTTGAACTTACCAGTTTCACAGTCTGTATCTGGATTTATGTGCCAGATTTTAGTTTTTTATGGCAGTTACGAGGCAGAATATTGACCTTTCCTTTATAAGAATGCACATATGTTCAAGAATGTCAGACTGTGGTGAGCCACAGTTCTGCCACGTCATACATAGAGAAAATCCACATAGAAAGAAATCCAAATAGTTAGTGTTGTAAAGGGGGAGCTAACAGAACATGGGGCCACAGAGACAGCCTAAAAATCCACAAAGAAGCCATCAGACACTGCCTCAAGACACATATCCCTGTTAATGGAGGCTCTGTGCCTTATCTGATGCTGTCCTTCACAATAATGACTAGCACCTCTTGTGAGAGGGAGAACTGATTCTGTCTCCATGTATTTGTATCTTTAGCATTTTTTCTTGGGCTCTTTATTTTTTTTTTAATTTATTTTTTTTCAGTTACAATAAGCACAGTACATAAACTGTGCTGTTACTGTTCTGATGTTGGCAGCTGTGGCACATCTCTGACTTTCATTTGCTCTTTTGTCTGCCAAGAAGAGTGTGCCACACAGACTCAATTATTAACACGGCAGGGTATATTACTGCTAGGAAATCAGAACTAATGCAGTGTCTACAGTGCCAGTTTTGATGTTGAATTGTGTGATGTTTTAGCCCTTGCACTCGTAGTTGAGGCTCACATCAACATCAGGATCCCAAGTGATGTTTGTGGTATTTTTCTCTAAGTTTGTATTGCCATGAATAATTTTCTTTTTCAATAGATTGCTGTCTGGCCTTTTGAGGAGGGGTTTTGGTTTGGCTTAGCTGTCTGGAACTCAAGAGGGTTGTCCATTACTTCAGTAAATAAAAATAGTGTAAATGGAATGAAAGAAAGCAAAAGACATGAGTAAGAATTTGCTCTAAAGCTTTAAAAACACAGTGCTGTCCATATATCTAAAAGTTCTACTCAAAGCCATAATACACTAGTTACTATGTAAGTAAAACAATGTTTAATCTGTTAATTTGTTGCTGAAGGTTGTCAAAGATAAAAAAAATGTTATACTGCAATAAAATAGGATATCTTCTAACTATTTAATGTGAGGGATTGGTTGTGGGATAAAGTTCATTGCATTATCATTGCCTAAAACAAGGCCATGTGAGTTGTATTAAAAACAGAAATAGAAAAAGAGTAGTTTGCATTATACAATTTAGAAACAAAGTTCTGGCTGAGAGCTTCCCTGAGAGATCTTATGATATCATACCTACTGAAGTCAACAACAGGCATCCTGAAAGGAGTTTGAAGCTCATATTCCCCATTTATTGAGTGCACTGAATCACAGAATCCTAGAATCACAGGGTGATTTGGGTTGGAAGGGTCCTTAAAGATGATTTAGTTCCAACTCACCTGTCATGGGCAGGGAGACTTTTTACTAGATCAGGTTGCTCAGAGCTCCATCCAGCCTGGCCTTGAACACCTTCCAGGAATGGGCATCCACAACTTCTCTGGGCATTGGATTCTGATACTTTCTTTCTTTCAATATTTTTAGCAATTTATCTTCTATTCCTAGTTCTACACTTTGAATTTGCTCCCATACTTTAGAGACAGACTAATTTGCTCCTTAATGCTCTTGTTTGCCACTTGTAAACTCTGTGTGTGTTCATGTTTATGCATGCATACACTTGCAAACACAGGTGGTAGGGTTGTTAAAGCTGGTGGAAACATTTTATTTCATAGTGATTTTCCTCTGGTCAGTAAAATTCAGCGTTCATTCACGATTACCTGTTAAAGCTCCTGTAGTCAGGCAGTTCTGGCTTTGCTTCAGGTGTAAAAAGTTTAGGATATAAAGCTTCCAGCAGTTCTGGATCATCCCTGATGGCTTCTATCCAGGGAGACTGGTAATACTTTGGCACAGCAGTAGTGTTGAACTTTTCAGGAGGAATTTCTTTCAGTGGTCCAGAGTATCCTGCAGTGTGATCGAGGTAAAATGATTATAATGATACTTTGTGTTTTCTGCTTCCTAGCCACCATCCTGTAGAAGCAGGAACTAACACAGCAGAATTTCTTAGTGAGTTAAAATGAACAGTTGGGTTAAGTCACCAAGCCATAGCTACACAGAAACAGAGATCTGGCAGGGGAAATTTGCAGCATTTTAGATAGATAACTGCTCCAAAGTATTCCAACCTCTTTTGAAGCTCAGTTTATTTTAGTTTTATATAAATTTGTTTCTATTGTAAGCATTTGTTTGAAACCAGACAGTATCTACATAGTGCTTGTGCTAAATTAACAAGAAGATTTCAAAAACAGCCTTTTGATTAAAACTAAGATAATTCTACCTGTTTGAGTGAATTTTTCCAAAAGTACATCTATATCTAGTTCTTTAAATGAGTGCTATTTCCTTCTATAACTTAAGCCTACCTGTGGCTTACTATCTGCTCTGACCAGACCTTTTTTGCCTAAAGAAAGGCTTGAAGATTTGTATCATGTCTTAGCAATGGAAATTACCTCTGTTTGCATTGTGTTTGGCCACAGGATGCACAGAGCCTCGGCAGTCACCGACAGAGCAGGACTGACCTAGTTTACATGGACTGGAAAAGGTCTGCACAAAACATGCATTGAGTAATTCTGAACAAAGAATGAATTTGTAAAAACCGTGGTCTGCTCATGGATAATTCATAAACAGGAAGAAGGGCTATATCACTGAATAAATTAATTAAAACAAATTAGCCTTCTCTAGTCTTTAAAGAATACAAAATAAGGCCTTCTTGTAACTCACTCCTTTAAATAAAGCCAACAGTACCCTCACAGTTAAGGATTTAAAAAAGAACAGTTTATGCAGCCAGAGGCAAATTCCTTTCAAAGTTACTCCTCTCTAAAGGGTTCTAGCAAAACTTAGTGGCTTCAGATTTACATTTATAGATAATTAAACTACAATGAATAACTTTCTGACTGTTGAGCAGGGTGTTGCATATTGGAAACAATGGTTTGGCAAAGAAAAATCAGTATGTTAATGTGGTTTTAAATCAGAGGATTTCTTTCTTAGTGTTTTTAAGACCTTTATATATAGACACAGTCTCTCTTGATACTAAGGTATGTTTTCAGTTTAGAGAGAAGTAGTACAAAAGGTATATCAAATCTTTTAAAAATGAACACAAGCAACTAAGAGCACCACTTTACATTTCTGGGAGAAGCTCTGATTAGTTACCTGACTCAAATGTGTCTATTTCTAATATTAGTCCATTAACAAATTCTTGTTGAAGATACTGTCTTAAAAAATGGTCATTTCTTTGCTGTGAAATGAGACTAAATCTAGGCAGTGTCTGTAGACTCACGTGTTACCTGGGGCGATGTTGTCAGGGTGTGGAGGGCTCCGGGGGTCGGGCGTGTTGGGAGGGGTTATTGGGGCGTGCTGGGGAATTCCTTCCACACTGAGGCCGTCCATTCTGACACTCTGGATGGGCTCTCCACGCTGCATTCAGACGGAGAGAAATAGCACTTCAGGCACGTGATTCTCCGGGGAGGCTGCACTAATACTCTGATTTACAGCCCAGGTTTGATTCCCAGCGTGTGCAATCCTAAAGAACACTGTCCTGCTCTTTGGTACAGTATTCCCTTCATACTTAAATTGTCTAAGTAACGAAAAATGAGCATTTTTTTCAGTCACTAGACACTAGAAGCTGTTCTGTGCCTGACAGAGCACCCATGCTACCCAAAGGGTCAAGAAATCTGGCAAGTTTGAGCCCTTTGAGTTTCAAAGCATTGATTCTTCAAAGCGTCTCTTCCCCTATCAGTTGAAAACTCGCTGCATTTGTTGAACTGCTTTTGTTTGGGGTTGTCTTTTCCTTTATTTGTAGTAGAAATAACAACTTCAGTGCAGGTCACTTTCTGGAGATTCATGATATGCTGTTATTTTCCACCCTTCTATTGGGTTATCAGTTCTAAGGAAACATCCAAAGGCTTAATCATTGTTGCATAAATATAGAATTAGAGTCTCATAAGAAGCCAGCATCTTATTTTAGCTATGACACATAGGCTAAAAGCAATTTAAATATAGACTGGTTTAGAGTAAGTGTTTCTTGAAGTAGGAAAGCAAACAAATAATACTTTTTTAAACTTGAAACAACAACAACAAAAAGATCAAGGCAGAATGTTTTCTAGTCATCCTGAAGTATGTTAGAAAGATTAATTTTGGCAGGCAGAATCATAAAGATGATGTAGACACCACCAGCGGTGCTAAATAGACACTTAGGGGAGGGAATAGGAGCCAGAGGCATCATTTTTTGATGTGTTGGAATGTCATACTAACTGTAAACCATGTGTACTCTGTGGTTTTGGGGGTGAAAAAGTGGACTAGAGGGAAATGGATCTGTCAGACTGTAGCAAAATCATGGAATTGCGTACAGAATTCTGACAAGATTGATAGTGTGCTACCTCTGGAAATGTGTAGCTTCTAATACTCAGTAGAGAGAGAAATGGGGGGACAGTATTCATAGATGGTCTTTTAAATAATAGTGTTTAATAACAGCCTTGGGTGCTCAATGGAGTTATTCAGATTTTTTTATATGGGATTTCTTTTGTGCAGATTTATTTTAAAAGGCGTATCTATCAAAGCTCAAACTTGATCCCATTTTATCCCAGTGTAATTTAACTTCTGTTGAGCAAGTGATCAAAATGTTGGAAATATCTATACCATATATAAAGAAATGTAAATTTATTTTTTTATTTGTCTATAGGATCTCAATTAATAAAATACAATTGGCTCACTTCTTCTTAGCCTCATTCTAGGATTTTGCCTTCATTCTTCCTGAAACTACAAGTAAATCATGAACAGTATGTATCATGAGCACCAAAGGAGCCCAATCCAGAATCATTAAGAAGTCATTACAAAATACTCACATTTCTTGGCTTGTTTGCCGTGTAATGATAATTTTCATATGTGTATTTGTCAGATCTCCGCTGGCGTCGCTTGAAGAGCCTGGCCCCTCTGTTGCTGAGCGTCGACAGTTCCTCCACCATGATATCTCTGGGCGTGCTGACCTTTTTTCCAAGATTCAGGCTGGGTGAGACTGAAATGCAATGGGTAAATACAAACCTCTGTTTGTCTTCAACGTCTGATATTCCATGCCCGGCGCCTGAAATCCAACATGTTCATGCATACTTAGCTAACACACAGCGCAGCGTCACAGGGTGTTAGTGAAATTAACCCTTCTTCCAGAATTTTGGGGGAGGTTATTGAACACCCCAAACCTGTATTTTTGAAGATGCTAAGCACCTCAAGCTCCAAATTAGCTGTTACCAAGATCAGATCTGTAGTGTCCTACACGCTATATTAATCGCAGGCTAGTAAAAACTGGCTGCTGCTGAAACTGGGAACAAAATTTCTTCTGACCTCGGGGTTCCCTCATCAAACCTTCAGTTAACTTTCTGTGTCCTGCATTGGATAGATAAGAGATAACCCCTTTTAAACATACCTACTGTTTTTAAACTAACTTTCAAAATAAAGCTCAAGGTGTGGAAAATGAGAGTCCTAACAAAGAATTATGACATGCTTCTAGGAATTGATTAATTTAGAACGTTTTGGGTTTTATTCTCTTTGAGAGGGAACTGACGTACTGGATACATATTTCTTTATTCACTACTTGGGGAGAATTTCTTCTATGTCTTTATTCACATCCTGTGGTATTTGAAAAGGAGAATGCATAAGCAAGAGAAAGGGAGATCAATCAAGACTGTGAACAAAGAATTCTGAATGTCAGAATTCCTACGGTCATCTTCATGGTAGTGTTCTGGAAACTGGGATGCTAGTGGCACTGAGCAAGCTATTGCTTGGTGACTGAACTCTCACTAACTGTCCCCAGCTTATAGATCAAACTTTAACCTTAGAATACAGAAACCTAAACACTGAAGAAACTATTATCTATGTATTTATTTTTGTTTAGAGTGTTGCAGAATTTAAGAAATAGATCAACAATAGGACATTCTATCCTTCACATATTCTTATGGTCTCCAGGATTTAAAATTCTGAACCTTGGCATGTATTTTAATACATTAAAATGAAATGAGGACAAATTATACATAATACGTGTCCTGCTATCAAAGTAGACAGGAGGCCCGGTTTAAAATTAACATTACAGATTAATTAACTGCAGAAGGTACCTAATGCCAAAGTCAATATTGCAAATGAAGAGTTTTGTTTTGAGTAAACGGCATGTTCGACCTGGCATGTGTCTCTTAGTAACTTTATGTTGGGAAAACAATGTGATGTGCTGACATTTAGGAAAACTTCATTGAGAGAGATATATTAAATATTTAGCTGAATCTGGATGGACTTTTCCACGTAATAAATCAAACAAGTTGATGGGCCCTGGAGTGCATCACTGCTAATCCATTTCTGTCCATACCAATTTCAATTGAATGTTTGCAGTGGATTTCAGGGGAACAAGAGCAAGTTAACTGGATCGTGAGCTGGATCGTGCAATTCTGCTTTAAAAATAGTGTGCGCAAGGAATCCTAACAACCTCCTGTTGTTTAAGAGGTAGTTACAAAACAGACAGTACTTAACATGGAAGAAAATGACTCAGCTTGCCCAGTGTAGCCCTATCAGTGACTGATAGCGGTGAGATTTTGGCTCTGAGGTGGGGATAACTACACTGGCTATTGGCCTGTGGCCTGAAATTCAGACCTCAAGTCCTATTTTGATTTTATCATTTCTCAAAACGACTGCAGGGGTAGAGACTGCTGGATGGGTTTATGTTAGTAAGAAGTAAGAAATTCACCCCACAAATCAGCAACGTTTTCACATAGGAAAGCTTTTGTTGTCTGTACACAGAATGGGGAGTGCGCACATCCTCAGAGACTGGGGTGCCAAGGCGATTGCACAGCTCTGTCCAAAGCACTTGGGATTCTTCTGGGACACTCTGGGTGTTATCTATTTGCTGTTCCCTTGCATACACACTGTTCTTGTTAATGTTAACTGAAGGTTCCAAGCTACTTTGTAACCCACAGTTGTGTACTATTGGGTATCCAGGCAGCATCCCAAAATCGTAAGCGTAAAGTTCATTTGAATTCCTTGCCAACTAAAATCTAATCATCTGTCTAGTTTTATGATGTGTCTAGGGATAGTTTCAGTGTCAGTGCAGATAAGGTGATGAAGAATGAGAGGAGGAGGACATTTAGGGGATGATAGAGAACATGAATGTCATAGATGGACATTGTAAAATAATATTGAAAGTTTGATTCATAGTTTAATCCCAATCTTAACCTTTTAACTTCATTTATTTAATTTGTTCCTGCTAAGTCCTTTTTGTCCTGTGCTTAAAGTTACAGCAGATTGTATTTAAATATGATTTATATAGTTCCTCCTGCCTTCACTACCTAATACTCCTTTAATCCTTCAGTTTACAATCTTCTAAATACCTTAATCTGGACTATAAACTTTAATAATAAATATTAGATAGTGTGTTTGTTGTAGTATCAGAAATAAGACTTTTTAACTGTATCAGGAAAGACAGTTAATGATGTAGATACTGAAGAATGCATTTCAGAAGTAATAAAGAATTGGGTATGGGATTTGAGTGATGAGCTCCAAGGGCTTCCTTAAACATATGTATTTACATCCAAGTTTACCTCTACCAAACAGTCTTAGAAACGTTATGATTAGTCCAAGTCTGCCAGTGACAAACCAAGGGCTTGAGGAGGTCACTGTGTGCATGCACTGATTTGCTCATGCAGTTTCTCTTTGAGACCACATGAAGGTTTACAGTTGGTCCCCATTCCTGCAGCATTTAATGATGTGTCCAACTTCTCTAAAAAATGGGACAAAGTCATGTCCCACAAGCCAACAGCAGAAGGTGGACTTTCAGTCTTCACCAGTCTTGCCCAGAGATTGGTGATCTCAGACACTGGCAAAAAACTTGGCTGGTTTTAGACTTCTTTCAACAACTGTTTCTGCTATGAATATCTCTGAATAAGGAAGTGGAGAGTCACTGTTTACCTGAAGGCATTTTAATAAAAAGGGTCTGAAATAAAAATGGAGTAGGAATGCTTTCACCATCCAAAGGTGCTGGGGTTTATGTTACAGAACCTTCTGTTACTGTGTACCTGTGTTAGCAGCGGAGAGTTTCACAGAGCTGTGAGACTGGCTGGAATTGTACATTTAATTTTGATGTAATTACCAGTTGCAGGACTGTCATTAGGAGTCGTGACGCAAAGCCCAGAAAGACAGCAGATCACCTTCTAGATTTCAGGTTAAGCTCGTTGAATTAACAACTCAGGGCAAAACAAAATGTCAAAAATCAGTCGAGTTGAATTTGGCCAATTAAATGCCAGATTTCTCCTTGATTTTTCCAAGGCTTGTTCAGATTTAGCCCCAAAGAACTGGCTTATACTTTGTGTCACTACAGCTTTGGTTATCCTTCTGTTTTCTATCTGGCTTCACTGAGCTTGTCCAGTTATAAATTTAAGTCTCTTATCACATCCATTTCATGGACTTTCATTTTTTTTTAAACATATAAATATCCCAAGCATCCAAAGAAGAGGCAAAAATAGAATTTTTTCTAGGAGTTAGAATTGCCTTCAGTGGCCACATATCACAGCATATCTTGCAGGATAAGCTGCCATAACTATGAGTATGAATCTTGACAGCAAATCTGATAATACATAAATAATAAAAGGGAAGATTATGTGAGGCAAATGTTAAGCATCAGCACAGATTATCCAAATACGCCAATGATTTCAAGGGCTGTATGCTGCATTTATTAGTATTGCTATGAATAGTAGCAACATTTACCATGTGAAATGCCTGGTTCCAAACAAACATATGAAAGACTTTTTTTTTTTCTCCTTTTGCCCTGAAGAGCTTACAGGCTATTTCAGGCACATGCAGTGCTTGGGTTTACAATACAAAAAAAAAATGGGGTTGTAATGAAATCTGGAAGGGCAGACTGGCTTTCAGACTTGAGTGCGTGTTCAGTGGAGAATGGAAATAGGAAAGAGGTATTTGCTTAGGAATAGAAACTTCAGAAAAAAAACCTCTGGAAATATCAGAAGGAGTAGGACCAGGCACTGAGACTCGTAGCTTCTTGTTCTAAAAATTCTTAAGTCTCTTACCCTACTCTTCATGCAGTTGCAATGATCATCGAGTGAGTGCAGAAACCATCCACAAGTTCTTTGAAACAAAAGCCCACTGGAAACATTGTCAAAACTGGAATTCAATGTCCAATATTTCATCCCATGAAAGTGGTATAACTTTCATAATTTCTAAATATTAATGCAGCTCCCTGTTGTTTCAGTGAGGGTTGTGGGGTGCTTCTCACTGTTAGAAAATTGATCTTTTATGTAGATGGTAAAAAAGGCTTCGTGGGCAGGATTGGAAGGCTCTCCAAAGCATCCAGCACATGCCTAATGAAAGCCAAGCAGGTTTGTATTCCCAACTGAGTTAATTGCTTCTTAAGGTGTCATGCTAGAAGCATAACTTCAAGAACCTGTTTTAGAAAACCAAACAACCTTCCAATAAGTGCCTCCATTTTCATCAACGCAACAACAGAGAAGTGAAATTTCTGTCAAATAAGATTAATTGGTGGCTGTGCATTAGAGAGAATGCCAAATGCTCGTAAAAAATGTTAGTTACAAAGACAAGATTTGAGAGGAACAGAGATGTAAACATTTGTTTCAAAATTTTTTATCATTTATGTAAAAAGGCAGAGTGAAACAGAGCAAAAAACAACAAAACAAGAGGGTACAGATCATTATGTTTCTTAGGTGATAGCCTTTTAAAGTGGAATGAAGTCACGTTATTAACCCCAAATAATGTTCTGAAAGGCTATCCTAGCAGAATGTACATCAGCTGTTAGATTACTTCATTCCTCCACAGCAGTTGTTCATCTGAAAATAGCTTTCAAATGAAAAGAGGCAACTACAAAAGGATTAGTTACCATAGGCAGCATGATACTCCCACAAGATTATTTATGGCAAAACACCCAGAGACAAAGCTGTAAGAGAGTTAAACTCTATGATTAAAAAAAATGTATTAGGGAGGGCTAGAGGACATTGCATATGCAGTAAGCTGGGTTCAGTGCTATACCATTTCTGTGTATTTCATCCATAATGGCTGATGCTTGCTCTTTCCTCTCTTTGGCCAGGGCAGAATCTGATAACATTGTGATTTTCTGATACGACTTTTCCTTGCTGCAAAAAAACAACACATTTTTACATTGTTGAGCCAGGGCGCACCATTCGGCCAACTTTCATTTCCGGCAGCCTGTTTAGAATGGCTGAACAGTGAAGTCAGGGGTTCCTGACTGAGAAATACTGCACTGCAAAATGCACTGGCAGTTCTTGCTTGCAGACAGATGTTAGGACATATTTTGATGGACAGGAGTCCAAAGGAATGGACTTCGAGTTGGTTACATAAATTCTTCAGCAAAAATCAGTGTCAGTGGTCTAGGCCTTCTCACATCTACTCACTATACTAAAAGATGTAAATTCCTAACTAATTTAAAATTACATCTTGGTTTATGTTTTCAGAAATGTTACATTTTGAAATTTCTTAATCTAATAAAGAATCTGAGGAATGAAATTAGTTCCTCTGACATCTTTAGAGAAGGTGCATTTCTGACTAAGTAAAAATAAAAACACCTTTTAAGTTGCAGAGTCAAGACCTTACATAAATGTCTTGTATATGACAGTTTGTAGGACAGACAATGTCAAAATATTTCAGGAAACAATACACTTACCCTACTGTTTTGTTGTGCAGATAAAAAGCGATGTCAACCCTTTAGCTGAGGCTTCAGAAGTTAGTTATGCATGGGGATGACCTGCCTGGTCCTGGGTGGTTTGTACCCTTGTGCTGGGATCTGCATGGTACCTAGTACTGAGACAAACTGGGGGCTGATCCTCTCCAAAGGGGTTGGCATCCAGCTGACATCAACCAGTTATATATAGAACCAAACACTCCAGCCACTCATATCTTCCTGGCAAAAGAAGAGAACAGAAAAGATTCAACTGCACCCACAACAAAGAGAGGTTATATCCCTTTCAGAGCTCCTCGAAAATTTGATGGAATGCCCCCCTCGTACTTGTACAGATCATCTCCTCGTCTTCTCATGACCCCTGGGAATTATAATCTGTGTGTTATAATCGGGAAGGAGACATTTAAAAATAAGGCGTTAAGTGTATAGATAGGCAAGACTATAGCGGATGAGAATGGCATGGCCTAATCCTTCAGTGAAAGATGAAACCGTGCTTCTGTAGGGGCTGATGGCTAAAGTCAGTGGCAGACACATGATATACAGAGGCTGCTCTGGAAAAGAAATGAGATTTTCTTCAGCGTTGTACGTGGTAGGGAGTAATTGCTCAACAAGCACACGCCTCGCAAACTGTTACTCAAAATCCCTTCACTTTCTTTGAGCATTAGGGACGAAAAAGCTTCAGCAATTTGAAGCTCACTAATATCCAGCATTCCAGGATGGTGTTGTATCAGTTTATCAAAGAAATGTGTGATCTGCAGCGCACAAATATTTCAAGACAGTGAGCAGCTTTGGACAGAATAAAACAGTGGCAGAAGGGAACATTTCCCCCTTGCCCTCCTGTCTGAATGCAGCTAGATGAGTTTTGGGACAGTAAAAGCAAGGTGAAGTTCTTGTATTTCTGATTTGGATTTGAGTTTGTTCTAGGAAATTCCTTTTTGTAATGGGAAATGATGGTCTTATTTGGCTTGGAGGATTGATCAGATTACTTGTATCCTGATACGACAGGAGAAAGGAATTGTGCCTTTAAAGGGAATCTGGAGAGTAATAAAATAAACCAACACAACATGCAGAACTTTTCCAGCAAGAAGCACGTTGGGACAGATAAAATGTATGTGCCTGATCCAATGTCCTGAAAGTCTGCCTGTCCAACTAAAAAATTGCATTATTTTTCCCTCAAGCTTTCTATTCCCTTTGCTTAGCTTTGCAAAACACATTTCTGAGATCCTGGCCATCTCTGCCCCAAAGAAATGTTTATTTTAATCCTCACCATCAGAACTGACCTGCTGCTATTGCTGATTGGTGATTTTTTTCTAGCTTTTGTGCCTGGATCAGACGCTTTTAACAGTACTAAAAGTACTAACAGTACTAAGCATGGTCACAGTCTTGGCTGAATCTTGTCCATTCAACTCACAACTTAGAATAGTCTCAGTGGTTCACCACCCACCTGTCAAATGGGATTGAAGGGAAGAATTAAAACTAAAATTAAGTTAAAATAACCTGATGAACTGGGGACGTGGGAGGGGGGAAAGATCAAATTTGATTCAGTAAAACCATATCCAAAAGCAATTATAAAGTGCGCATTCATCTGATTGTCACTGACTTAAATTTTTAATCCAGGAGGAAATATCAAGAGGCATCCCAAATGGGATAGTCTCATGTTTAGTCTATTCCAATTCCCATTATCTAATTATTTGATACAATAAAAAGTACATAAATTTTATTGTTTTGAAGTTGAGCTTTAAAAAACTTGGTAGAGTGACAATCCTAGAATTTACTACTTACGAGTGTGTCAAGATTTTGCCATTAGCTGAAGTAGAAAAAACATGTCATTGCAGCTGAAATAAAGAATGTGTGTCTGTCATAACTGCAATACTAGAACTGATCCTGTTCTATGCTACTTCCTTTTATAATGCTCAAGTTCAGGGCACCATAAAATACACCAAGTTGCTGAAATATCATTCATACATACACGTGACTAGGAGAATATCCATAATTATTAGTAAAAGCTAAGGAAGGTGAAAGAATTACAGTTCCACGTGACATCATCACAAAAATCAAACTCTGCATGTCAATGAGAAGAACTACTTTATTAGTGGCAAACTAGGATGTTTAGTCAGCCTGGTAACAGGGGCAACATTTTCCTGTCTTCTTCATTTAGGGCAGTTTTGTTTAACCAAATAAGACTTCTCCTTTTGGTGTGGTCTTTTCTGGCACCTTGTGGGTTCTTTCCCACCACACTGCTTCCTCTGAATTGCATAATTGACCAGAAAGGACACCCAGGTTGGCAAGTGGAAAAAGCCTGAACTATTTCTCCTTCATTTTCTCTCCTTTTCCATCCTTTGCTTCTCCTCTCCACAGAAGCAATTTAAGTACTGAATAAACCCCCAGTTCTTTGCAGGTGCTTAAATTCAACCTGAGACTGTGACTGCCATGTATGCCTAACTTCACGCCATGAATTTAAATCAAAGAACTATTCAGGCTGTTAAAGTTAATGTATGTGTAGTGTCTAATTCACAGTATGAGCAATATCTGTTAGTAAAAATGGGGTTGTAATTACTAGGCAATGGCAAAATTGCTGTTCAATTAATGATAAGCTGATGTTTCTGTGTTATGTGCCCATCTATGCTTCAGACAGCAATTTACAGGTATAACTTACTGTAAAATACCTGACTGGAGCCAAAAAATAAGTTAAGTAGACATAAAGTGTCAACAGTTGCTTTTTAAAATTAAACTGGTCCTTTAGGTAGAGATAAACTGCCAATAGTTGCTTTTTTCAGATTAAACTGGCCCCCATAGATCTAAGTGTACTTATAATCTTGTTTTTGCTTAAATTCTGAACCTAGGCCTCCTACATGTGTTGCAAATGAGACCGAGTCCTGTTGTTGTCATAAATTTTCATGAAATACGTCTTGCAGTATGACAGAGGCAGTACAGGGTTCCCTATTTCCACTTCTAAATCTAAATATGTTTGAGTGAAAAAAAAAACACTGTAGAGGTATCTAGAATATACTTCCCTGTCTATGAAAAGCATGGGAAAAGCCTTTTTTTTTTTAATATGTCCAGTTTGAATTTTTGCTTAGCGAATTTTTTTTCTTTTTTGGATGAAAAATGAAGTAATTTCATTTCAATTATATGATTCATTGGTACTTTTTCTGTAGCTACACTGAGCAGAATGGCAAGAGATCATTACATTTGAGGTATTGATGTATTCAGTAATGTATAATATTCAATAATTGGACAGGCTTTTCAAAATATTTTTTCTGTTGTCTTTCTGTTCAGGATCCAAAGAATATAACTTTTAATCTGGGATCCATGGGAAGACATTCTAAGATCTAGTATATGATTTAGTAATCTCATTATCCTCAAGTTTTTTCAAAGCAAATGGGATGCTTTATTTTGTAGGATTTACATTTGCCACATCAGACCCAGTAACAATTCGTGTAAAAGCCTGGGAAAAAAAAGTCCCCTTGTTTTACCTGCCTTGTCTGTAACAGAAGAAGACCTAAAGGAAGATGACAGGTAAATGTTGCCCTTGTTCACAGGCTGGCAGGCTGGTTTAATTATCTTAGTTGTTAAATAATACTGCTCACTGAAATTCAGGGTTCAATAGGTGCAACTCATTGGAGACTCTGGTCTGTGTTTGACTGAAGTTAAATAATCCGTAAAAATAGGAACATTTCTTCAGTGGCATTTTTTCCATGCCGTGGGATCTTTCTGCTTTTAGTACAGACACATTGTAAATATATTTTCTGTGCAGAGGTGAGGGTGGAGCTTCATTTTTGGAGGCACATTGTTGCCCCTACTGCTCACTGAGAGTGGGAAAACTGCCACAGCAGCCCGGGGATGGGGTGGTGGTGTGGGTATGGCTGTAATTCAGCCTACAAGGACAACAGATATGGGGTGACTCCTCAAGGTTTATTACTCACAGTTGTCTGACACTTTGATGCTTCATTTCCAGTTGAAATAGGCATTTTAAGAAAACACAAAGCCGACAGCCTGATTTAATCCCCAGGGCTAAGGCCACAAGCACCAGCCTGTGCTGTCAAAGACTTAATCAGAGCCAGCAGCTGGCCAGGGAGCTTTATTTCAGTACGTGCATGTTCTGATGGCCACTGGCTGAAAACTCCTTCCTTTCTGTGGGTGGTCCACTGCACTGTGAGCCTGACATACGCTTTGAGGTTGTTTTTTTCTTTCATATAAAGTATACAAGTCTTCTCCCTGCTTGCATCAACATTGCAGTTTGATGTTGTGTCACCAGCATCTCCGTGCCGGAGTGAGGGGTTCTTAAAGAGAAGATCTTTTCTTCTTAAATATTGCAGGGCATGCACATCTTTCTGGCATGTTGACGTTTGTTTGGAAATAAACCCTTTTCATACTGCATTCAATTCCAAATTCTTTCTCCATACCTAGAGAATCTATTTAGATGCCTTTACCACAGGATTTGGATACCTACCTGAGAATTTTGTTTTGTTGTTTTTGATGTGGCACTGTGATTTTAAAAGGAAGCATTCTAAGCAAAATAGGAGTTCAAAGAGAAGACTGACTATTCTGCCAAGTTGTTGAACTTCTGCTGTTTGCTGGGGAGTGCCAAACATCAAATTGGCAGAGTATCTTGGGGTTTTTGTTTTCGAAGGTGAAGGGGGAAATTTTAGTCCAAAATACATTTCAAAATGGTAAAGTACATAGTATGTTTTTAAAGTATTTGAAGATGCAGATCCAAGGCAAACCTCACTGTATATCTGATTTTTATGAGCTCTACTGATATTATCAGATCAGTGGATTAGTTTCATACTTATTTTCCTAATTTTGTATTGACAAATCCAGCCATTCAGAATGAAGAGCCATCTTCTGGACGATGATTTATAAAGAATGTGTGGTTTTAACTGCATTGTGGGGAAAGTACATCATAATTTTTGTCTGACATGTGCTTCAGATATATTTTCAAGTTTCTGAAAAGAAACTATTGGAAATGCTTTAAAACTTGAGGTTAAATTCTGACATTTTAACAGCATTTCTGTTCCTGACTCAGAAAAAAAATTGCTGCCTTCATCGGCATTGAATTCTTTTCTCTCTGTTAAGGCAGCTACAAGCTTGGCTTGTGATGCTGGCAGTACTCATGATGCAAGGTCTTGTTGATCTAACTTCTATAAATTAGGTGGTTTGAAACTAACTCAGAAAAGACAAGAGACTTTTGTTATGAGCAGCATGAGTTCCTTTATATGTGGTTTGAAGTTCATATGTTTGTTTTTAAGTCAGGACAGTGTGAACTCTTCAAAATAAAGAAGAGAGCAAAATGCCACCACTTAAGGTCAGCCTTAAAATGGTAAACACTGGTAAATAAAACTGAGAATAATGAGGGTGAGGGGAAATAATTTGTGCTTTAAAGAAAAATAAGCTCCTTATTCTACCAGTAAACACCTATTCAATTTTATGTGTGTTTGGTCTGCTGATTGCTGAGGGTTACAGCTCCAAAGAAAGACTGGGCTGATTGAAGCATGAGTTCAAGAATGCTTCAGCGTAAAGGTGGTCTGAAGGAGCAAATAAAAGGTTGTAGAGCTAGAAACAAATTTGAACAGAAAGAAGAGTATTTGGACTATTTTTTTTACAGCCAAGCATGAGCACCATCAATCCCTGTGTTTGTTAAGTATGGCTTATATAGGTTTTCATGCTGAAATGATTTTAAATTAAACCTAAGTCTGCCAAGCTGAAAACACCATGCGAGTATAAAGGCACAGAGGTTGAGATGGAGCTACGGCTAAGTATGAACACTGTGGTGTGCACACACAGGAACTGTGCTGGCAGGAAATAGTCAATAAAATAGCCCGAGAAGGAATCAGCTGGCCAAGTGTTTTCATAGGAAAAAATTGGCAGGAAAATACCCTTGTATTAAAAAAGAAAAAAACAAAACAGTACAAATAAGGTGGAAAAGCTTATTTTGGTGTTTCCCCTTTTTTCCCACACTTGAGAAAGAGAACAGTTATCAACATTTTGCCTCGGTTCAAAAACAGGCATTCTGGCTGCCAGCCAAAGGTAGCCCTGCTGTGAAAACGTTTCTGTGGCTGATACAATACCTTATGGTAACCACTGCCTTCAGCAAGGAGCGCTCTGCAGCAGGGTAACACAGTCCTGCTTTATTGCTGACGTGTTTTGGTTACTTTGAACACCTTTTCCTGAAACACATCTATTAAACAAGCATGTTTTCAGTATTATTTCAGTTTCTTCCTCCATTGTTTCATCCCCTGTACATTTAATCGTCTTCTTTGGGACCTCTGTGTAGAACTTCAGTGGACTTCTGGTTTGACAACCAATGTCAAGTTTCCTTTAGAATCTCAGGTTTTGTCTATCACTTGCTCTAATTCTTTCCCCCAACTGATAAACTTACTGGGGTGTGAACTTATTCATGTGTATTTTTTGTTCTCCATAAAGGACAACCTGCCTTCTTGTATAATAATAAACTTTATATAAACAGTCATTGTATCCAGAGATCGCCATCTTCTGAAGTAGATTTCTTTTTGCTTTTGGTTGATTCATGTTCTTTTGTCTACATGAAGAATATAATCCAACGTAACTTCTAATTACTTGTTTTTCAAGGCCATAGACTGTATCTGCATCCACTTTATTATAACCATTACGTGAAAAACATTTTTCTGTTTTCCCTTGAGGAAAGTAGCTCCCACAGCCCCTCAGTGGACTCACAGCCTGGAAGCCTCTGTCCATGCTTCCATGATGGAGAAAGGATAAAGAGACCCTCTCTTTGAAGAGTGGCAGCCTGCAGTAGAAGGGACATGGACAATTTTGCATCCTTTTCTTAAGTCACTGTGTAGACCACAATACAAGTTTGGAGGCTGGCCCCAGTGCCCAATAGAACACAGCTAAAAATCCTGTTTCTTTATGCAGATGTGCACTAGTGCCTAATCCTGTTTTACAAGAAAAATAGAGAAATGATGCGATACTTCTGTGCTGCCCTGAGGAAAAATTTTGTGAACATGCCTTCTAATCCCTTGAAATGAAGTGAGTCTGTCCTGGAAACTTCAGCACGGTTCCAAGAGACGTGTCATCCTAGGTAACAGTGGTTTCTTTCCAAGACACTTGTTCCTCTGGGTACAGTTGCTATTTGTAAGTGATTCAGACTAATGTCTCATAGTCTGCAGGAACCTTCACTCCTGACACAGGGCAGCTGTGTTAACCTTGCTTTATCCGCAGGGATTTCAGGCAAGGCAGCTCTTGTACTCACTGGTGTCACTGAGTTTTAGGTCTACGTGTCACAGGGGTGATACTGTTCTTTTTGAGGCGAGAATATGTCATGCAGTGGATATTCTGGTGTTGGGTGTAGTAGTTTTTGATTCTTCTTCCTCGGCATATCCCTGGTGCTGTACTCACAAGGACATTTCACCATAAATTAGAATAAATTGGGGTGAATTGATTTGTGATTTAAAGCAGCTGAAGTTTCCCTCAGTGGCAAAGCTCGTGTTCACTCCAGAAATGGCAAATCATGTCTCCCTTCAGAGACATGAAGCATATTTCAGTAAGTACCCATTACATAACTTGTCCCACATTTCTTTCTCTTTTTAGTATCCCAATGTTATGAAAAGTTATGTTCCCATTAATCATTATAGCCGCTCATATTTTTCTGTGTAAATAAATTACCGTCCTCTGCCCTTCATGCACAGGAACATATTTAAATCAAAACAAGGATACGTCCACGATTGGTTCAGGGAAGGGAGTGTCAGCTAATGTGGCTTTGCTGCTGCAGAAGGATGAAAGCAGGATTTGTCTCTGTACTCAGTGGATTGCAATGCTGTGTGGTAGTGTCACTTGCCAAATAAGATTTCCCCTTTAGCACATGCGGAGCTCGCTTGAACGTCAGAGGAAACCGCGTGCACTCGGTGCAGGGGGACCTGCAGCTGAGTCCTGAGGGTAACATTGGATCCCACTGCCTATTTTGTCCTTCCTACCTCTGAAAACATTTGGGCTGGAAAAGCTAGAAAGCACCTACAAAACTGGGAGAAACCAGCAGGCCTCTAAATTCCTGTTTTAGATTGTCACCAGCTTTATCGAGACTGTTTTTTTAGAAAGCATTTAAATCTAGGTGTCCTAAATTGTATATGCAGCACCATATTCAGGCTGCAGAGCAGGGGGCTGATTTTAAGACACGGTGGGCATTAAGGCATTTACTGTTTTCAGGTCTCAGGGCTTCTGCAAAGTAAGTAATTTTTATTTACATGCTTTGAACATGAATTTAGGGACTTACCTTATCCAACAGTGCAAATATAGAGGCCGGGCTATTTTTAGACTTCACAATGTGATACTGGGCAAAAGCACTTTTGAAGCAGAGATTGCTGGGCACCAAACCACAAACTTGGACCAAGACTTTTCGGTAACTGTTTCTCTTTATTCAGGGCATGTGAAGTCTTAGAGAGCAAGTTAAAAGCTGGTTGTAGATGATTCTCAGGGAACAGGTCCTCCATCAGGAGGTCAGTTTTCTCCAGTGAAGAGATCTGAGGAAAATTCACCCTCAGGAAGGACTGAGTTTTCTTTCAAAGTATATGTAAGATGTTAATTCTGTATTAATTGTACGAGGAAAATGATTTCCTTATTTGGCCTCTGAAGAGAGATAAATTTACATTAGTCTTATGGAAGAGCACATGCTGTATTTTGGAAAATGAATATACAATACAAAAAAACCAGTATTTTTAGTGCAAAATGAATCGGTTTCGTTCAGACAATTGAGTACTTAATCAAGCTTTCCTGCTGACCTCTTCAATTTTGGCTGAGAAATGAAATCCTTACATAGTGAAGGTAGCAGAAATAAAGAAGTCGTGCAAAAAAACTCTGGTCATCTTCAGCTGACAATCATGTGACCGAAGCAAGGGATGTTCCCCTTGCAACCATGCAGTACTTGCTGACCTTATAGGCATTGGGTGTCAGTTAACAACCAGGCTTGTGAAGCAGGGACACCTGGATGTGTTGTAGAAGCTTTCAGACATTATTTGTTTAACAAAGTAGCAGAACGATTATTTATTAGTAAGGAGACCGTTCTAAAGCTCTAAATCTGCCTCTGGCGTTTGCGAAGGTTCTTCTCAAGGTGTTTTTCATAAGCAGACTCAGGATTAGCAGAGAGGATGTAGGGTGTATTGCTCTTGTGGTTTTTTCCCAATAATCAGAAATGAGATGCAGACCTCACTTCGAAGGTCATTGTCTGGCTGAACTTGTTTTCTGTTTGATGTTTTCATTATCAAAGAAAGTTTGGAATTTCTGTCTTGTCGCTGTAAATTTTGCTGAGGGAAAAGATAGGTCTTTGCCCACCACCAAAGTGGTCTCCTTGCGGAAAAAATCCAACTTGTAAAAAATTCAACACCGTTGTCACCATCAAAAAATGACCAAAAAACCTATCAATTTGATTCTGGAGCCTTTTTTTCCCTGTCTCACATGTAGGGAACTAGTTTCTGCACTCAGCAGTGCAAATTGTTAGCAACCATCTTAGGTGAATTTTCCCTAAATGGTACTGATGATGTTGCTGTTCTGCTTTGTGACATTGCCAGTGTTTGGGTGTTTCCTGGTGATCCCATTAACTTTGAAGCTAATTAGAATACTTCATGGCTGAAATGCAGAAGGCCTTTAGTTGAGCAGATGTTCTTTTTGTAAGTTAGCATAAAAGCAGTGAATTAGAAGTACCATTTCTTTGTTGCTGCGTCATCAATATACATCATGACCTTAGCTTTCAAAAATTTGAACATTGTTTCCAAACCCGTTTAAAACACTCTGCTAGTCAGTGAAACTGAACACAGTATCATTAACTTAAGCAAGTATAAATTTTAAAACTGTCGCATGTCACAGCTGCGTTATACCCCAAATATATCTATCAAATTGACCCTTTCAAGTGCAAAATATTGCAGTAGTTTTCATTGTGTGGAGCACATCTACTGTACTACTGTGTGCTTGTTTTACGGATAATATCTGAGTTTGTGATTAATTCTCGGCATTTTCCCCCTTTTTTTTTCCTCTAGCTGTTATTGGAGTCATGCAGAAAATATCCCTCAGTGAGCAGGTTGCCACAGTGAGGATGTATTTGACAGGATATTTGGAATATACAATCAATGTAGAATAGGTTGGATACTATTTTTTACCAAGTGTGAGCAATGGTGTTGGAAGTAATACTTGCTGGGTTACACCGCCACCAGCCTGCCCCTTTAATTTTTTTTTTTAGGAAAAGTAATCTGCTACATCAAAATAATTGTGAACTCACGTAACTCTTAAATATGAAGAATCAAAGGCCAAATTTTGATCCATACTTCCATCTTTGCAAGAAGAATTATTTTAAAATGAGAGAAGGAATATTTCACTCCTGAAATGTGCTGTATTTTCTCTTAATGTTGTTGTTCCTATTTCTTTCTTCAGAGACTCACTGTGTTTAGAAGCATTCCATGACTAATGGGCTTGCTAGATGATTAGCAGAAAACAAAACTCCTACCATCTCATATTTTCCACTTTACAAGACTCCAGCCATGCCATAGATATTTTCCATTCTTGCTCTTGATATGCTACAGATGTGGAATTAAAACTCCTCACACTGTATGGGAACACATTATGGGATTGTCCACGTGTGTTTTACTCTCCTGAGTAATTTCTCCATTACTTGAGCTGCCCTAAATGTGGGCATTGTGCCCAGTGGAGTAACACTTGCTGTACCAACACTTTTATACGCCTTAATTCAGATAAAGCTTATCTGTCAAATCAAACAGAAGCTGCCAGCATTTGCAGCTTAATTGCTTTTCCAAATTCCTCTTTTGCTTAGAACAGTGAACAGAACTAAAAGGAACAAGAAGCTATTGTTGGCAAAGGTCTGGAGTTGTCTTTATATTTCCATCCCCCTCAAAAAACACACTGCAAGAGTAAAAGTCATTGGTGCAGGATGTAGGGCTTTTTGAAGGGTAAAACTTCCCAGAAATGTGGACTCCCTTTCATTCAAACTCTGACAGAAGTTATTCTTCAGTGTTATTGCACTAGTAAAAAAACATATGTATAATATGTTATGTACACACTTAAATAAAAAGGCTGAAGGTTTTTTCCTAGTGAAATATTTATCATTGTGCTGTGACATTTGATTTAGAACAAATAGCCATGGTCTGTAGCAATAGGAAGGAAGAGACATGGATGAATGATTAGGGAGGACAGATCCAATGTTTTTGCTTTTCCACTGAATTGTATTTATTCTTAGAACTTAAATTAAACAACTATTTAGTGCTGTGATTCAAGTGGATGATAACTTGGGCCTGCGTGGCAAGGAAGCTGGAAACACCAAAGTCTGCGTGACTTCTGACTGTGCATATAATGCATTTTAATTATGCCAGCTTCCTTCTCTTTCCCCCAGAGACTGTGCCTCAGTACCTTGCATGGGAATGGCTGGAGTTGGTGGACACGTAATCGTGTGAACTGACTATACATTTGTTCATTATCTTTAGGCTGTTCCTTGCCACTGTGCATTCAAGGAAGATTCTTTAGCTGTTTAGGGGTTGTGCTGTTTTCCATTCATGTACTTGCTGTCTCTTTTCTGGGAGGTTTCTGTTTCCAGGAATTAGTATTGCTAGCCCATTAGCACAGACTTTTTTTCTTTAAGCTTTTTGTTCATAAAAATACTTTGTCAGCAAACTGATTTTATCTACATTTATTGTTATGCCACCTGCTAAGAAGGAGAGGTTAATTGTTAACTCCACTTTGTTGAGAAAGAAGTGGCAAGTTGGTCAAGTTCTGCTCACTCATTTTTAAATACATCACAATTTCTTATTAAAGCAATTTTCAAGGAGGCACGGGAGAAACTCTTGCACCATCTTTCATAATTTTTCATGTGTGTCACGTTTTCCCCAGGTTAATGGAAGTGACTCCTGATATAAACATGCCTTCATTTGGTGCCTTTGAGTATGGCTGTGCCATTCTTTTCCCATTAGTGGCAGGGTTGATCCCCTCAGCAGCAGCTGAGTGTGTGTTTTACATTACTGCTTGGACAGATACAGAAACCACATGTGCTCCTTAGTAACAGACATCAGACTGAAAACATTGCCAGTGATGATTTGGCCATGGCTCATGGAGAGGCTCATGATTTAACAGGAACTTAAGATTTGGTTCATTTGGGTGGGTTTTGTTTGCTTTGTTACAGACTTTAGGTGAGACTAGTGTGGTGACATGGGAGAAGGCAGGGGCTTCCGTTATGGTAAGGAAATGTGGACTCTCCTTTAATTCTGGTATTCTAAACTAATCCTTCTACTGCCCTTTGAGGTTTATCTCTGTTCACTCAGCTGTGGTCACTATGAGTAAACAGCTCCAAAGCCTTACATTCTCTGTCATGGGATTTGATGAATTTTGTCTGGCAGACTGGGCCATAACTTGATCTGTCTCTTGAATTACTAGGTTGTTTCTTCAAAGGACCTGGAGCTTCCTTCCTCTTCCTTTTCTGAGCTGTAAGGATGTAATTGTGCTGGTTGTGAAGTATGCACGACTGCTATAAATAGCCAGTGGATTATAGGTGAAGGTAAGAGCCGGGAATGTCCCCATCCAACTGCAGCATTGCCATTGTCCCAACAGCCTTGGGCAGTGCACGTGAGCTTTCCATTCCACGTTCTCTTCCATTGGTAAAATGAGATAATGACGTCTGTCCACCCCGTGCTGCTGAGGTCGGGAATAATTAACTACTGTCTGTGTGGGATTCATTAAACAGTGCTGTGTGAATGCCTCCTATACCATCTGATTTAGCTCGAGCTGTAAAGTTTTATGGCATTTGAGTTCCAGTGGACGTGCTGATAATGACACTGTTTGGTGTCTGGTGTCCCCACAGATCCCTAGCTGTGCCACAGCTTCTCTGTTGAAACAGGGGCCTTGTCAGGGAGAGCAAATAGTATGGATTATATGGATTGTGTACCATTGCCCTCTGTTGGACAGCACCAGGCTTAGTCAAAGTGCTTGTCTTGTTTTGGGCTTGCAAAACTTTAGAGCAATAAACCTAATACTATTGTATAAGTAAGCTTGAAGGGTTTAGTGACAAGCTGACCATCCTTGTTCCAGAGATTGCACCAGTCCCTAAAATGCAGAGGGAAATAGAAGTTTGGAAATGTACCATGTCCTACAGTCTGATATAATAGAATCTTTCTGCTTCACTGGTAAAACATGATTTTATTTTTTCCCTCTTGCTCTCTGCCTACCTCACATCTTCTGTGGCCTGCGAGCATTCTGTGTATATGTAGGTGAGTGTTCAATGTAATGTACTGCCTGTTCTTGAGTTTACGTGTGGTTTTTTCAGGAGGTTTATATGTTTCGTCAAAAAGTATAATACATTTCATAACACTGCAGTATCTAAAAGGGAGATCGTGAATAATGGCAAGAATTTGAAACAGGAAGGTAAAAATATGAAAGGTACAAACAATCAAATCATTATATGAGGGGGAAAAAATTACAGTGTTTCTTGGAAGTGCCCATAATCCTCATTGTAGTTGTGGACTTAGTCCTAACCACTTTTGTGTTCTCTGCCCTCCAGCACACAGTTTATGGCAGAGCATTCAGAGCAGTAGAAATTATTATAAAGGTCACAAGGAAAAATAAAGCTGCTGTTGCTACTGTCTGAATGTTATCTGCTTGGATTGCTGCTCTCCAAACCTGTATTCATACTGCTGCTCATTTGAGGTTACGTGCAGAGGAGTTGCATCTAATTCCAGTGATAAACATCCAAAGCACAGTGATCTGTATCTGATTCTGCAGAGTAAACAGCAGCTTATTAAAATGCAGGAAGAGATGAGTGGTGATCTGTTCCTTTGAGAAACTTCCAAGTTGATTTTGGAAAAGCATCTGCCTAAACTTCCAGAACTTTATGGCTCCCAAAGTAACAACAATCGTCTCTTCACTGCCCTTGGGTGGTTTTTCTGGTCTGTTGGTGATCCATTTCTCGAGTACAGAATTATCCAAACTGACCTCTGCAAGCCTAGGTGAGTTTGGAGTAGTGTAAGGCTATGTCTGGGGTCCTGGGATCCAGTCCACCTATTTTAGGCATTTATTTGGGGATGGAGTTAATTCCTTTTTAAGAATGCCCCTCCACATTGATTATACAGGAGGCCAAGACAGCAACTTGAGCCTCAGCAGAGTCCCAGCTGAGATAACTCTCCATACTTCTGCTCATCAGTGAGCAAGTTCGTAACAGGAGATGCTTCTGCAAAATCTGATTAATTAATACCTTATTGTGTAGTTAATTACATTTTTTAATTCTGCAGGTTACAAAAATCTACAGAACTGCTGGCACCAGTTCAGTGCTTGTAAATTTGTTGTGTTTTGTGGGGCTGCATATTTCTGTGTGAGGTGAAGTCCTTGCCCTGCTGGCGTAAGTGGTAAATTAGTCAAGCTCCCGTTCACTTAGCTGGGATCAGGATTTTGCTCCACATGCTCAAAGGAGTTCTGTTGCCTTGTTTTGTTCTTGGTGTTTCTTTGAAATGCAGGTTTTCTCAGGGCATACTGGTTCAGTAGGAAGATTTATTAATTTCTACACTAATCTCTTTATTTTACTGCCACATGGGAAATCTCTTGGGATTTTAAACTGTCAGAGGAAGTGAATGGTGAACTCCACAGACATAGTGGAGAAAATAATCTTGAACTTTCACAAAACCCATGAAATCATGTATATCCATGGTGGGAAATTACTTGGAAACTATAAAAGTTAGCAATATTGCTCATCTTCTTAAAAGGATTCTTTTTTGCATACAAGTAATTCACTAGGGAGCTTCAATATAAGTCCTGTGTTTGTATACAAACTATTTAATTGGCAAAATATTTGCATTTAAATATAAACTGTCCCGAACAGACCTAAAAATCAGAGTAGCTGATGAGCACCTGATCAAAACTTTTGTGTTTATGCTTATAAGCTTTTCTGTTAGAAAACCCTCAAAACATTAGAAATACCTCAGTGTCAAGAATATGCTGACTATATGTTGATTCTTGTTTTTCAAAAATTACCGACTTTCTGAGACTAAACTCAAGTGCATCCATTGATATTAGGAAGTGACTGATTAAAACTAAGATGACTTAGCAAACTGTTAATGATATTGAAGAGTGGCAATTGTTTTATAGCTGCCACAGTTCTGTGAGGTTGGTCATGCTGGGAAACTATACAAATAAATCTATTATTCTGATTTAGAATTCTGTAAAGCTTCCTATTTTCCATTTTTGCCTTGGGCAAATTCTGCTTGTCTACAGCCTGGTTTAAATTACTTACAACGCATGACATTTTTTGTCCAGCAATTAGCATATCTTTCCTTTGGTTTCCTTATTTATAGGAAAAAAATTAGTCATGAACCTCTGCAGTATTTAGACAAAATTACCCTTGGGTTTTGATTTACTTTAAAGATAAGATTTGATCTAGAAGTTTATCAATATCCCTCTTTTCTATATGTGTCTCAGTGTATTGTAACTTTCCAGCTGTTTGAACTGTGGTGCAGCACAGTATGTTCTCCTAGTTCTCCATTAACATCTGTTAATTAACCATTACCTTTCTTTCTCCACAAGAAAACCCCCCACAACTTCGTGTGCATGCACACAAACACTCCTGAGGTAATTTTGGTTTGAGTGTGACATACTCGAGGCCTTTTTTGGGACTGAAAATGTGCGAACAAACACCAAATGTTTTCCAGCATTTTAAGCGCTGTTTCTGACTCAGCAGCAACACAAGACTTCTTTTTAAGGTCCAATATTATATCCAGGGAACAATTTCAAAGCACAAATGTTCAGCTTGAGGAAAACCAGACACTGGCCTGGAAACATGCGCCTTTCTGGACTTGAAATTCCTCATTCCACCAGCCCCACATTCAGTAAGGGAGCAGTCTGCCACACTAGACTCATTTTAAATGCTCTCAAGCATTGATGAATGCACCAGAAAATCGAGGGCATTCCAAGAAACCCAGAGTACATTCTCTGGAGAGCGAAACATCCTCCAAAACCCATGACTGCTCACCTGGCAGAGAGATTTTTAATCTGTTGCCAATTAGTGAAGTCAAGGGAGTTACGTTAAACTGTGAATCTGTGTTGCTTGCTTTCTTTATGATGTGTTTAAGAACTTACTAAAGAAGAATGAAAATGTAGCCGTGGAAAGGAATAGTACTGGGTCTCTTATAACCTTGTAAATCCTTTGTAGAGCAAAGCTCTTAAAATGCCATTGTGGAGCTTTTTCAGTTCCCCAAGTTTTACACGCCTCAATCATTTTTCTTGTACTGGGGACAAAATCCTGCTTGCTTTACAAATGCAAAAACTGCTTTGGGATTCATTTCATGTCAATAGTGAAAATCTGATCTGGCTTTCCACAGCTAGATTGCATATGCTGGCCTTATTTCCTTAAGAGCTGTTCATCAAAATAGCCTGCATAGTGTAAAGACTGGGTTCACAATTTATTCACAATATTTATTTCATGTTTGAACAGTATGTTTCAATTGAGAATAAACAACAAGAGACTACAGCAATGAACAAGGAACTAAACAGAGGGTTAGGTGCAAGTAAAGTAGACAAGTAAGTATAGTAAGTAGATTTTAGTTGCAGATTTTTGTGGTTGGGATGAAAATGTTCAAACAATAAAAACGGTTCTGATTGTATTATTTAACCTGGGTAGATTATGCTTCTCTGCATTTCCTTCCTCTGCTTAGTCAGTATGGAAATGAAATTCCACTAAATTTGATACATTGCCTTTTGACCTGATGCTGATTTAAGCTTCTAGAAGCTCATACCAGCACGAGGTCACTGACAGGCAAAGTCAGTGAGTCTAAAAATGGTGCAGAAAAAAGAGATTAGGCTTTACTTGGGTTCAGATTATTTAAACAAACAGACAAGAATTTAGAGAAAACAAAATTGTATTTCTCATCTGATTGGTCAAATCACTTTATTATGTGATACAATTTACAATCGCTGGCATGCACTGTCAAATAAAGTATCCTTTGCAATGAGCAAAAGTCTTTAGAAGTGAAAAGTCTTTTATAAAGATAACACAGTCTCTTGCTACTAGGCAGAAATGCAGTGTGAATAGATATTTGGTTGTGTTAAAGCACACCAAAATGAAAACAAACTATGAACAAGAGTTGTGAACATCATCATCTAACATAACTAAAGAAACTAAATTTTCAGTTATATTGTGTGTTCAAATGCTCTGCATGTTAACAGAGACACTTCTGAGGGTGAGCACAAAGCCAACGATTTAAAATACCAAGAGAAGTTTTTCCTCACATTTACTGAGCAGATCTGTGCATTCAAAAGCAAATGTGAGAAATATTTGCATTAATATATTCAGAACTCACACACAACAGTCACAACTATTTGATAGAAAGATGCTTTGCTAGTGGAGAAATGGGGTGAAGGACAGAAAGTGGAAGATGCTGTGGGGTCCTTCTAAAGCTCTGATGCATTAATATTTAATTTACTGGTCCGGACCTGCTGCTTTCTTTGAAATCACTACATGGTCTCAATCTGGATTTAGCCTGATTTCCTTCTAAACAAGGCTATGTGATCTGTCTGCATGCCTGCCCTCATGTCTGCCCTCCCATTAATAATTTCAAGAATGTTTATTAGTTCCATTTCTCTGTGGCAGAGGAACAGATCTCAGAGACAATCCACTGCCCACAGACTTTGTAAAAATAGACGGTGTCAGCGAGGCCAGATCCACTTACCAGGGTTGCTATTGAGGGAGATGCTGCAGTGGGAACTCATTCCATATTAGAAATGGGAGAATCCACATGGGAAAGAGAGATAGGAAATCCTCAGCAAGAGGAAAAAAAAAATCTGGAGTAGATCATGTTAAATACCCAAATTAATCTATGGTAAGATACAAAGCCACATGAAACTCAGCATCGGGAATTCTCATGTTCACAGAAGTACTCAGAGATTAATTCCTGCTTGTGAATAGAATGAAATTACAAAGCTGCACTGTTTTTGTTCTAGGGAGGTTGACAGAAAGTCAGTGATCCTGTCTGAAACTCTTTACTTCCATATCTGTTGCATATTTGGGATGGGGAACTAGGGCTTCATCCCAGAGAATGTTTTCCTATAGTGCCATGTGATCACAGCATGAAAGCCTTTCCAAGATCACTTTGTATCATAACTTTTTTTGCAATATCAAAATTTAAAAACACTTTTAGCAATTTTTAATTGCACGTACCTTAAAATTAAGCACACACTTGCTTCTGGTAGATGCATGACCTCAGAATTCACAGTGCTAGTTTCAATGGTAATGTAAAAGTTAGGTGTCCAATTCTTAGAATTAAAACAGTGGTGTCGAGTAAAAATATGCCTTACTGCAAACTCATTAATCTGGTTTTCTGTTTAATGATGTAAAGGAAACGGTTAAGAACAGAAACGTGGACTTGACATGAAAACAGAGACTTGTTTTGTTACAGTAATCTGGACCACAGGTCAGCAAAATATGTAAGAGGTATGCACTTTTCAGAATGTAGGCCTTCTGTGAAACGCATATGCTCTGGTATTTATTGAAGAGTTAAGGCCTTGATGACCTTGAACTATAAATTTCACTGAATTTCAACTTGATTTATAATTTAATTTACTGAAATTAAGTGAAGATTTGGCATGTACCTCCAGGGCAAGAGAGTTAGATCTGAGGATAAGCCCTCAAGGCAAAGGGGACTTCCACAGTCCCACTGGTGGAATATTCCCAATTGTGATAAAAGGGGACATAAAGGGACTCTGCAGAGAAACATCTGTTTTTGCCTGTGTGGCAGGAAAATTTACTCTGATTTACTCTGAGGTGCAAAGCTCATTTTCAGGCATATCATGGCAGCCTTGTTCATGTATTTTTTCTAAATCACCTTTTTTTTTTTTTGCAAATTCATATTGTGAAATAAATCTGTAAGGTGCTGTAGCAATATGATCCTATTCTAAAGATTTACCACTCTCACATCTTCATTTCCTGACTGGTCACAAGGATCAGTTGAATTTCAGGGAGGCTTCTGTTTGGCTACAGAATTTCTGCCAACTTAAACACATTAAGGCTATATTTTTTGTGTAATTATTTGCTTTTAGGGGAAGTTCCAGCTCAACTGAACTTGGATTTAGTTTTCCTTTCTTCTTCCTACTAATTATATTTTCTAATTGCTATAAGTAAAAATTCTTTGCAGATGGGAATGTTTTGTACTATATTTTTTCTTACTGCATACATGTTTTAGTTCTTTCTAATCTAGTCCCTTCGCTCACAGTGGCAGCCTTACTGAAACTAAGGATAGTTAACAGTGCTTCTGCAGTAATTTCAGCTGACTGCGCTTGACAGATCCTTCCAGAATTCCCCACAAAATAAGGAGGATTGACAGCACTTTGCAAAACTCGGAGTGTTCATTTAATGCTTTAACAACATCTAAACTACCCAGGAAGCTTGGAATACATACATTTTTAGCCACGTATTTCTATTGTTTAAATAAGCTGTAAATGCAAGGTATGTGTCATCAACAAAAATTGTTCACCATCCCTTCAGATCCACCAACACCACTTAGGTATAGCCAACCACCCAAATATTTGCTCCGAGACTCGCACCGTGCACCACGTGTCAGAAACCCTCTGCCACATACCAATTTCTACACAGAGCAGGAAATGTCCTTGGTAAACAACTTATCTATGTCTTTCCAACTGAGGATACAACTCAAAAGCTTTCTAAACATTGAGCTACCTTAGAAACACGAATAACTGCCCAGCCAGTCAGATTACCAGGCACTGGAGCAGTAAATGCTCAGCAAACAGTGCATTTCACAGAGAAATAAAGGCTGTTCAGCCTCTGACTTGTTTGATAGTTTATTACAAAAATAACTTGCAATCCAGTTTAAATACACTCCTCATCTCTTCTGTTGTTCAAGTATCATGGTATTGATCTCTATTAACAATGCCTTTCTTCCTGGTGTCCTCAGATTAATTACAAGATGTAAAACTTCATTGAAACTGTCTTGAAATCCATCTGAAATGAGTGACTGTGTATGACTTCCTGTATCTACGTATTGTGGTGATTCAGGTACCATTGCCACAGAGGTATTTTAACTGTTGCCACAGTAAAAATATTCATTGATTTACTTTCTTAGCTCATTACAGAAATGCAGTAAAAAAACATATGGCAAATAAGCCAGTGCTTCAGAGTCTTCCACTTCCATTAGAACTTTTGCAAATCTGACTATATTTAGTTACTTGAAACTCATGTCAAACATACTCAGAAAACCTACAAGATCCTGTAAAATACTTCTTGGTTTTAAAATGCCCTTATTTTACTTTTTTTTTTCACATTAGCTCAACTGCAAGCATTTTTGCTGTCACTTTCTACATCCTTGCTAGATTTTTGCATCGAGTACATAGATTGCCCCACTTTCATCTCCCCCTCACCCCAAGAAATGCATATTTTTGCCTTCTGACAAACAGAACAATCTTAGGTGTGCAACTGAGTCTATTCTAGAGGCTGCTAGCGCTGCAGTCATGTGAAAACTGTGCTCCATTCAATTTTGTCTCCTCATTTTTTTACTTCAGTGATCACCAGGCCAGCAAGAAACTTTCCTTCTCCAACTCAAATCTTAGGGCTTGTTAAGCTGGAGGAAGGGAAAATGCCCCAGGCCCTTCAGCTGCTCATGTTGGACGCCTCCATCCCCTTGGCTGTGGATTGTAGTTTGAATCAGCTGTTGACAGGCAATAGTCAGACCTGGAATCCATGGACATTATATCAGGATCCGTTCTGGAGCGCTGAGTGCAGTAGGGATACTGCAGCTTAGGGCCAGCCTGGGTGGGGGCATTTGGGGCAGACAGGGAGCTTTTTTGGGGTGATAGAACCCCCGACTGCTTCCCTCCTAGTAAGGCTACACTACCACTCAGGGCTGGAGGCTCGTAAGAAACTTTAAGTTTCCATTCATCTGGTGGCTCAGGAAGCGTTTTCCTGCGAGCAGCCGATACCACGTTGGCAGCAATGGATTCCTGCATGCTCTGGGGGCCAAAAGCTTCATCCACTAGGCCGAGGGGAGATCTGGCTGCTGCTTCCCAGGGAGTCAGTCTCTTGCCAGGCTTGTCAGCTGCTGTCTCTGGCTTGCTGAAGTAGTCAGGAGCAGGCTGAAATACAAGAGGAGAAGTAGGAGACATGGCTTGAGGAATGAATGAAGAAGGTCTCCCAGGAAGCGATAATGAGCGGCCACTGCTCCTTCCCTAGGAAGACAAAATACCAAATGCAGTTATTAAACAGCAAGAAAGGAAGCCCCTTCTCTTCACTTCCAAACTGGAACGGAAGACCCTGAAAGCACGTAACATCCTGGCAGTCCCTTTTTATGTCTATAGGTATCTTTTAGAACTTTAATTTACTGGAAAGGCAGGAGGCAGAGAAAGAAACAGGAACAAAGACACAGCAAATTGAATTTTTGAGGAAAGTAAGCAGACCAAAGACAGGCTTTTACTGAAAATGTACAATGTCATTAGCAACAGTGCAGCTTTCCCACTACTTAGCTGGTGTGCCTTGCTCTGGAAAGACCATACTTGATACAAAAGGGAGTCATGTTGTGACAGTCCTGTGTGTGTTTACAAGGTTCTTTCTAAGATTAGGCACAGCCTAATTTATTTGATAACGGGCTCTGTCTAGGACATCTGTCCAAGAACATATCTTTGGCAATCTCCTTTTAAGAAAGGCTTTTCTTACTCGAAAATTATTAGACTTATCCTAGTTTTCACTTTTTGGGGCACAGAAGTGAACACAAGCAGTTAAAGGCGTTAATGCAATCATTCACTTAATACCCTTACATGACGCTACTTTTGGCTTCTTTAAAAGGCAATGCCCTCGGAATTTCAGTACATTCCGACCCACTTATAGGAGCAATCCATTCATTTTTGACAAATCCTAATCTTCTTAGTAATGCAGCACTTTGAAACAGAAACTGTGTTCGTGAGAAGGTTCTGCTGCAGCAGCCATTTGGCAGCGCACGGAGCAGGTACAGCCTGTCCCCAGGCCAGGCCTGCTCTCTGTGTTGCACAAATTACAACAAATTACAAATTGTTCTTAGAGTCTCTATAAACGTGGTTCCTCAACTCACTGATTTACACTCATTGATTCGTGTCCTCTGGCGTAAATGCCTTTAATTCTGAAATCTGCCGTGAAATTCCTGGCTCTTTTTGCCAGGGGCTTTGCATCTGAACAACATTGCCCTGTTACTTTTCCTGATGAGCTTCCCAGACTTTAAACACTGTGAGCATGGACTAGAGAGCAGCCAACCAGGCATGTGATCATTCAAGGTATAGCTGATCTAGCAAAGATTCACATAGAAATGTCACATTTTAAGCTTTTCTGCCACATGATCTTCCTGCATTTAAGAAACTTGAACGACCGCTGCTTCATACAGGCTTTTACGTCATGTTCTAATATCAGCCTTTTGTATGAGAGATGGAAACTGAGAAAGAGACTCCAGAAATCATCATTTTCAGGCAGTTTGGTGGTGCTTAGTCTGAATCTCTTTTAAAAAGTATAGTGACACACAGAGGTTATGTCATGAGAGTTTCGACAAATTTCACAACTGATGCTTTGTGACAGGACTGTGCTTTCACCTCTTAGCCATGATCAGCTATTTCCAGTTTGCATTTCCAGAGAGGAAGCTCCCCACATTATTAATCCTATCCACACACACCTCTATGTTAGAAATTAATCAGATAACCCAAACCACAACCAATTAAGTGATAATTAAGAAAAGAAAGTAATTGAGAAGATAAGGTTGTAGAGAGGGATGAAGAAGTTGATCAAACAGGTCCACATCATTAGTCTACCTGTTTCAGCTCCTCTCAGGAGGGTTCTAGAGTAGATGAAAAAGTTCCCTTTTCTAATGGAAATTCCAGTTCAAAGCCCTATGAGTACTTTGTAGGTTTTCAGAGATGCAGAGGGAAGTGATACCATTGAAACAAGTCTTGGATAAAATATCTGGCTGTTCAAGACAGTCAGATGAAGATACTGTTTAGTCTGTTCTGTTCAGAGAAAAACTCCAGAGTTCAAGTTATGGAAGTATCTTTTTGGTGTAACCATTTGTGATAAAACAGGAACTCATTTTCTTTGACAGAGTTTAATCAGAGAATGATGAGTTATTAAGTGTATTACCCTACTTTTTTATCAAAATGAATCATTCTACTTTATTATTTAGGTAGAAGTCCTGGTCTGGGCTTCCCTTTCCCACATGATAGCTTGTCTTTAGAAAAAGTTCTGGAAATAGGCTGGGTTTTAACTTTTAAATTCCAAAATGTGAAATTGCACATCTGTTTCCTCTAGATTTGGTATAGTAAGGATAATCTCTGCTTCCATGAAGTAAGGACTGAACAGTGTGTGGGTTTAACTAACATTTATCTTCTTGTATTGTAAGAGGACGAAACCTGTGAGGGTAAATAGCATTCCAGATGATTTACCTGGAAGAAGGCTGAAGTATATGGGAAGAACCTAAGGGTTGAAGGAATTTGAGGAAAAGGTTAAGAGAGATCCTCAGTTACTAATTAACACACTAGTTTGGTGTTCAGCCCCTTCAAGCCAACAAACACAGATTTAGGAATTAAGGCAGCTTCTAGCACTAGAATTTATCCTTCATTTGCTGGACAGGAGCAGCCAGACATGCTGATACTTTCTAATATGTTCCCTTTATATTTAAATCTCAGAGACACATCTGTTGACAAGCATGTAAAAAGAGTGCAGAAACCCCAGATCAAAAGAGGCACAGTGGAAAATACGAAGTGCAAGTAGAGAATAATTACTCTCCCCTCTGTCTCCCGTAAATCATAAAAAGAGGGGTAGAGATTTTCCATTCTTCACCTCAGAAATCAAGGGAGAAGAGAGCAAAAAGTGAAATGCTACCAGAATTATTACTTTATCACATACTGTATTCCTGTAATCTCGCTGTGAAACAGTTATTAGAATATTCAAGTATTATGTAGCAAAACAAACCAGGGCCTTCTACACTGATTAATTTGTTCTTTTCTAATTCTTGGATGTTTTCAGAGGGAAATAACTTTTCTACAATAGTTATTGAAGGGAAAGTGATTCCTAGGTGTGAAGAAGGGGAAAGGTCATTCAGAGCTGTCCATTGCAATCACAGAATGCTGACAGCTGCTGAGTGCCTTGGGTGTCTGTGCAAGCAGATTAAACTGCTTAGGTTAGGTTTAGGTTAACACTGATTTTGAAAATTAAAACTAGTTATAGACCGCTCACTGAAGCAAACATTTATGGCACTGCAGGCATCTTCGATATTTATGAGATGTGTGTTAATATAAACTAAAATTTATATAATATTACTCCCAAAAGTAATTATTTCCATATATAAGCAAATGAATGTAATATGAGTACTTATAAAAGGTGTGTGCATGTATATATCTAGTTAATGTAAGATGGATGAGTGTGACTGTGTACCTTTGATTCAATAATATCTTAATCAATAATCAGGAAAAATGGGCTTTTTGGAAGTTGGAGCCATTTAAATTTTCTTGTCAATTATGAAAAGCTGCAAGACAAAAAGAGCAATACTTAGGTTTATAAAATAGTGTAAATTTTAAAGGCAGGAATCAGAAAGGTATTTTTCCTTCTCCAGACCAAATGAGAATGCAGAATACTACTCAGTGAAATTATTTCCCCGCAGCTGTTTTTCTGTCTCAGGTGGCACATCTCCTCAGTAAAAGAAAACTCTGTGTGTGTGTGTTTACATGCCACAGCTGCCTTTTTACCAGTCAGGGAGACAAAAGTGGGTTGGACCCTAATTAGTCCAGTGAAACTCTCTCAACATAAACTCCTCCCTAATGAAGTCACTTGAAAAAACTGGACCTTGGTGTCTAAGTCATTAAAGCAGTTTTATTTTTATCTTTTCATTATGGTCCTGGTCCTTAATCTCATATCAAAGCATGTTAAAATCTGAGTTAACAATAGCACCGGGATGCTGTTTACACAGAAATGGGACAAAGGAGGAGGAAGCAGATAAAACAATTGTTTTATCCCAAAAAGTGACTCTGTCTTTATAAAAAGCCCAGAGTGATGCATTTCTCCTTTGGCTTTCTATGGGCTTGTAATGGCCACTGCATTTAGAGACCAAACAACTGAGAAAATGGTAGGACAAAATAAATAGTACTGAATTTTTATGCCTTTCAATTCTTTCCTTCTGTCCATTTTTTTTAAACATCAAAGAAGCATTTCAGATTTTTAAACTGAGCTGAGTATAGAAGGGAGATGTATTGTTAATAGCTCTTTTTTTGTCCTAAACCATTTACTATTTAAACTTTATGTAATGAAAAAATAATTTCTCTTTGAAATGCTGCCAGCTCTGCAGTAAATGATGCAGCTGTTTTACAACTACCAAAAATTTTGAAATAAAATGGAAAAATCATATTTATTTGAAACTCCTGAAATATCTTAGAGGAGAATAAAATGGGAATGCAGAAATTTGGCTAATGGGTGGGGAGGCAGGGAATCTCATCTGTTCAACAACTAAAACCTTGTCGATGGCTGTACTGAGACCAGGAATAGATTAGAATAACATAGTTCAGGCCTGATCCTGACTTCCTCAATCTTCCTAAATCAGGGCTTGATTCTGAAAATTTATAGGGAATTTTAGGACTGGAATCTAATTTATCCTAAATTCAGATTGTTTCTAAATGTGATATTATTTCAGGTGAGAACAATCCTGTTTTCATAATTTGTATACAAAATAATGAAACAGTTACTGTCGTTCATCTCACATAAGTTTTGTGACAGATTTGGCTTTTGAAAATAAAATGCTTTTTAGTTGCCAAGAAATGGTAGAAAAGGACAGCTCAGCTATTAGAATTAGGCTTTCACTACTGCAAAATGCCTGCGTGATTAAAAAACATAAGACTATTGCTAACTTGTCACAAATTATTTAGTTAGCTCACTTTGCAGCTTTGTAAATGAAAGAAAATCAGCTTTTCGTTATCATTTAATCTTTATCCATATGCAGTTCTCAAAATACGATACATTTATGCCTATAGAAAGCAAATGGCTGAAACTTTTGGCCATAGGCATCTTAGATTTCCTTGGAACAAACTGTTTATGTCTTGTAAGGAAGAATATTTGCTGCCACCTTCTGGATTTTATATTGCAGAGCTATGAGTGCAAAGTGGGTCCTATTTTCTGGTCCTTCTACCTCGAGAAGTGGTACCACTGCCTGCTTTAGAGCTGCTTTGACACAAATCTTTTTTGTCTGAAGTGTCCCATATTTCAGTGCCAGTGTCCCTGCGTGTGAGCATTCAAGCTGAGAGCCTTGTGGAGGCTCAACAGGAGCACCGTGATTTTACAGCCTGTTCCAGCCCCATATCCTGTGAGCCAGCAGGGTTTTGTTCATTCCTACAACTATCTGGGGGTTCAAGACCTGCTGGAGGACCCTGTAACAGTGTGCTCCATGATCATATTCCAAGGCCTCATTTGCATCTTAAAAAGCTACCTCGAAGCAATGCTAGTGAAGTTGGAAGGCCAGCTGTTTCAAAGCTCTGAAATGGAAGCACCATTGCCCAGTGCTGATGCATTTTGATTAAATTTATGGATTTCTTCCCCACCAGTGCCATTTCAAGGCTTAATTTAGGAAATATTCGGGTTCTCTAACACAGGAGTATTTTTGCAAAAAAAAGTGCTTTTCGGGGTTGGAATTCATAGCTGGTCACTGAGGATTCCCTTTCTGGAATTCCACCTGGAGTCCTGCCAGCCGCTAACGCTCACAGAGGGATGTTAAGGATCACATTTGTTGACAGAGTAACTGGTGCATGTGCTGCTGGGCTCTGCAGATGCCTTGAAGTGCCCTGAACTGGACCCCCAGGGCTACAGAGTGTCCTGCTGTCAGTGCTGCTGAATTCATGCATTATTTGCTCATTTGTAGAATGCAACAGCATAAAGAGGAACACTGACTTCTGAGTGATTTGGGGGCTAACAGCAAAAATCTGTAAGAAAATAATTCTGTACGAAGGGCACTTTTTGGAGAGCGTGCATTGAGTAAGGAATGGTGCTGAGAACGGAATTATGTCAAAACAAAGCAGCAAAGAGCTGTTTGTCAGATGGACATCCCTGGTTGGAGTCCTACAGCAAAAAAAATCAAATATTACATGATTGCAGATGTTCTGGCCAAAAACACCCAAGGAAGTTGCATTAAGTTGACACAGGCAACAAAAATCCCAAGTGCCTCACTTTGCAATCCAAACAGTAGTGTTTAATATTGTTTTTCTCATAATTCTATATACACAGTGTCAGGTGCTTGCTTCAGTGCTACTTCAGTACTCTAGGAAGAAAACCAAGCATACCCAGATGCCAGATATTTTGCTTTTGTTTGCAGTATAGAGCCATGTACCAACAACAACCTGCATAGTGAGGCTCTGAGAAGTAGCATTCTCACAAATCAAAGACAAAAAAATCACTAGCAGTTATTTATGGTTTTGGGGGAAAAAAGAATCTTTCTTTTAAGAAACTGAAAATACTTGTGCATAGGTTTTTACTGTATGGAAACTTTTGCTTCTGATATAAATGTGCTGAATTCTTTGCCACTCAATCTGTTCAAGCTCACACTGAAACTGAATGTTGTGCTCCATGCCACTCTTCGTAATCCAACATGTGCTCCTGTGATTGGGAATGTATTTTATTTCTGTAATGTTCTTCCTTTTCTTCAGTTTGTTGTATGTTTCTTAAAACCATTACAATCTGCTGGTTCAGATCTAGATGGAAACATTGAGAGAAACACTCCATCTGTTCAACAGTTCAGTCTTGACGCCTGTTTAGAAATGACCTGGTTATTTTCCTAGCATCTTATCTTTTAATTGCCTGGAGTTATGAGGGGAGTCTCTGGTTTAAGATTTCTGTCTTAAAAACATACAAAAGAATCAGGATTCTTCTTGGAAGATACTGGTTTTATGTTATTTCCCCACACAGGAAGCCTTCATCCAAACAGTCAGTCTGTAAGTTCAGTAAGTTATTTCTCTCATAGCTGAGTTTTCTCAGCCTAAGGGAGTGTGCAGTTACTATACTACCACAGATGTTTGTGCAGGTTTCACATGCACTGCAATTAAAAAGTTTGTCAAGATCATTACAATCAGGAATAGATTTTTCCTTTAAATTCTGTAGAGGATAACTGGAGACTTGATTGGCACGTAAAGAAAAAGTCTTTGCCTGCCTTACTTAAAGAAGCAAATATTAAACCCGTGGGATTACTGTCATGTAGTTTGTCTTAGCTTGTAAAGGAAGAGTTCAAGTCTGCATCTGTAGGGATCATTTCAACATAGAGCTTCAGGATTTTTCCTACTTTTTAAATCATTTGATAAAAACCTGAAGTTCTTCCTTTAGTAAGAAACCAGCCTGAAAACCACCTCTCAAACATAACTCTCAGGCGAATCCAACTCCTCCTTTATGTAAAGGCATGCAAAAGTAATGTCTACTATAAAATCAGACCCATTGTTGTCACGGGTACTGTGAAGTCGTGGCGGTGGCACCAAGAGTGCTGTGAAATTACCAGGCTCACATATTTTCCCAAGAGATCTACCAGCAGTGAGTTCATTCAGGGCTTCTGAATCCACAAGTTTTCGAAGATCTTGTCACATTTCTTCTTCGTATAGTGTTTCCATTCCAAGCTGAGCAGAGTCATTATAAAATACCATTAAGCCAAGCTGTGTAATTAAGATTTGCTCTTGCTGTGCCAAACCACCAAAGCAATCAGTGTAATCCCGGGTGTTTGACTTCAGGTAAAGAAAATTGCATCATGTAAAAAGGCAAGACTGGAAGAGTGAATCTTTTTAGAACCAAAGGGTTTGGAATTTTAAAGCTAGCAAATCTGGAAAACGATCCTGGAAAAAAGAGAGGAGAAAGATTTTGCATAGTGTTAGTTGTTGTCATTTCCCTGGTATTCCCCTGCCTCCCAGTGTACAGAGCGTTCCCCTGCTCCAGAAAGGCTGGAGCAGCAGCATGTGATGGCCGGGCTGGTCCTTTGTTGAGCTCTCATCCTGGATACTTGATAAGCAATGCTCCTCCCAGATCCCATCATCTGCTGTGAAGTTCTCTTTATAACTGCTTGTAATCTTTTGTCAGACTTCAACCAAAATAAATTCAACAAAAGTCTGGAAATAGGCAGCCGTCTCTATATGCAGAATAAGTGATCCCCTCTTGCTGATTTTTTTTTTACCTTCAGTATTTCAAAATCCTCTGACAGGCATTTTTTCCTGTGTAGTCACTGGTTTTTTTGGGGAGTTTTCTTCCCCCAGCTTGCCTCCCTCTAATCCCAGTATTATTTTCTCTCAAGACTGCTGCTCTGCTACTTAGCACTAATTTTTCTATCTGAACCACACATAAGTGCCACACTTCCTAATTTTTTTGAGCCTTTCTGGCACCTCAACCTCTTATTTTTTGTTTCTTCCTTAAGAGAGCAGAAAGCAAAAGGATGAGGCTTACTTGTAAGAGGTAATAATGTTTATAAATGTTCCTACGGGAAGAATTCATAGAAATCTCTTTCTGGTTGTTTTGTAATATATTATTTTTTGGTGAGCAGGACTGTGGTAAGAGAGGTTCACCTAAAGAAGAGGGGAGGAGTTAAGCAGTTGTCTGTTCAAGAACTAAATTTTGTCTTTTATTTTTGCAGCAGAAATTTTGACTTTTTGTCTGAAAGCCACTCATCTCCAAAACAAAATTTTCAAGTCAGTTTTATAGCAAGATGTTTATAACTGAATCATAAATTGAAAGTGTATAAACCCTTGATTGAGGTAGCTGTTTTTATGAAAAGGCTGTCTAGAATGTGAGATCAAAACTGGTGCAATATAATACTTCCAGTCTGTGCTGCAATTAGGTGTGTTAAAATAGTCATAAAACACTTAAATTCCTCTTTTAGTGTGAACATACTGGAAGTATTGTTGGTGATGGCTTAAAACTCACTGTTAAATATGCTTCCATAGTAAACATGACAATTGCATCTTGGCAGCCTTGCCATATTATACAAAATAATTCTAATAGCTTTTTCAGAAAACCATTTACAAAAGCTCACTGCCCTTTCCAAGTGAAATTTCAGAGGGCTCCTCTACACAAACCATTCATTTCCTTGGCATTTCAGCTACGTTTGACATTATCTTTAGCTTTTCATCTGGACCCATGACAATGAGCAGCTCAGCTTTCCTCTAAATATCTGCTTCACAAGAGATTACATCTTGGATAAACCTGTTACTGTAGGTAGACCAGTCTTCTGAAATATTAATAAGAAATAAAGACTTACCTGATTAGTAAAAAGAGCCTTGAAGCCAAGTTGGATCCAAGTCCCACGAGTGTAGAATGTTGTGTATATAAGAAATTGAATTCAGAGTTGGGCTTTGAATGGGATTTTCAAAAGATCCGAACTGAGTTAAGAGCATTAATGTCATTGAGACTTTTGTTTTTAACTCTTACTGGTGCTTTAAAATCCTTCTGCCATTGTTCTAGACCATATGAAATACTCGTATTTGAATCCAAATGTGATCAAAATTCAACTTTGCAGCATAGATGCACTTTCTATGCTCCTGTGTGTCATAGCCAGAGGCATCAATATCAACACTCGTGGTGGAAGGACAAAGCTGCTGTAAATCTCCTCAGGAAGGAAATATTCTTTTGGTGGAGGGGTGAACAAGTACAGAAGTGTGGTTATAATTTACAGATGTGCTTTACAGGAGGAGACTAAGCAAAAACACGGAAGGCAATATGAGGCTGATTGGATTTCTGTGTCTCTCACAGCACTACTTACCTTGGTGGGGGATCTTTATTCCAGGTTCATACTGGTGTCTTAAAGTCTACCTAAAATTGTGTGTACAACTCCAGACTGAACTTGGAAAGAGGGGAAAAAAATGAGGGAGGAAAGGGAAGAGGAAAGGGGAGGGGAAAAGGAGGGAGGAGATTTCATATTAACAGGCTAGCATAGGGAATAGACTTCCCCCAAAAATATGCAGGCAGTCTGTATGTGGAAAAGAAACAAAAAAATAGCAGCCAAACCAAAGAAAAAAGCCGCAAACAGGCAGAGAGGAAAGGGACAAGTTTAATGATAGAAGAAAAGTACAGATATTGACAGTGGAAAACAGGTAAAAGGGAGATCTCCAAAGGACTAAAATATTGCTACTTTCTATTTCCAGGTAAAGGCAGTATAAATATTTCTTGAGTTTTCCAGTTTTTTCCCCCCTGAATTTCCTATCATTTTTCTGAATTTTAAGGGGGAGATGGACCCCTTGGTCATTATTTTCTAACACAGTCAGTATCCTGATCTAAAATTTAAAGGGGAGAGTAGAATTTTGGAGGTCCAAAATTCAGAGGAGTGTTTTTTATTGCTTTGATTAGAGTTTGAATTCAGCCTGCCTTCTGCATGTGTAACCAAATGCATTCTTCTCACCTTTGTTTGCAGTTTGAGCTACCATCGTGGGACCAAACTACGGAGATTTTGTTCATATTTAGGAATGTTTTCTTTGCTGAGATAGTTCTACAAACCCTGCTATGATATAAAAGGTCCATAATCTGGTCTGTAACTTAGCTGAATGATAGTTTAAACAAACATATCAACAGATTCTGCCATCTTTATTCATAGAGTTATGCTTTAATCTTTAGCTTCACTCCTGGGATGGATTTTGATTCCCTTAGTTGTGAGAAACAGCACCTTTTTTCAGCCCTAGCACCACTGATGCTGATGAAAGCAATGCTAAACTACTCAAATATTCACTTTGTATTCACTGCAGGATTATACAGTACATTTCAAGACCACAGGCTCTTAAAAATTTTCCCCAGTAGCAGTATTTCAATCCTTAGTCCCCAATATGACAAGTAAAAGATAAAAGTGTAAGACCAGAGTAAAAAGATTTAAAGTGGGAAGAAGCACTGTAGAGGCCCAAGTGAAAATAATGAAATGTGTACAAGAGGCCAGTAGGAAGACACGGTCATAATCATGATTTACTGGTGCTTTCTGTGGCACAGCGTACTCTGGGAGCAAGAATCAGCACTCTACACTATAGGTAACCCTCCAGTTCTCAGTCCCTGTGCTTTCACAAGAAACTGGTGCATTGCATTGCAGCAGCAAAACCCAACTCACCTCTCTGACTGCTCAATAATTTTGATTTACAGGCTTCTCTCATACTTGCTGGGTTCAAGGCAAACTCTGGCTAAAAATATGCCCGCACGTGGGATGTGAAATTTCCCCAAAATGGGAAATTTTAAACAATTTGTCCAGCTGTCTTTCCACCTCATTTTAGTCTTCATAACACTCCAGCATCTCTTATAGCACGTTCTCTGTGAAATCACAGAGGCAATTCATGATTTTGGATCACAGCTGATCCACATAGCTTACAAGCTAAGCCCCTGGCTGATCAATCAGATTCCTGTGGAAGGACCTTTGAGCCAGGACGGATTCTGGGTGAATTCCATGGGGCACTGTGCAGCCCAAAGGTCTATCCAGTTGTGTTCTGCTAGTGATCAGTCAGAGTCTAACACCGTATCTATTTTATGCTGTGTTAATAATACATATTACTATTAGTTAATAAGGCACTTCTTTAAAAAAAAACCAACCACCAAAGTCCTCAAATCCCTAGGTAATTAGAACACAGCTGGGGAGAGGGACAGGAAGAAAGCTGTTCTCTATTAATTTGCCATACCAGGAATATTGCTTACTGTTTCTGTTGTTGGAGTCCTAAAGCAAAAACCTAGTGTCCTGCTCACTTCACGCAATGGCACCTCTCCATTTCAGGATGTCGTGTCTACAGAGCACCTGATAAAATGCATAAACGTGCTAAAATTTTTATCTCTTTTGATTCCTTTAAAAAGTTCAAACATTTTGGACCCAGATTTGAGGTGATACATCTGACATTCTTAAGTAAGCTAAGGAATACCACTGGCACCGTCTGTGTGCCGGGTGACCACTGCAAACCAGTGACTGCAAGCAAAACGGACACTAAGTTTCAGCTACCAGGTTTACTCTGGAATAACCGATGGCTTCCACACCTGTGCAGTGACGCCAGCTTTCTTGGCTGAAAACTTTGGCCTCGGAGCAGTAAACAAAGAGGATGTGGTGGTTTCTGGCTTGGAAAACGCAGAGTAGCCTGTGGGTGAATACGACTCATTTCCTGGGAGAGAGGCGTTTGATGGGAACAAAGGTTGGGAACCATAGGCTGGCACGGAGTACACCGAAGAAGGCCGGGGCCTTGTAGGAGAGCCAGCACCAGGTGGAAAGTAGGTAGGTAAAGGCAGTGTTTGCTTTGAAGTGGACAGCTTCGATGTCTGCTTCATGGCAAGGCTTTCCTTAGGTGGTTGGAAAGTAAATAAAGATGGATCGAGTTGATAAGGCTGATGTTTCATAATATCCAAAGCATTGAGAGCTTTCTTAGGTTTTCTTTTTGTGTTTTTGGTAGCAGCAGCAGCCTTAGAGGAAGGCTTGGTAGCAGCAGGAGGGTAAGACGGGCAGTGGATGGGATTATAAGCAACGGGTGGAGGTGCTCGGACATTAGGTGAGTATTTCCAAGAAGCTGGTAAAGATGGAGTTGGAGATGAGGCTCGTGCCATGTTTGCCTGCACAGTCTCTGAATCCACCACATACTTCTCCATCCGGGAATGCCTCCTGGCGAACAGCTGTGCTCCTTTCCCACTCATGGCTGGTGGCATCTCGAAGGGAGGCTTTGTTTCTCCAGCACCTGGGGTGACTGGTGTTGACTTGGGGGCAAGGTTTGGACTCGCCAGGCTGGCCTGAGGCCCTTTGAAAGGACCAGCAAGGTTGAGAGTGCTTGGGGGATGGACGGGAGAATGAGGATACTGTGGAGATTTGGGTGGTGGAGGATACGCTGCCTGAGGTGAGGCTGGTGCTGGGAAAGAAGGAGGCTTGTTGGAAGCTGCAGCTGAAGGTGACCAGACTGGTGAAACTGGAGTACCAGCAGAAGGAGACACCTTGAGTGAAGGCTTTGGAGCAACAGGAGGAGGGGCCTTTTGCTTAGATGCTTGAGTCTGCATGAAATTGCAAGCTTCTGCTCCCAAACTGAGGTAGTCTTCTTCAGGTCCTGACTCAAAACCAGCTCCGGTACCTTTTTTGCCCTCTGCATTGTGTACGAGGGACAACAGGGCAGGATTAGGACTTACTTTGGGTGCATCTTTGAAATTGAACATAGGTTTGGAAGTGCTTCTTCTCTTTGCCTCCTGCAGTATCCCGGTTCTTTTGGCTGGCACGGCAATCCTTTCATCCCTGGATGCGATGTGTTCCGTGGGCTCGGTGGCTGCCCATGCGGCTGGGGCAGCCTTGCTGGCCACAGGGGCTGAGACAGGTCTGTAGAAAGCCTCAGCTGGGGGGCTGACAGAGCAGTAAGGAGGTGGTGCTGCTGCATCTGAAAGGGGACTGGTGACGTTTCTTACGGGTGAAAACGGTGCAGCTGCTCGGTTTTGGACCCCAGAAGGGAAGGGCTTCGCTGTTTTATTCAAAGATGCCGCTTTTTGAGCTCCAAAGGACTGAAAAGAGAGGTTGGTGCCAGGTGCTAAGCCAAAGCCATTTTGTTGTACCACTTTGCTGTGATTTTGGCTCATGTCTGTGTAGCTTTTGCTCACACAGGTCTCCTGTCTTGACATTTCCTCCTCTTTTGATTGATAGATGGAAGAGCTCACTTTCTGGAAGTTCTCCGTCATGGTGGTTTCCCTGTGCTCCTCTGTCTGCACTGTGCTTGCCTTCATCTCCTCCTGCTCCGCTGTAATCTGATCCATCCTCTGCCGCCTCTTGGCAAACATGAGGGCCCCTTTCCCTGTGCTGTCTGCAAGCGTCTGCATCTCCTCTCCACTTTTTGTCTTCTTTTCCACCTCGAGCAGACCACTGTCCCAGTCAAAGGTCACGATCTTACCGTCCTTGTCAATGTCAGAGAAAAAATCTTCATCTATTTCCGACTCGCTCGTTGCAAGCAAACTCACCTCGAAAGCGTTTTCCTTGTCCCCTTCTTCACCTTCACCCTCTTCCCCCTCGTCCTCGTCACGTTCTAACTCCCCAGTCCCGTAGCTGACTAAAGTGTATTTCCTGGCCCTTTGGCGCCGCTTCTTGAACATCAACACCCCCTTGGAATTGGGGTTGGGAGCTGCCGTCAGCAGCAGTGCAATACTTTTACATTTAGATTTGGCTTCTTTGACCTGCTTCTCCGACTGGCTCTCGCTTCGTCGGAGCCCTGTGGAAAGAATCAAAGTGCACATTAAATTCATGCGGCCCACGAAATTACAAGGAGACAAACAAGTGCATTTTTCTGTACTGAAATTTATCCACTCCCCCCTTTTCCCATATGAAAACATTTCTTTTGTATGGAAAGCTCATTATACTCCAGTTTTTCTCACAGTATCAGCTGTGTTATAAATTCCATTCCCAGCATTCCTTAGAGACACACCCATGCAAATTCAAAGTCTACATCACTTTCTTTAGGAATCTCTTACCTCAACAAGAACATTACATGTGTCTTTATTTCCAGCATCCTTAATTTTTATCCCCAGCACCAACAGGCAGGTGATATTTTCTCATTTATCCGGTTTCTGGTCTGGTATTTTCCAAGTATTTGACTACAGTTCCTAGGCTTACAGCAGCCACTCCCAGCCAGCCAGGCCCATGACTGCTTGATACCTGAGACCAAATGAAACTGAGCATTTTCACTGTCTGACAGTGGTAGCAGCTTAATAATATTAGGTGTTTATTTTACTCCTATAAATTGCAAACTTGCTAAAAGTCAGTATGCTACTGTGCATTAGCTGTTTAAAAGCAAGTATACATCCAGAAGGGCACACACAGGAAATATCAGCATTAACTTTCAGCCCCTTGGAAGATGTGGGATTTTGTCCATGGTACTCAATGAAAGCAGGTTTCAATCTTTTAACAAGCATTACTTGCCTGAAATACAATCCAAAGTTCTGTAAGATATAACATATACAGAATATTTCTCTTGGAAATGTGGCGAGAGCGAATACACGCTTAAGAACAGAATCAAGGAGACTCAACTAACTTCTCAAGGGTATTGTCATGTATCAATGACAATATTTCTGAAAGCGTGAACTACTGGTTTTCATCAGGTCATGAAAGAGGAACAGATGCAGCTGCAAAGCTGAGGGATCCACTGGACATCAGTGTGGCTGCTTCCTTGTAGTGGGACATGGAGCGTGTGCCTCATGGGGCAATGCTGGTCAGGTGGTGTCCCTGCTGCTTTCCCTCCCTCGTACTCCACCACTGAATCTCATGAATGACAGCCTCAATAGCTCCTCCCTTCAAAAAACCTGGAATTTAAAGCTGTTCCTGACTAAATCAATAGTCACAAGGAAAAAGCATGCCTCTGATAAAAGAAAATAGAACAGTAAATTATTTAGTACCTTTTGCTGGCGTAAATAAAACAAACTTATTAAAGAAAGTCATGGCATGTGTTTTCTGGTCATGATCCTTTTAGCCATGTCAGTAGATGGAGTCTGATACTTCTCCTATTAAAGACAATTGGAGTTTTGCCATTATGCCAGATGACAGCACAACTGGACCAATGGTTCTCACAACAATCTATAAAAGTGATCATGGCACCCAAACCAGCAATTTGTAATATTTTATTGTTGGAGAGCCAAATCACAAGATCCTTGGCTCAGTCCTGTGACAATCCAATTCCTTACAATAGTCCCTGAAGATATTTTCCAAAATTATGGGCTTTAGTTGCTAGTTGTTAGAGCGCTACGTATTCAGATAGATAAAATCTGATAAATATTTACAGAGAAAATTTCTGCTAAAGAGATCAAGCGCCCATAATAAAAGTTCTTCTCTAGTTCAGAATTAAATGCTGCGTTATAACTTCTATTTCTGCAGAAAACATGCATAGTATTTGCTGCACACAGAGCATTCCCTATGCTTGGCAATTTGTTTTTTCTAATGTGTAGATAGGTTAATAATAATAATAATAATAATAATGCAAAAAATTACATATTAAATCAATGGTTTCTAAGGATAATGACCTGCCACTAGTTTAGAAGAGACTGAGATTTTCATAACTGACATGGAAAAAGGACAGGATTTTTCTTCCTGAAAGAAGAGTTTATCATGTAAAAAGTAGTTAATTCTTCGTACTTTTGTCTTTTAAGACAAAGGCACTGCGAGTAATTCTCTAAGAAATGCAGGCACAGTCCCACAGTTGGTTCTGAGTTCGCAGCCAAAATGTGAATCACGTGCACTTTTCTTTTATACCTCATTTAATATGCCCAAAATATGTGGGCTGCATACAGACACTTAGGCATAAGTAACTGCCTAATCCACTTGCCAATGAGACACAAATGGCTATCATGCTAAAAATATGCTTCCAGAGGAATTAGCAGTGGGTTAGCGGAGGAGTTCCAACACTGCATATGAAATAGTTTGTTGCTACAGTATCTCACTGCACACATTCAAGCACCTTTGACATACTGCTACTAAATCCCCAGACAGGATTCTTCACATTGTTGGGAAGGAGCAAGCAGCCAACAGAATGGCCCCAGATGAATAAAATAACAAAGAAATAAATAGATTAATTAATAAATAATACACGTCTACACTCAGTTAATCAATACTGGCTCCAGTGGCAAGTTTGCTTCCATGTAAACTTTTGGACACGTTTTGAAGCTGACCTCTGGGTCTGGGAGTCAGGAGAAATAACATGTTCACTTTGCAGTCTAGAGAAGGCTGACAAAACCAAAAGGATCATGTAACAGTTGTACACATGCTGGTGTCTGTCAAAATCTCTTCTGCAGGCAACATCAAGCTTTGCTGCTAGCCTTTTTTATTAACTTTTCAAAGCAGTGTCATAGCTTTGGTTTTAGATGATGCAAACAAGAACGCAAAGCTTTTGCTATAAAAGGAGAAATCCTCAGGATTCAGTAAGACATGTGCAAGCAACTTGATCTTTTTGTTAATATATTACAGATTGCTACTGAATATGCGTTAGAAGACCAGCCGAGTTCAGCCCTTTCTGGAGATGTGAGTATTTTTAGTTGGACAAAGTCATGAGTTAATTTCAAAGTGGAAGTCTACTAAGCAAAGTTATTCAGCACAGTTAAGGCATGGGTACACCCTTGGCTCATTACCAGGAGCATTGTATTACCCTGAAAAAATATATAAAGCGAGAACAGAAACATCGTTTAAAAGAAAAAGAGAGAGGGAAAGTTAGAAAACTGCAGAAAAAATCTCTAAACATTTCTTTCTAATGCGTTCTAAATCCTGAAATGATATCTAAAGCTACAAAAGATGCCCTCAGGCAGTGCAAATGATAAGATGGGACATACTCACTTGCGTGCCTTGCCCTGTGCTTGAGAGGTCTGTGATCCTTTCCCGAGTGCTTGCTGTCTTCTCCCTGCTCTGTGGCTTCTGGTGAGATTGCAAAGGAGAGGAGGGAAGGAGGTGCTTCTGACTGCCCTCCTTCTACTTGAGAATCAACACACCCCCTTTCAGATGGAGACCTGGGCGCTTCCTTCTCCCTGTCTGAGCAGTCGAGGATCACCTCCACCCTGGGGATAGATGGAGCTGCCCCTTGGATCCTCTTGACCTCCTTGCTGCTGGAAAAGTGGACTACTTTGTTTGACCACTGGATGTTGCCCTCCTTCACACCCAGGGGAACTGCGATGAGGGGGCTGCTCCCGTCCTGTTGTGCACTGGGTCCTCTGCCTGAAGGGGGGCACTTTTCTGCCCCCAAGAGAGTCACAGCAGGAGCATTGGTGGCCTTGCACACGTCATTTGAGAGGGACAACTGCAGCTCGACCACAGCACCTGGCCTTTCTTCTGTCACCCTTCTAGCAGCAGCCTCGTCTGTCACGATCACTTTGGGGGTGCCTATCACTTTAGGAGGAATTCTGTGGCTTTGCGTGGTCTCTTGTTTTGTTTCGGAAAAGTGTGTGTTGCTTTCTGCTGCTCCGTGGTGAGTCCCGCTGTAAATCTCTGTGATGCATAAATCTCCATGGGGCATCTCCGGCGCTGTGTTCATTTGCAGTGTGGTGTTCTCCCTACAGTCCTCAATTTTTATGTTCTCGTGCTTCCCGTTTTCTCTTTCAGCACTCAAGGTTTCATTTATTCCACTGGAGGATCTGCACATACATAACCAATTCAAGAAATTAAGCTGCTATAAGCACAGCCATTGTAAAATAGAGTTACAAAAGCAATTTCTGCATAGTATTTCCCTATCCTAATTGTGGCACCTTCTAGCAGGTCCATTTAAATAGAAGAATTTTCCCAGAATGTAGAGGTCTTAAATAGAAGCATCTTCGTAGCTTTCAAAATTCTTCAACTTAGCAGTCCAGTAAGAGGGAAATAACCCAACAGTGGTAGAACTGTGACCCCACCACTAACCTGAAGTGTGGAATTGTATCATTCTTAACATCAGCATGCTTTCACATACACATTTCTCTTAAAAGGTTTCCAGAGAAATGCTGCTGAGACTTTTGAGACAATACTTCTTTATATTTCACATGTCCGTGAGAAAATTAACTTAGCATGACACCAGAGGAGTGGTTAATTTTTGGCTCTGTAGCCACTACTGCAACTGTTTTAGGCACCATTCTTACATGTGGTTCCTGTCCCAAATCATTCACTCTCTAAGGAATAGAGAAGTACTGGATAAGGATCAGAGGGAGGGAAATGAATACTTGAAATACACATTCAAAGAATTCCTGTGAGGATCATCATCCTTGTATATCATGGATTAATTAAAATATTCTGGGCCTATTCCAGTGATCCAGCAAAAAGGGGTAGTGAACCTATACAGTATTTCCTACTTATTTAAAAACATATTATTTCTAACTGGAAAATGTTATTTTCACTTGTGAAACCTACAATATATCTCAGTGTAGCTCCTTTTTCTAAACTATTGATTCCTCTGGCCCAGCAAAGCTGATTTACTGCTGTTAGGATGCCTAGTGTACTCTTTAGCTCTTTCTTTCAGTACTCTGGACCATACTGACTCCTATTAATTTGAGGAGAAACCTTCTCTGTACAGCAAGGCTGCAGCATGTTACCAAGAGTTTCTATCTGCTAGAAGGTAGCAAAGCACTTTTTCAAATGAGGGAAGTGGTGGGTGTCCCCAGTAAAGCATTAATATCAAGTACTAGGGAGATTTTTGAAATCAAAAGAAGCCCTGGCTATTTTGAAACTTTGGAACCCCCTAGAAATAAAGGTTGGAAGAAGCAGCAGAAGGAATAAATCTGTCAGTGCACTGACGAAACTCCAATATCACTTGCTTTTTAGGCATGCAGCTTACTGCTTGTGGTAGCCTGGGTCTGCCTCAAATAGCATGAAATGTGTAACATCCATTTCACCACATATGAGGCTTGGTAAAGGTCAGACATTTTAATTTAGGGAGCTCCTTGTGAGTGCTGCTGGATCCCATCGTATGATGCTATTTGGATGATCAATTGTACTGCTCTCGAGCACAGATAAATTACAGAAATCTGTAAACATTGCCTTGTAAGATATGGACTGGGGGCTGGGCCAGCTAAATGTCAGCCTTTATTGGTAGCTGAGTGATTGTGTGTATGTGTGGGAGAGAAGGATTTCCACCTTAAAAGGCTCTTACTACGTATGGATATATTTCTACTCTATATAGACATAAATGTGTATCCTCTGTCCAAAGGCAGATTACCGGGTATGATTTCTTTTTTGTCATTTCAGATTCTGTTTTGTCAAATTGCTGGTTTTGTTTCAGGCCTTTCCAGCTCACTGCAGGAACAACAGTCCTGGTGTAATTCCAGGAAGGAAGCAGAGCTCCTGGAGTCAGCACGGCAGGGTTTGTCGCGGGCTCATGTTTTACTCCCTACATGGTGCATTTCATGTCGGCATGCACAGAGCACTCCCTTCTTCCGCCTAGAAATGTTCTCTCCAGACTCAGCAGCAGCCCAGGAGCTGCTAACACTGATGTGAGAAGGGCAGGCTGGTGTTTCGGTGTCTGTCCCCTCTCTCCGTGTTTCCCGGACCCATCTGCTCAGCATTTGCCGGGAAGGTCAATGAGATGCTCCCCCCCACGGCATCTGGGAGTGCCCGCCCTGCAGGGTGTCTCTTTCCTCTCATCCTGTAAACCGAGCGTTTTCTGGGCACTGCTGCTGGTCAGTAACTCACTGTGGCTTACAGGGCATTGGGAAAACTTTTGGTAGACATCAAAGGCCAAGTAGCATTTTTAAAACTACTTTAAAAGCCCAGCTTTCCTCCCAGTAAGATTTGTAAGAGCAGAATTAGGTCAACAATTAGTGCCTGTGAAAATCACAACCTTCATGCAAAAAGTTCAGGGACAGCCAGGAGCTTTCCAATGGAAAATATTCTTCCCTGCTAAAGAAACATACTTAGATGTAAAGATCACCAGTGGAATACCACTTAAATTATTCTTCCCTCATGCTTTCCAGCATTTTCTTGAGGTGGCTGCCGACAAGTGGCTACTCAGGAGATCAAGGATTTGCTTCTCATTGCTCTCAAAGGATGCTAAGACACTTCCTGAAAAATCCGTCTGGGGGTAGTGCTGAGAGGGATAGTACCCACAAACGAGGTGGGAGGGGAAGAGAAGCATTTCAGTCTGTTCTCCCATACCTGGGAAGATACAGACAGCAGGGTCTGGGATTTGGGAGCCGTGAGCTGATGAGAAGAAATTTAAGGATTCTCACAGTGAATTTCTTTAGAACGTTTTAGTCACTTTCAGAGTGTTGAGCAACTGCAATTTTCTTAAAATTTCTGACAGACATGGTTTCATGCCATGAAACACTGAATTTTGTAGTATAAACACTGTTTTGGTTCTGTTTGTCAGGACCTGCCTTGCTGTACACCATACATTCAAGCAGGAGCAATGGAGAGTCCCTTTCAGCTGCAGCATCCTGTGGCCTTCAGAAAACTGAAATACCAGTCATGGAACAGCAACAGGCAGGAGTCAAAGTATGTGGAGCTATTTCTTTGGCTGAAGAGAAGACAGCTGGTCAGCCACAAATACCATTGTTGCAAGTGCAGTTCCAATAGTCACGTTATGAATTAAAAACAGAGGAATGCAGCTATCACATGAGGAACTCAGCTGGTCCCCTGCTGAACCAGGAGCAAGGGCTGTGCACTCTGGGGAAGGTAAGCTCTAATCCTCAGCTACCCTGATCCTGTCACACTGATCCGTTACTTAGTCCCAAACAGCATGTACAGACAGGCCATGCAAAATGTCTGTTATAAATAAAATGAGCACTCCTTGAGAGCGTCTAGTTTCGAAGGCAGATTGTCACTTTGGACTGCTAGGCACTTGAGGAAAGCTCCTCTGTGCGGGTTGCAGGAACCATGAGGAATTTCACGTGCTGTGTAGACACTCCTGGTAACCAGAGGCAAGTGCCTGTTTTCAGCCTTTCCAGGGACACTGCTCTGTTAGCTGTCACGATGAATCCTGAGCCTTTCCTAGCCCTGTCTGTGAGAGGGAGCTGCAGTAGCTCTGGGGGGAGCCTTAAGTCCTTACAAGGAGTGTGGGAGTTTCAAGACTTTTGTTCCTCTTCTTACCCCCACGGAAGGCAATTCAGAGTTCATCCTGTTTGAATTCCCTGTCTGGGGAGAATGTGCTTTACTGTAGGTGGCTCTGAACTCAGGCTGCATTTATTACACTGATGGCAATTACAGAGCAGGCATTGGAATAGACTGATGTTCAGTGAGCAGTAATGCTGGCCTGCTTGCAAGCTTGCATGAAGCTTCTGTGCTGTAAGAAACTCAAAGCGTTTTCAAAGAAAGCTGAAATTCGCTCTCACTATTTCACAAAGGCAGAAACTGAGACCCAGAGAGCTGTGACTTCCCCCACCTCATCTAGTGAGGTGATAACAGCTACAGAAATAGAATTCATGACTTCCAGACCCTCTCCTCCTCCTGACCACTAACACATTTTGCCACCCAAGAAGACCATTTGCCATGTCATCATCGAGGCATATCCATGTAACACAGTTTCTCCATCTATACAGCCTTTGGTTTTTGTAAGCCTCACTTCCCTATCTCTGGGGAATAACAACACTTCCCTGCTTCAAAGGGGTGGAGAGAATAACTGAACTCAAGGCTCTGCAGTATGCATATATGGAAGCGGACACCTTGCAAGTATTAATACTTACATTTGGAGACTGTACTATTAATTCTGTGCCTGACCTCTGCTGTTCAAATTATATACATTAATTCCTTCAGCTCAAATTCTCTGTATTCCCTCCCTTTCCCATCCAAGCAGAGTTACAAACATTAACAGCAGGACTATCAGAGCCTCTCAGTATAAGTCTGCAAAATGACTGTGTTCAAAGCCAGCATTTTCCAGGTGATTCACTGAATTGCACCAAAGCATCCTGAGCGTTCCCATACCTCTTGATAAGCATCTGCAGGACGTCAGTCAGGCTTTCCATCAGAACGATGACTTCAGCATAGGTTAGGTCTCCACAGGGCTTGCCATTGATAGACACCACCTCATCCCCCTCACACAGTCCAGCCTTGGCTGCTTTGCTTTTGCTGCGAACCTACAACAAGTCAAAAACAAATCCCAAATTCCACAATTAGTGTTCATTCGAAAACAGCAGCAACCATGTCCTCAGCACACTTTTCTCTGTGCAAAAGGATCAATAATACTGATCATAAACAAATTTATAGTAACACAAATTAATAACTTGTCTCAGTTGAGGTTAATATTGTTCTGGCCAGTAATAATACAAAACCTTTTCTTTACTGAACTTGTGAGCTAGATGGCAAACATGCTGGATTGATTTTTTTAAAACTGGTAGACATGGAGGTTCGGGACAGACAACAATCAATTGGTCACAGTTTATCAGAACTGCAAAAAAACCCTCATTAATTTCTCTGAAAATGAAGACTTCTGAGAGCTGAAATCTGCACTGAGATTGCAAAAGAAGAGTGTGTAAATTCAGGCCTCTCTGGGCAGAATATCAATATCTACATGCTGGCCACATTTTCCTTAGATGCCCAACTGTAGTTTTAGTCTCCAAACTATAAACATCTGCATCCCTGGAGATCCTAAATCCATGTTTAGTCATGTGAGTAAGCGCCTCGATTTATTAAAGCACACCTGTTATGGTCTAAACTTCCCAGTAAAGTTCTCATTCAAGAATCCTCTGCAGCTCAGTTTTTGCAGTTTCGTTCCTTTTAGCACTGGCAATGTGTTATAACTTATCACAGTCTCTGTATAACAAAACCTAGACAGCTCTAACACCACTCAAGGTATGCCTACAGTTGCCTGCTATTTTTAAAGTACATATTTGGCAAAGAGTGTGTTATATTAACCAGGATTCTTGCAGGAGTCTATTTTGGAATGACACATACACATAAAAGGGCTGGCCTTGGGTTCTTTGATCTCAGTTTTCTACCTGTGGGTGTGAGTACTTTGGCCTTATACCATTTCCAGTTGGTGATTCAATGTGTTATCCTTGTTAATTCTCAGTGTTTTCTTGAACATTTTTAGAGAAGTGGCATTTCTACCACATTCACAGTAGCAGAGCCAGTCCCTACTGACTCTAGGGAAGCTACTTCTGATACACTCCAGATCTGAGGGTGGAACTGCCCTGCAGACTCATGGAATTGTCCCAGTTTTTTATTAAGCCACTGGGCTGGTACCTGAGATGCATTTCAGAGACGAAGTTCCTTGGAAGTCAGAAGGATGTGGGGCACAAAGAGTAGAGCTGCACATTTTTCTGTGGCAGGGCCACCACATCTGTCTCTGCTGTTTCAATTTGCACATTCCCATATGTCACATTATGGCTCTTGGAGCAGTGGAGGAACAGAAGCCTGGTGCATACAGAAGCCAGTTCCTACCTTGCCGGGTTAACATTTACAAATATGGAGTGGTATGCTGCTCTGTTTATCTCCCCTTAGACAAGAGCATAAACATCCTTGTGCCTTGGGAAGAAATGACACTTTAGACAATGTTTAGAAGGTTTTGCTTCATATAAGAGCTAGCATTTGGGTTGAGGTTTAGTTACTGTCCTTTTATAAATAGGAGGGTATGCTATTAAAACTTTACAAGACATCCTAGGCCTGAATGTAAATATTTAATGTAGATGCCATGAAGAATTTTGAGTGACTCTTTTTCAGAAAATCTATAAACATCCATTATAGAAACCTGTGAACTCTGAAATAGCATAATGTGATACCTAGCCTGTGAGAAGAAAACTTGTTTCTCTTTCTTTCTTCAGTGTTTGAGAGACTCCTTGGTAGCATTAAAAAGGAAAAAACCGACAAGGGGATTGATTTTCCTTTCAAAGTTCTTAAAAGGTTCTCTCAGTCCATTTTTCTGCTTTGTGAATTGTTGAGAGATCACAGTTCTGAGATACTTGGAACTTCATGCAAAAACAGCCTCCCAAATTTGAACAATGTCTACACAAAATTAACTCAGTACCAAACTTCTCTTTTTTTGGTGTTTATGTTGGGGTAATAAAAGGGAAGAGAGAGCACCCAGAGCAAAATGGGCAAGAGCAGATTGTGTGGTAAATTATAGCAGGTTGCTGCTAGGGCAGAATATCCCATCATCATTTGTGTTATTTCAGCCTCAGCACAACACCCACTTACTCAACAACATGCAGGCTGCTTTGCCAGGCAAGCTGTAATTGTTTCTGGCTTTGTTTATTTGTTTTCACTGGAAACCCACAAAAATGAGTAAATAATTTACTCGTGTAAACCGAAACTTCGGATTTCTGGGAAAAATAATATAAATAAATAAATAATAAGGAAAAAAAGACCCACCAAGGAAAACAACAACAAAATTCAAAGAAGATTTGTGGAAAGAAAGATCTCCCTGATAAAATATGTGTTCAGTGGACAGTTTCCTCTCAAAGGAAATTTTGGCAGAAAGCCTTTTAGGAGCCCACTGGGAAACAAAAGCTGCTTTTGTTAGCAGAAATACAACTTGGTCACACAGGGGACAGTAAGAAACCTTTATCCAGTACTTGGGAACTTAAAGCAAGGCATATTTGGTTGTAAAGCAGGAGAGGTTCTTACAAAACCAGTGATTGCTCTTGCCTCATAGTGTAGCTCTGGCTTTCTCAGGTACTTGTTTCTCCTATGCACTTGGAGTTTTCCTTAGGAAGAAAATGTGGGTTTTCCCATAAAGTTTTTGAATGAGATCTCACTACAGGAAAAACATATTTGTAAAGATTTTCTAAGTTTTCCAATGCCTGCAATACTGGTATAATATAGCAAAACTGAGCTGATGCTTTAGTGCTGAACCTGTCAAGACACCAGCTGCTACTGGGCACCTCGAAAAGCTCCACTCCATTTTCAGCTCGTGCAGCCTCTATTGCTTTCCTGCTCCCCCTCAGTCAGGACTCTTTATTATTCACTGTCCCTGAAGTATGTAATTTCTTTTTATTCCCAGATTTCTCCCGTATCCAGGATTTCCTGCTATCAGGAGTGCCCTTTGCTGATTAAAATGTCGAGTGCTGAGCAATTCCGCATGTCCACAGAAATATTAAACATAGGAGAAAACTGTTCCTTGCTATGTGAAGAACTTAGCCTGGGTGTTCACTGTCATCTGAGCACCCAGGGGATCCAGGACCCCCTGGCACGAGTTCAGAGGCAGCAGGGACTGGGGGCTGCTCAGAGGCTGCTCAGGAGGGTCTGTGAAGACTTCAGGTGGAAACTGAGAGTGAGCAAGGTCTGGGTGCTTTGCTGGCCTGGTGAGAGATCACCTCCCAAAGACACAGGTATGTGGGGAAACTGGGGTAGGAACTTCAGTGGTGCCTGTGGGATGCTGCTGGGGCTGGAGTAGCCATGGATGCCCACAGCATATGGCAGCTCCAGTCAGTTTGTTAACCAGGAACAAAAGGACAGATGGATGGATACACAGTGGCTGTGCTCATGTGAGTGTGGGGAAAAGGGGTGTTTTTTAGAGAAAGCAAATGGGAGTGCCCAGCCCTCATTCTGTGTGTGCTGTAGTGCTTTTAATTTAAACTAGATCAAGTCTCCTTCTGCCAACTGGAGACTCCTCCCCACGTAACTAGATCTCCATTGATTTAATTTGAAAGCACTCCAGTTACAACCCAGAACTGTTCCATGCTATGAAACGACATGTGGTAAATCAGGAATAACAGAGAAATTTACTTCAAAAAAGTTATCCCAATGAAGCTAAAATACTGGAGGAGATGCACCTGTTACTTGTTGTGGCTGCAAGTGGATGCACAGACAACAACTGGGGCTCAGCTGACCAGCTGATGATTTTGGGTGCATGTCTGAGCCCTATAATAAGCAGATCGGAGTTGAGGTATGTTGAACCTGGTAACAAGGTCAGTGAGCTGTGGTTTAAAGTGAGGCAAATGGACTTGAGGACACACTGCAATCCAGGTTCTCTAATGGCACAACAAAGAATTATTAGGATGTTTCATCATCTTGCTTTTACCAGTGATTTTTGGGAAGGATGATGTGTATATCCTAATCTTATCCTGGAGTTTAGTTTATTCTGGAGCTAGGATTACAAACCTTTATCTGGGACATGTGTCTAAGTGCTGTGCATCAGGTATAGCCTGACTGAGCAACCAATCTGAGGAAATGAACAATATGAGCATAAGCACAATCCATTTAGCTTAAAATTTTATCTAATAAAATAAGACTTGTGTATCTTTAGAATATACATATATTTGCACAGTAAAATTCTGAATTTAAAGCAAGATTTCCAACCCATGAGTTATTTTCAGAATTATTTACTGATCCTTTTTCAGTTTGCCAGCAGCTTTTAAACAGCAGAACAGGAAATATTGCCACTGGAGATAGTGGAAATATTCTTCCCTGCCATTTCAGGCCTCTTGCTCATACAGACAGAGTAGTTTGTTTTGTTGAGGGGTCGCCTCTGGAAGAGTCTATTCCGCTGAATATCCTCTCTGGTTCCTGAAGCCTCATCTGAGCTGCTGTTGTCCCTCAAGATTTGAAGCTGGTTCCTGGAACCTTATTTACATTTGTGTCCTTGGTGTTAGGTTTGGGTCTTTGGTGGCTGGCCTTGTGTTCTGCCATGATGAAATATGTTGCCCAAAATAGCAAGGTTTACTGGGCAAGGGAATTCTGTAGATCAGTTGTCCATCCTCATTATTGTTTACTACTTTGGTTATGTCAACTGCAAACTTTACCAGCAGTGGCTTTGTGTTTTCTTTTAAACTGGTGATTAAACATCAATAACAAAGGACATGTCCTTTGACGACTGTTATTTTTACTACAGTAGCAAACTGTACCCTCTGATGTCTTGTTATTATCAGTAATGCAGAAATGTGTTTAAGAAATTTCTATTAAATAGCTTTTTGAAAATAATCATTAACCTAAATCTTGGGATTAGTACCCTTGCTCTGTAGAACTAACTATTAACTAATAGAGTGACATTGTTTAAATGTGCCGTGTGTTGAGGTTTTTTAAGTTGTTCTGTTGTATTGCCAGAGATATGAAATGGTGAAGAAGCAGGGAAAATAGGTGTCAGTATGCAGGAAAGTGGGACTGGGGAGACACTGCTGCTTCTTTTGATGTTCATACTAATATTAAAGCAGTGAGTGTTTGATGCACTCCTTTCATAAGTAATATTTTCCCTAAAAGAAACAACTTACACTTTACCTTTGACACCCTGAATACAGTTCTGATGTTTCTAAATCTGTTTTTCTGGATATGGTCAGATACCTTAACTTTGACAGAAAGTATAATTAAGTTAAAAATCCAAGTTAAATGGATTATGTGTCAGAAATAACAATGTGGTCAACTGACTTGAATATGGCCTAGTCCTGGCCATAAAAGAGGTGGTGATTCAAAGTGATTGAAAAGACAGGAAAAGTGATGAAGTGATCCAAAATCTTAAGTAATTAAAGACAGTTGTATTCTGCTTGCTATAAAGTGACAAACAGTACTACATGTAAGTAGTACACAAAGTGTAGTGGAACTCGGCTTTGCCACTTAACTCAGTACAAATTAAAGGCCTGACTGTTGGTTGCTGCAATGAATTTATCTGGCTAACACGTTTTTCTCAAATATGTTTAAGGCTGGCATAAATAAACTAATGTATTCACTATTTAGTTTAATTTTATCAGACATTAGCTCATACTTTCCAGAAGTTATTTTTTCTCATTAATTGGTTAGCTAAGTGTTAGTCATGAAGTTCAGGATCAGGGATCAAAGGTCAGTGTTTCCCGTAGACAGTATTTTTTAAAAAAATCCCAAAACCCACCAAAAAAGCCACTTCATCTTTTCTATTATAAACCCTACAGCAAAGGTGGAGTAAATGTATTTGAATATACTTTAAAGTTACCTGTCACTCTAATAAAATAAACAATGTACAGTGCTTTGCCATGAGAAGGAAGCAGAAGTGCTTGGAGGGACAAATGTTAGTGTATTAGTAGTTTGACTTCAATGAAGTTAGGGAAATAAAAATGAAGTTACAAATCAAATGGATTCAGCCAAAGTCTATAAATAAGGCTCTAGGGCCTTGTTTGGCAATGGTTGTGTGTGCAGGATTCCTTTAGACAGAAAGGTAGCCTTCAGTTAGTGAGCTTTTTGGGGTTTAGATGTGAAGGACTGTACAGTAAGTTAAGCCTACCTCCTGATGTGCTAGGGTTTTTTAGGGATCTCCGTAGATCCTTTAAATAGCTCAGAGACTCCAGGCTGGTAAACACTGCTATTGCTAAATCAGAGGAGGTGATGAAGGGACAAGCTCACATCCCCTTGTTTTCTCCGTGGTTTCTGGTGGGGGTTTAAGTCAGGTTTACAATGAGAACATCCAAATGTATTTCCACCTTAACACTTTCTTCCCCATCCCCAAGCATTGCCATCACAAGTTATACTGTGGGCTGTATAAATAATGAGTCTCAAGGAAAAAAGTGCTGATACATGAGGAAAGCTTGAAGACCTTTGTGTTCTTAATTTTTTTCTTTTAATATATGCATAAAGAGAAAGTAGTTGTCAGTAGACAGATAGCGATGAGCAGAGAGGAAAGAATCATCAGATCTTCAGGAAGGGAATTTGAGCCACTTGTAGATTTAACTGAGTAATGGTAGCGTAGTTGAGGAGTTCCTTGAGAGGTTTTAAAAGCCATATTAATTAGGAAATATTCTTGCCTAGAACTCAGGGCTTTGTATCCACATAAATTCATTGGAAATTCCAGGTTCTGGTCTAAACTGAAGGCATTTTTGGCAGGACAGGGCTCAAGCTTAGGGATTGCATTTTGAGCAAGATGGGGAAATGCTGTTGGGATAAGAGCATCATTGGCTGGAGTTGGAGTGGGATGAGTTACCTGCGTGTATGTATCCTGTACACAGACTCCATGATAGCTGCATGCACTTTTCTCTTAAAAAGGGCCTCTTTAGAGCCGGAATACCAAATTTTAGTCTGCTTTCATTAGCCATGCCTGTACTTGAGCATGAGTCTGCTGCATGATGCGGCTCGAGCTATTTGCATCTGCGCTGCCTGGAGGTGACTTTGCGTCAAGCTGATTCCAGTTCCCATCCTCTCTGGACTGAATTTCTCTGCCAGATAAGCTACTTGCTTTCAGAATCAGTCAGGGGAAAAGCCACAATGTTAAAGCTTCAGACAGGGCAAATTCACTGGGATTGTGGGATCCAACCCCTCCCTAGCTCCTCTGAATGTATGGGAATGCAATGAGGAGCCTTGCCCCAGAGCTAAAGCTCAAGAGCTGTGACTTTAGCTACTGTAAATATAGATAATATGAATAGAGATAATGTGAGTACAAAATAGTTTTCTATATTTTACCTTGAAGTCTCTGTGTCCCCTCCTTTGGGGATTGTATACAGGATTTACACAGTAAGACTAATGAGACAATGCAAATGCCTGTTAATTAACTGGGTTAAATAAAGACGATTCTAAGTTATCTCCCAAATGGTGTTCCTGAGAGGAAGCTTTGAATAATGAAGTATCTTTGGCTTTTAAGTTAGAGCACAGAATATTTCCTCTCACCAAATTCTTCCCAGTACCAGGATAATGATATTGGGAATTGGGCAGTTCAGCACACTCTTTTCTCTTTCTGGTCTTAAGGGAAACTTCCTAGAGACATCCAATTTCATGTCTGTCTGTAAAGGTAATTATATTTCTAAATGGGTTATGAGACAAAATAACATTAGAGACATCAAAGGAGAAAATAGTTAATGTGTCCAGACATAGTTTTATTACTAAATATTCAAAAAGTCTTTCCAGAAGGAGAGGTAGGATATCACCCTTTGAATGCACAGGGGTGCTGCCATTAATTATCACTAAGATCATAATTGGAAAAATTGAACAGTGCTGTAATATTATAGTAGCTTATGGCAAATGGGAGATCTAGGATGCCAAGCCACATAAAATAAAGGTACTTTCAAACTTTAAAATCCATTGGTCCCATTACAAAGGTTCTGGCTTTACTTAGCAACTCACAGCTCAAGCAGAACTTTAATCATGGTTTACTCATGTAAAAGTTCCTGGGACATTCTTGCAGAGGGGAGATGGTACCAGGTATTTATTGGTTTACTTTTTGATTAACTCTGTCTCCAGTTCTTCTGCTGCATCGTACATGTGAAATCACCCTTCTTGATTCTGGATCAGTGTGGTGGCTGCTGTCTCCTCCTTCCCACAGTGTCAGAAGTACTTACATAAAGGTTCAGTTCTCTTCAGCGTCTATCTGACAAATGCAGTTTGGTAGAACTTCTTGCACATTCTGTCGTGGGAGGGTTACAGAACCTGTTTGGCCATTTATATATTGACAGAGCACTTGTGCCATTTGGACCCCGAGAGCAGACTGATCTCAGTGAAGAGAAAAGCCTGCTCAAATTCCCAAAAGCCTTGCCTAATGTACTGGTGTATCATCTTACTGGCGGTTGCCTTTTTCTGGCAGAAATCCAGAGTTAGCAGCTGAAGAAGGGATGAGCTAATGACCTCTGAAATATTGATCTGGTATGCTGGCGACACAGCAGATTTCCCAACAGTGAGCTTGGGTGTACAGCACTTAAAGTCTGCTGTTCATTTTGTACAACAGATCCAGTGCATAGCCTGGCTCTGGATTATCCTTTTTTGGGGTGTACCATTGCATACTTGTCGTTGATGTATAAAACGAAAATATTATGCTGATTTACCTTTTTACGGTAAATTTTAGCCATTGGGGAACATGTGACAAGGAGAGGAATGATGCCATTGCTTTTCAGTTGGGTAGCTGTGCAGTGTCTGCTCTATTTCCATTCCGCTTTCCTTCTTGCCTTGCTTGAGCAGTAACTGGCTGTATGCTTCCTGCCTTCTTTTTAAGCCTTAACCAACTTTGATCTCTCCATGAACACTGTAGCTACATTTTCATTTCTTCCTTCCCACTGCTCCCCTTGCAGAGAGATAATTGAATTGTCAATGCTGCTTTGGGATTGAGAAAATAGTGTACCTTTACTGAGTGCTTTTGTATAAAGGTAGAATCAAAAGTCTTTGACTGCAGTATACCTTATGTCCTGGAGATTAGAATTTCTGTAATGATAAGGTTAAGGGAGGTCAAATAGAGATTGAAAATGTCTTTATTATCTGCTACTGAGCAGTTGGAGGCAACATGTGAAGTGCTACAACAGACAGTCCTTGTGATAAGTATATCCTCTGCCTAATCTGGGGCTGAGCTCTTGTCTCTGATGAGTAGAGGAACTGCAACATGCTGGCAGTATTTGTACGGTCCCAAGACCATGCACTGGGTGTTTCCAGTAGAAAAAGGGGCATATTTCTTATACCAAAATTGCAGTCAAAGCACAGGTAAATGAAAGGTGAAAAGCAAAACCTGCCAGCCTGAAAGTACTTACCTGCTGGTGATGCTAAGAGAATGATGGTATGTGATATATGTACACAGTTACAAAGAGAACATTTCTAGCCTAGACTTGTGGCTGCTAGGAGAAAACAGCAAAGGTACATGAGAAGTAACTAAACCCTTCCGTTTCTTAAAAAAGGAAAAGAAAAGAAATTAGTTTGCTGGAGGTCTTCGTACTTTCCCCAGTTTAATGCAAATCATGTTTGTGTAATTTGTTGCTTTGACTTGTGACCTGCCTTTCAGATTAAGCAACATTTGTGGGGGGGACACAAGGGGCGTGAGGGTTTTTTGGGGTGGTAGGAGTAGGGGGGATGACTGGCTTCTTAGTGACACACAGGCTGTAAATCCATCCCGCTGGCAGGCAAATGAGCCACTCAGTTTACTAGCGTGCACTTCGTCAAATCCACTCATTCCTAGCTTCATATCCTGTATCAATTACTCTGTTCTGTGTGGGTATCCTATCTCACTTGCACTCCATTGGTCACCTGCCCAAATTCTCTTGGTGCAGTGGGGACGGGAAACGGGCTGAGAAGGAAAGACAGGAGGGTTCTCATTACAAATCTGGATTTGAGACAACACATTTAATCCTTAAAGCAAAACTACTCCAGTGACAGTTAAAATGTTCAGTCTCCCCAGCCTGTTCCCCGAAATGGTATTGTTTATCACAATCCCTTAACATTATGTCATGAGCTTGCAAATACATGAGCATGGCATATGATCATCTTTCCGAAAGGAATAGCAAAGGCAGCAAGAAGGAGCAAATGCCGTCTTACAGGTTTCTGTTTCAGTGGGGGCTGTAGCTATCACTGTCAATGATGTCAAGGTTATCCTGAAATGTGTGCCCAGTGATGTATTTCTTGCTACTTGCCTCACTGCTGAGGCAGCAATCCAGTCAACACCAGCAGGATCATGCAGAGGTAACTGGAAGCTTTGCCTCACTCCCAGTGGAGAAAGCAGCAGCACTGTGTTTATTGTGGGAGCTTTCTGTGTGTACAAAGCTCAGCACAACTGAGCCAGATCTCAGATTACGGGGCCGGGGGGCTTTGGTGGCTGTATTAGCACAAAGGAGAGACATTGTTCAGAGAAACCAAATAACAGGAGCATCTGGTAAAGGCAGCATCTAGATAATATACATTAAACAGTTATTGTGTTATGCACAAGCAAAGTGCCCAATGCCTAGTAATCTCCAGAGGAAAGCACAGTGTTCCAAGTCATTGGAGAAGTATGAATCAAACAGTGGCCCAAACTCAGCTCAGAGCTCAATACAGGGACTGTGTTCCAGCTCCCAGTGCTTGTGGTCATCTTTAGCTGGACTGTTCAACTAAATAAAACTTACGATTAGTCTAAAGAAAATGGTCTTCTGTGAAAGCTGCTAGATTTATTTATCAGGGTTTCACATGAAACTCCACCATATTGCTCTTTCTTGAACTGTATCTATTCCTTTCACTTCTCAAAATAAGTCAGCTAGATTCAAGCTTCCCTACTTCCCAGGAGAGTTCTTACTGACAAATTTCAAAACTGCCTGTTCCACTGAATTTTCACTCTTCCTTGACATTTCTCTAATTGCTCGATTCTTTATATCTTAGACAGGTAGTGGACAAATTTATATTGACTAGTAGCTTTAGCCATGAAATAAGAGTTTCAGACAAGTCTCCCAAGACTCACAATTTAAACAAACAGTCAAAGAAAGCGTACAGAATCAATTATCAGTCTTTTAATTTCCTTAGCATCCCTCATGCTTAGGGTGTAATGTTTTGAAACCTTTTAAAACTGAGGCAGTCTCAGGCCAACCCATGTCGGTGTTTAGGAGGAAAAGCTCTGCCAGAGCTGGTGAATGTTTTGTGAGCGCCAACACGCAGCTTCACGTAAGGGCCTTCCAGTGTTGCCTGGCTGCTGTCCTGGACAGCTCCTGTTTGGTGACTCATCAGGGCATTTGGATGCTCATCAGCCTCACCTCTCCCCGGTGACTCAAATAAAGCTGGCCAGGAAAGGAGCAATGATGGCTCGGAGGGTGGATGTACACCAAGGATATCCAAGCCTGCCAAGGGAGGTCAGTGATCTACATCTCCTCCCAGAAGAGGAGAAGAGGTTTCTGTGCTTGTGCTGGAAGCCCTAATGACGAGGAAAATGGTGGCTGGAGGCTCCTGAGAGATGTTTCCAAAACCTCCAGGGAATTAAGAGACAAAAGTATTCCCTCTGTGGGCTTTCTCACTGGCCTGGGCAACAACAAATAGGCAAGTTTTTCAACCTGTGCTTTTAACCAAAAAATTAAAGCCCATAATCTGCCACAAAGATTTCCTTATCTGAGTCTCAGTTTTTAAAGAATATATCCAGAATTTGCCTAATTTAAATTTTATAAATTTTATAAATGGTCTTAGATGGATTGATGCAAAGTGTCACAAGAATTCATCCTTCTTTTTCAGTGGCTTAATCTGAAGTGGCTTTAACCAAAGATAATTATAAATAGGAATAAGTATCTCAATTGAAAAGATCACTTTGTCACCCCCTTAATCCTTTCTTGTGAAGGCAGCCCTTGAACACATGTGACACTTTGTGCAGGTTTCATAAAATTGAGATAGAGATTAATATTCATGATCTGCCTTTCAGCTCTTAAAATCCTGTGTAAGTCATCTATCAGAATTCCAGTGTGGGATCAACCAGGCTGAAAAAGAAGTGTCTTATCAGTGCAGCGTGAGACCTGCCCTGGAACTGAAGGCTGAATGAAGAATGAGTCTCTCCCAAGGTAGGCTAGAATCATATCCCCATCTCCTCATTCAGATTTTAAGATCAGTACTCACATTTCATAATTTGTAAATATCAGCACTTTCAAATTCATGTTAAATATGCTGCCAGGGGAATATTACAGTGCTGGAGGAAGAACTATTTTGGCATGGCAAATGGATAGTAGTCAGTCACTGAGGAAATGCTGTTTTACTCCAAAGGTAAGTGTGGAAGCTGAGCCAGACTTCTGGCTCCCACGTCAATAGTCCAACTGTGGCTGTTGCCCTTGCACATTTGTGTCTGAGGCCAGTCTGACACAGAGGTGCTGAGCTCTGTTTAATGCTCCTGGACTTAGTGCTCCCAGGAATTAGACCTCCTATTCTTACAGTCTCCAGTTCTGGCATGCTGGCACAGCTGGCTTGTTTTGTCCCCGACTTTAGTAAGAGCAAGTTGTCAACATCTTCAAAAGTTGGATGGAGAAGATTTGTGTTTCCCCTGCCCTTTCCTTTCTGTGTATTCCCAAGAGGAATGTCTACCTGAGAACTGGAAAAATTGCTACCCTGATGTGTGAGATTTCTGTTTGTTTGTTTTTGTCTGTCCTGTTGTCCTCAGTGCAAGTGTTGGGCTTAACTTGGGATATCGTGCCCAGTCAGGCAGTCTGGGAAAAGCTGGCAGTTGTGTCTGGGGGTAGCAGGGGGGAAGAAAGAGTGTTATTTTTGCAGAGCTGTAAATCCAGCACCTTTTGCCAGTGCGGCATCTTTTTTTATTACTTGTTTCTAAGAAGGTATTGCTGCAACAGCACCGGCTGCAAACAAAATCTTGTTTGCTCAAAGTTCACGACAGGACAGGTCGTGCATTTTGGACATTTGTGGGACACTCGTAAAGGAAATACAGAGCACACTTTCCAAAAGCTTCGGCTTGAAATGCAACAGTTTCCTTGCTGCCTGGAGCTTCAATGTCAAAGAGATTTCTATTTTTAGAGAGAGATTCTACTCAAAGAACTATATAAGGCTGTGCTGGGGAGACCATTACTTTTTTTATTATATGTGAGAGTGTTTGCTCCTCAGTTGGGAAGAAAGATTCTGTATAAAAGTGGAAAACACAAAGATACTTTCACTTGGTTGTCTTTTGTGAGTGAGAAGGAACTGAGCTGAAGACTAAAGACTCAATATTTGTTTTTCAATATTCTAACTTCTCTCAACTTCTTGAAACATGTGCTTTAGCCATTAAAATGTCAAACAAGGCTCTTGATCTGAAGTGATGATGCAAGAAGGAAGAGATGATAGTTCCAAGCAGAGTTTGGTGCAAAAAGACAACTTGCTATGTTAATATGTGATAACACTAGGAAAACCCCACAAATAACCATCATTTCCTTCATGGGGAAACTAAGTAAAGCTTGATGTTACAGATTCAGCCTTTAAAGGTAAGGATTTATTAGTTATACTGAATACAAAGTGCACCTAAACTGAATGGGTGCTGCAGCAAAGCCGTCAGAGACAGTGGTCAGATGGGCTCAGAATAGTAGTCACAGCTAGTGGTAGGAAAATGGAAGGGTATCTGAAGTTCTGGTTTTGCTGGGGAGCCTTCTTCTGAAGCCTCTTTTTTTGGTCACATAGAATCATCCAGGAAACACCTAACTCCATTACCCTTATCTCTGGGTTTGTATTAATAGGTAGGAAAAAGGTCTATACAGAATTGGATGAAACTGTGTTCTCAGTTAATGTTCCCAATGCCATTCCTGCTGCAGTTTGGAGAGGAACTGTTGGGCTTCTGGTCTGGTTGGACTTTGAGAGGCAGCCCAGGTGACACTGGTTTTAGCAGCTGTTGCCAATGTTAGCACAGCAGCTGGGGCCAATTTGGTTTTGCTTGAGTAAGGACTAAATGAAGAACAGAACTAAATTAAGGACACTGGGTCCACTTCTGTTGTACTCAGGTGCAGCTCCTGTGATGAATTCTGAATTGAGGATGGGACTGAAATGATGCTGGTCTTAATTTGCCTGGGGGTTCTACTTCTGTTTTTATATTGTCTGGCTAGCTGCGACATAACTTCTTTGGCTTTAAGTAAATAAAATGGGGAACAGCTCCAGTGAATGAGGGGTGAAAAAACCATGGCAGCTGGAAGTACTGTGTGCATTCCAGTAACATAAGGAAGGACAGTGGTCTTGGGCTGTGCAGAGGGTAAGACAGGGCAGAGTACTTGATGGCAAAGCTGAAGCATAGGCAGCAATGGCTGAAGAGCTTGAACGAGGGAAATTCCTTCATCCACTCGGTGCACTGAGCCAGGAATAGCAGGGGAAATAACACTCTCCACTTCGACATTTGTTATTCAAAAGAAATAAAATTCCTGGCGTTTAGAAACACACGACATACTGACCCTGGCTTATTATTAACAGTATGAGAAGCGGTTCGAGTATGTTGGGGCACACGGGTACCTTCGCAGAGTTATTGGTTAAATCAGCTTTAATTGCTAACAGCACTGTGAGTATCGGGCAGGGACGGATTAATTGGCAGGCGCTGATGGCTTTTGTTCTGCTGGAGTTTCGGGGCCGCACCTGAGGGAATGAGCTGAGGGAATGAGCTGAGGGATGGGGGGGGGTGAGGGGAGGGCCCCGCTTCCCGCGCTTTTTCGCGGTCTCGCACTGCCCCCTGGCGGCGAGCGCTGAGGGCCAACCCGCCGCCCGAGAGCTGCCGGGATCGCGCGGCGTTATTCCCGAAAAAACCGAGGAACGTGGCCATGGCTCTGCGATACCGTTCTGCGAAAGGCCGTTTGCATTGTCATATTCGCTGCTGGGGCGGCTCCACACCGCAGCCCCGCACCCGCCGCAGGAGTCGAAAGTGCCTTTTCCCTCTTCCCTCTTCCCTCTGAGGCGCCTCTGCCCCTCCCCTGAGGAAGCCCCCCGAAAATCTCTCCATGGCGGTCCCTTCTTCCTTCCCAAGTGTCTCGCTGTGCCTGCGAACCCTGCCACAGAGGCGCGTTCCTCACTCGATCCCCCTGACAGCTGTCTCCAGGCAGGAATCCCGGGCTGTCTTTCCACAGTTCCTGGACAGTTTCCTTCTGGGATTAAACAAATCCCCACACTGTTTCCCGAACGAGCGACTGGTTGAGGGTTTGGTACTTAATTCTGACTTTCGCTTGCTGTGCATTCAGATGGCAATGAACTTTTTCCTTCTCGCTTTTATTAATAAACGCAGCAATTTTCTGATATTGCCAAGCCATTTCCTAAAATATTGTACATCCGGTCAGCCATTTGTCTTACTTAATGTGTTCTCAATTAACTTCCTCGATGTGATTTCCACAGAAATTTTCGTGCTCCGGTTGTAAGATACTGTTCTGCACTTGCATTTGTTTTTATTTTGTTAGCTACTGACCATAGGGAGATCAGAACTGATAACTGCTAAATAACTAGAAGCTTCCATTTGATCAACACTAGCTTTTTAATAATGACATAAATCTATTACATAGTGTTTCCATTTGTAAAATGTAAATACAGACACATTAATATACAAATGCCTATTCCAAGGCAATAATAAAGGACTATGAGCTCCAAGGTTCACTTTTGGACCTGAGAAAGAGAAGTATTAACTGAGGCAAGATCTCTTTTTTGGTTGATTACAGAAAGGTGTATAACCCTGCATCACTTGAGCTTTTCTCACTACACTGGCTGGTTATGTTGAAGAAAAAAGTTGAAAGACCTGAAAACCGGGGAGACGCAACATCACACCTAAAATTTTAATCATCATTGATTGATCATCTGAAATGGTTAGTACAAGGATACATATTTGGTAACTTCAGTTGGTTTATATTTATATTCCATTTGCAAACTCTTTTTTTAGATTAACTTAAAAATTTTGATGCCAGTATAAACTGAATCTGCAATTTTTTCCTTAGCTTTGTTCCAATGTCTGTCTCTCACGCCCCTGTAGATAAGCACACTTCTGTTTTCTGGGCACAGTAGTCTCCAGTCATGTCAGACACTAACATATTCTGCATGTTAAAAAGTCTCTAAATGATATAGGGAGCCCGAATGCTTCTTTAACAAAAGAAGCAGCATCTTCTTACTGAAATGTTGCTGTAGGAGACAAATAGGATTAGGCAACACCATTGTGCTGTAAACGAACACCATCAGTCTGTAAGTCATGATCATACAATGATTTCCTCAGGCCTCCTCTTATTAGCTGAAGGTTAACTCAGCAGCACAAAATGCACAATGTTACAAAAACCAGCTGCACTGTGCGTGTGTTTGTACAAGCCTGAATTTAGTTAAGGATAAAGATTTATTTGAAAAGCCACCAATTTCCAAAATATCTGTAAATATCTTATTACTCCTGGAGTCCTTTTCTGTGACTGTTTTGAAACATATTTGCTGTGATACTTGTTCTGAGCTTCCAAGAAAGAAGTAAACAAACTGGGTGAAAGAAATGAGATGAAGGAGAAATGCTAAATAGTTATTTTTCTGTTGACTACTTTTAAGTATTGTCTGGTTGTATGTGACCATAAGTGTTTGTCTTTAGAACTGAATATTTAAATGTCACATATAAAGAACACCTGGCAAATGTGGGATGGTTTTTTTGCCTTTTACCCCACTACCCTTGCTTTCTTGTGATACAGAAAAAATATGAATTATCATAAAGCATGCATATAAAAACATAACTGACACTATTAAATCATACTTTGGTGAATTTAACTGCTATCTCTAGCTTTATAAAGTTCTGGATTTATGTGGAGAATGATCACCACCAGAAGGCTCAAATCTCTCTTTGAACAAGCCAGATTATGTATTAAATATAGGGTGGTGGAATTTGATCTGTTTTGATAATTACTGATTTTTTTTTATTTGCTCCTGTTGCTTAGGTGCACGCACACGTGCTGTGCCCTTTGTACAATGCAATATAACGTAGCTTTACTTTAATGAGATAATAACAAAGGCCTTCACTGTAACTGAGTGTTATTTTAGTGGAAAGCTTTGCTACCAGTACAAAGCTTAATTCTGCTTGTCAGGTGAGACTGCTATTTTGTGATTACAGGTTTCCCAACTCAGGTGGTGTCACAGCTGAAGTTGATCTATTCCCTGACAGCTCTGTGCTTGTCTCAAACAGCAGAGGGCAGTAAAGCCACGTGTCAGGAAAAGGAAAATGTCTCCTCGTTGAAAAATTATTATTCCCTTTCCATAAAATCCCGCTTCGTAGTCATTCCCTATCAGAAATGGCCACTGTAGGACATACCCAAAGTAAATTACAAGAAATGACATGTATAGTTATCATTATGATGATTTTTTTTTTTTTACTTAATAGACCTAATACAGGCACAATTCAGTAAACTAAGATGATTTTGTAAGTAACTGTAACTTGCAGGCCAGAGTACTGTTTGCTACACTGCATATGTTTTTGTCTTGATATATTGCAAAAGGGAACAGAGAAACAAGGACAAGGGAAAAAGAAAAGGAGATAAAGTCAAAATTAAGGCTCAGGGAAAGGAGTACTACAAACACAAAAAATAGTAGCTGCAGCTAGAGTAGTGGGTGGCTTTTTTATAATTTTCCATGTCTGAATATTTTTTGACAGAAGTGAAATATGAACACTAAGATCTGTTCTGTTAGGCTGAGGATGTTAAAAAAACCACAAATCACAAAAACCCAATCAATCGAAAAACCAAGAAAGCTTGGGACTTTCCCTCATTAAAACTCTTTGCTCCCCAAAGCTATTGACTTTAAAACTCAGTTTTGCAAAGAGGAGTAATTTGATGTGAAATATTCGAGCAGCTTTATTAAAAGACATAATTTCTGATGGAGGTAAGCACATTTATATTGCACATTAAAAGTATTGCAAATCCTTCAGTACCATTTTCACATTTCTTAATCTATTTTTACCAATCTCTTCAGATGATCAGTAAGAATCACATGTTTGATCTAGCCGAGATAGGGACATTTTATCCCTTTTTTTTGTCCTCACTAAGACCATTCTGATAGAGCATTTCTTGTGCTTCTCTGTCTTCTCACGTGTTATTTGATGTGAGAACATGAGTATTTTCACCAAATCTCTCTAGGCAGGAAAGTGTCCCCATGGGACTGAAAATTGGCTGTTATCATTAATGACAGATCTCCTGTGAGTTTCTGTATTTCCTTACACAAAGCATACCACACTTTATTGCCAGAAGATTCTATCTTTGATTAGAAAACTACTAATGTTGTACTCAGAGACACCAGGGAAGGAATTTCCTTACAAGCCTTTGAAGGCATTTATCGTTATTGTCTGACTTGGCAGGGTTAGATCCTTTGGAAAATGGTATTTTTTGGAAAAAAAAGTAACATTCTACATCCAAGCAGTGTTATATACTTATGTAAAGGATGCCCTTTTATTACTTCTTTTCATTAATCCAAGCAAGAGTATACACATATAATTGACTAATGAGATCCCACAAGGTGGGATTGTTGGCATTGTGAAAGAGCCACATTCGAAATGATCTGGCGAGACAAAAAGCGGATTTTTATAATTCGTTAGAGTAACACAAACTCTTTCCCTCAGAAAATGAAATTTATAAATCAAGAAATGTCTTGCGGACACCAGTTCAGCTACAGAGGTTCTGGGGGGTGCTTAGTCTGGTTCTAAACTAAATAAGGGAAGCCTGGGGCAGGAGGTAGGTGGTAGGGTCTTATGTTGTCTGTTGGGTTTTTTCCCTAGGAAAAGAGGGAAACGTGATCCTGGGCCATATTAATAGGATAGCTCGATCTGCAGAACATGGGAGGTAATTATTCATCTTTACTTGGCGCTGTGAATACCCTGTCGAGTTCAGAAAGATGTGGGCAAATTGGAAAGGGTCCAAAGCAGATCAGTAACTATGCTCAAAGAGTTAGAAAGCATGACCTATGAGGAAGCTGGGGAGGAATTTACTGTATTCAGTCTTTCTCTTTCGGAAAAAAAGCCCCACATAAACAAGTATAGAGATGAGGACTTAACCTCTTCATAGCAGGAAACTATTACAAAGAAGGCAGTAAAATTTTTGGTTCTTGTTTGTGGGCTTAAAACAGCAAGAAATCAACTTTGCAGTGAAGAAAATTTAAGCTTATATATTCAGTATTTCTGAGGACAGTGGAATATTTTATTAAGTTAGGGGTCCTGGAAACTCCTTCACTGAAGGATTTTAGAAGAGTTTAAGCAAATGGCTGTCAGGAATTGCCTATGCTCGTTCAATCCTCTGGGCTAGAAGCTGGTCTCAGTGGTTCTTGAGTGAAGTTTTACTCTGGCCACAAGTCCTGATTTATGGTGACTGGGGTTTTGACAAAGCCCCATTGCAGCAGGTCATCAGTGTAGCTGGTAAATACTACGTGTTTCAGCTCCAATCAGTGGAGTAAGGAACCTCTCAAGGCTCAAGCAGCCCCACACATCTCTGCTCAGTGCTAGCAACCACCTAAATAATCTTATGGGAACAGGGGAAAACCAGCCAGGAGCCCGGTCTGCATGACCTGACTGAATGTGTAATTGCCACAGTAACTGAAAAGGCCCACACAAACATGTCTTGAATTGTGCCCCAAACAGCGTTGGTTCTTCTTAGACGTATTTTTGAGAGAAAGAGTGCCTGCAACATGAGTACTCGAAAACGCAGAGCCACTTTACCTCTTTGCCTGAAAAGAAATAGCTTAATGGAGGAGAAATGCATTCCTTTCTAGAATAACTTAGCACAGGATTGAGACTCTGTAAGGCCCAGGCTGACTACACAAGAGGGCAGCAGCCACAGAAGAGAGTGTATTGTATGATCTCTCCCATTCTTCTGGGGTCAGTGCAGGAAGATACAGTCTGTGCTAGAGAGGATTCTGCAGTCATCTTGAAAAGGTTACTCCACTTGTTGGTGACTCTAACAAGGTCTGGTTACAGAAAACAAAACTCCTATAGCTCCCAGTGCTTTTATCAGGCCTTTCATCTGGCAAAACAGATTTCAGATCACTTTTGCTATTGGGAGTGTAACTACCTCCCAAAGCAAGGCTAAGATGAGTTAAGTGTCTGGATGACTCAATGAACAAGTGCTTCCTTTCTTTCCTGACCCAAGTTCATATCTAATATGGAGAATCTGGAATGGCTTTAACGTCTCCCTAATCCCCTGCAGATGCTTGTTCACCTTGCATTTGGAGAATACTTCATTATGAGTCATCTGTATTGAAGAGGCCCTACACACTGCAAGAGCAGCTCAAGACTGAAATATTGAGGAGAGAACAGGCACACACAAAAATAAAATCTTGGAAGTCTCTCCTTGTTACTGTATTTATGCAGTGAGATGTAAGAAACCCAAACGATTCCTGGCATGGGTTATGTAAGGAAATTAACTATTTGATTTAGCACTGCTGTCTATCCTCTCAATCAATTGCTGCAGCTAGACTTGCTCTGAGCACTGTGTCACGACAGCTGTGCTGGCTTCCTATTCAGACTGTCAAGTACCAAAATGGCAGGAGATTTTCTCAAGGACTAATGACTTGTAGAGAGTCACTGGATATGTATAAACTACAGCTTCAGCTCTAAGCAGTAAATGTTACGTATTTTATGTTATGTACTGCCCCTCAGGTATATACAGATACGTGTGGACCATGAAACGATAAATTCTTTCCTTACAGTTAATTATGACTAATGTGGAGATTTTTGCTTCATCCAGATCTGGTCTCCAGATTTTCCTTGAGGGAAAGGGAACAGGATCTATGTTCTATCTTGCAACGTGCAAGATACATTCTTATAATGCACCAGTCACTTGTCTTTTAACGCTTGCTTGTAGTCCAGCTGGATATTTGTTATTAGCATGTTTTCTCAAAATCTCTTGTAATAAAGCGGTAATCAGGGTTTTTTTTAATGACTAGCTTGCTTAGAGGAAGTTGGCTTAATTATATCAGCTGTCATTACGAAGACTGCAGCAGTTCCAAACATGATTCATAAAAACTCAAATTTCTTATACTTGAAGATACACCTAAAAAAAGCAGTGGAATAGAAATTCTGTTTCTGTCCTGTTGTGACAGTGGTTAGATTTTTACTTTTTTATTTCCTCTTTAAGCAATTTCTTCTCTGCCTCTGGGCATTATAGTGGCTTTGCATTCAGTGAGATCGCCTTCAGAAGACCCTATTTAACCTGTTTTTATCAGAGAATCCCCTTTCTTGATGATTATTCTGAATTATTCCTTGCTTTATGGTACGTTACAAACAGAGGGAATACCTTGGAAGCATGCTATGCTGTATGGATTGCACAGCCCTCATATGGTTCATCTACTCTAACTCTCATGCTGAGGAAAATAAGGAAATCATCAACTAAATTGGACATAGACACACACAAGGCACTGGAGCTCACTACTCCTGTTACTGTCAAGGCTCTCAGACTTCTCTTTTCTATACCTCTGCTTCTCATTTTCCTGTAACTCCACTTTTCCATCAAGCACTAATAATTTTTAATTATAAATTATTTCAGTCATGTCAAAAGGAAATATGAGAAGTTCAAACCGGTTTTAACTACCCTAAAGTATTGTGCTTAGAAGAGCTGAGAGTACTGCAGGTTGTGAAGTGAAAAATTGTTCCATTTTGTTCTGGAACAATATTTGTTCTCTGCACCCCATTCCTGTCTGTTTTCACACCCAAATGACATTAAGTGAGAAACCTTAAACCCAGATATTCAGAAGTTTTCTTACAATTAATCACTTTGAATAAGAAGCATCTGGTTCTGAGTGTACTAAATTTATGGGAGAAATCATAAATGAGATGACATCTTAAATCAGGGCTTTATCTTAACATAAACAAATAACTCTTGTATTTCTTTTGGAACTCTGCTGTCCCCAGTCAGATATGAGAACAAACAAGATGTTAGTTTTATTTCCCAGTATAAAAGTCCCTTAAAGCAGCCTACTGGGAAAAGTGGGTCTGGAAACCACTGGCATTGTCTCAGCCTAAGCTATTCGGGTTGTAATGAATTAAAAAGGACAAAATTCTAATTTTAGTAGTGTTTTAAGTAGGCTTGTGAGAACTCGGAAAAGGATTGAGGTTGCTCACTGTTAGTAAAAGAACTTTTAGCTGTGGTTTGAATTTTTTTTCCTAAGAAGCAGCTTAGATGATATGAATATTGATTAGGGCATTGGTACACATCTCCCTGCAGATAAGGGGATGATCAGAGGGCATTGCCTTCACGTTACCCCTTTCTATCTCACAGTACAGCCTGAGAGACGAGTTGCAAGGGCAGTTCCAGCAGGGAGCTTGGCAGCCATGAGGAAGATGATGATCCTACAGACAGTTTCCTTGCATGTTGTGTGCTCCTCCACAGTACATTGCACCCAACAAGTAAATGAGACCGTCTACCCCATTCCCTCATAAAGGGTAATGTGCTGGATTTGACATGCAGCTGGAAAAGGCTTTGGTTCTAGAGGCTGTATGCATTTCAGACCCCAGAAAACGCAAGGCAAGAGAAATATCTATCCACTTACCCTCTAGGTAATGGCAACCATTGTCAACCAGCTGTAGAAAAATGTCCCCTTACTTAAATTTTGCTTGCCAGATCAAACATTCCTCCTACTTTCCACTTAACACATCTCTGGCTATATTTTGTTGAATCAGCAGTGTTTCCTTTGTTTAAAAGAAATTAGTCTATCCCATAACAAAACATTCTTCACTGTTTTTCCTTCTTCTGTTTAGTTGAAATGTGCAGGCTTGTTCTGCAGGCACAGACTCCGGGATTTCCAAAAGCTAAAGGTCAGCCTGAAATCTCACAGCATACTTACTGTACAAAAGCCAAGCAAGGAAATGTTCAAAGAGTCTTTGGAGAGCATTATCCTAAAATATAAACTTAGAGTCACGGCAATCCCATGTGCCTCATGGTCTGTATCTTTTCTTTTTTTTTACAAAGGATGTTATTAATATGAATTTCCTCATATCCTGAACTCTCACAGTAAAGCAGATTTAAGAGATCATTTTTACAGTTATCCCTTTTTCCACAGACTGTGGCTATCACCTTCTAGGTGAACCTATACTGACCATTTTAAACAGGTTAGATTGTTGTTTTTATTTAATGGCAAAGTGAGTTATTTTTTCCTCAGACCTTATCTTGCCCTCAAATACCTTCTTATGTGATGTGTTCTTAAGGTAAACAGATACAACTATTGAACACGTACTTTAATGTTCCATAATTGCAGTCGATAGTCTTAGCAGTGCTGCCCATCCTATGTAATTCCCTTATGAGGGAAAGCATTGGGATATCCTTGGTCTCAAATAGCTGATTTACCCTGATGATAAAGATATTTATTGACATTTTTGCCTGCTTATTGCAGCTTAAAGCTATCAGGGAGAGTTCCTTTATGAAGTATAGAAAAATATAAGTGCATGGACACCCACACACATTTTCAGATGACTAATGCTGTTGCTGAAAAGAAAACGCTTCCAACAAATCTGCTTGTAATTGGACCTGACTCAGTGCTGATTCTTCCAAAGCTGGCTAGAAAAATATATACTAATTCCAATCAAAATTGCTTATATTCTGCTGTGAGAGAGTGGGACTCACTGTTTACTATCCTTAATAGTCTCCACAAGAAGATGAAAGTAGTTGTGAAAACTGATAGAAGAAATGTGTGCTTTCAGTAAGAAAATTGTACTGAATGCATCTCAGTAGTTTGTGGACCAGGGAGATGGGAAATTGAACAAGGAAAGAAGATCCTCAGGAAACTGTTGCCTAAATATGTCACAAACAAATGGGATCCAGTTAGTTTGAAAGCCTGGTTCCTTGTGGTGTACTGAAGCTAAATAGCAGGGGAATCCATAAATCATGTTAAAGAGTGAGGCAAGTTGGAAAACTTTTAAGTCATTCTGTACAAAAGTCCTTATTAGCTCACTAGCAGTTTTGGGGGATTTTTTCCCTTAAAATTTTTTTGTCTCCAGATAAATCAGATGTGAAGAGACATACAGTATGGGGGAGAGCTTGCAATAGCTACAGCTGGAACAGAATCCACCCCTTATACAGCAGTTTCACATGCCATTTAGAGACTGTAAACTCTTCTTTCTTTTGTTTTAGCTTCCATCCTGACGATTTTCTATGCTAAACCAACTGCAGTTAGCATTACTTGCTGCATGCATTTTCCTCTGTAACTCTGCCCTTCCGGTGCTCAGCACTGGAAACATCAGTGGTGCAAGATCCTCCGGAAGGATTGTCTGGATTTATATCCTCAGCAGTGCTTGACAGGTTGTGTGTGCAAGGGACTGCTGAGCTTCTGCTCAAGCCCAGCCTTTGAGTTTCCACCACTGCTACCCTAAAAGATAAACTGATGATTGGCAGCCAGACCATGCCAGCCCAGCTCTGGGCTGTAGCAGTGGTATAAATCCACAGGGAACTAAGGCTCAGCCAGACACCAGCCTGCCAGACCAGGCTTCATTCCAGCTCTCTTTGATGTAAAGGCACTGCCTGAACTCTGTAGAAAGTGATACGTGTATAAGATGAGGGCAATAATTTCTAGTGCTTTACATCTCTATTATACTTTTAAAGTCTAACAAGACTAGGTTTTTATCTCTTTTTTTTTTTTCTCTGTGCAAGACTAAGGTTATTAACTCTTACGATTTTATCATCGTATATTTTTACCTATGCACTATGGTCTCCTGCTGCTAAAAACTCCTTCACTCAGCTCTGTTCTCCTCTTTTTCTATGTTTATCTTTTATTCGGATACATTCATTCCCAAGATATCTTGTCATCTCTTTGTGTATTCGACATGATATCTTTTTTTTTTTTAATTATTCAACCTGTGTCTCCTAGAAACAAAAAAAGAAAACAGTCATGTCTACGTGTGTTCTAGAAGATGGGAGAAGATGAGTGCCAGGTCTTTGAGCACAGAGTCTCCAGGCAGTTGATTTATTCCATTTGGACTATGTCTACACAAAAAATTTTGCTGGCATAACTATTTTTCCACATCTACATTTCTAAATCCTATGAATGGATACCTCAACTCATGGCAGTGGAAACAAAGCATCTGCACCTGTCTGGCTTCAGGTTTTAGCTGCAGAAACCCACCTTTTCCATTGTTGTTGTCACTGGGACTCAGCATTTCCCCAGTGGCCTGTGTGAGACTGCTGGGTGCTTTCTATTCTGTCCTGTTCTTTAGTACAGACAGAAGTTTGACACTAGAAATCACTTTAGCAGGTTAAAGATAGAACTCAAGTTATGATTCTCTTGGGAAAAAAAAAAATCCATGTGTTTTAGAGGCTGAGGGGATTTTCTCTTTGGACCAGTATAGCAAATGCCACCAGCATTAATTTGTAGAGTCTCATACGGGCTTATGAAAACCTCCAGTTTTGTGGTAATAGAATCCTTATAAAGAAATTTTTACTTCTGTTGGCTCTATTTTATGTTCATTGCAGGATTGTAACTGTGTAACTGTTCTATGTGCTGTGGTTCAGCTAGCTGTATCAGCATTAATCTGAGCCTAAGCAGATAGCTCTTGTGCAAATTAATGATGTATATTTATACAAATTATGTGCTTGAGCACTCTGCTGGGTTTTGACTATTGTTAGTGCGTGTCATGTGCCACTTCTGGCTGAGAGAGTAGATAGGAATCAGTGTTTATGAGTTATAGGTTCAGTCCCAAAAGATCTGAAAAACACATCTTCCAAGACTTTTTGAGGAAGCTTGTCCCTCATTACATTAGCACAGCATAATGCTCCATGTTTTGTTGGTTGCTTATTTATATCTCCAGATTACAAGCACATGTATTGTTGTCTGTACATTTTACAATTGCTCTATATATAGCTTGTGCAAAGGTGCTTGTTCTATGAGCATAACTGACCCTAATGTTTAAGAAATCAAATATTGTGATAAATTAGCTTTACTTTTTACAGATGTTTAAAAGAGGGAGGTAGAGATGACACTTGTCCTTCATCTAATTATAAACTTTTAAGTATGTGGTTTTTATAGCTTCACGTTTCAAAGTCAGAAGCACGGCTATGAAAACTTAAATTTTGCTTTCTCTGGGTATGTCCATGTAAACAGCTTATAGGCTTGGTAATTGAATTAAAAGGAGCTAATACAAATCTCCTTGCAAAATTCTATTAAAATTGCTCTGTTTCACTTGGTTCCACATGAAAACTGAAGAAACAACAAAGCAATTTCATGCTTATTTGAAACTGAGCTAAGCTCCTCTGAGCTTGCTTATTTGTGAAGAGGTTTGCACTACTCTATGAAATGCAGTACTGAAGTCTATTATGGATATTTGGCATTCCTTCAGGTGATCCCCACAGGAACATTTGCTTCCTACAGAAAGTGAAACCACAATTTAAAAAACAGTATTAAATTACTTTTCTGTTTTTAAAGTTCTTTTTAGTATTTTTTTTAATCTGGAACTTAATGTTTAGGCAAGATTACAAGCTCTGATGGAAAATTAGTAAGACTGAATTGCTTTCCGGGGCTCATAATGGGTTCCTGCCTTATAATTCAATGAACAGAAGTATTTCTGCAGCCAGAATTTGAACTATTAGAGAATCAACTGATTCTACACAAAGTATTTTAACTGTAGTGGCTGCTTTACACTTAGGATTTATTATATGAGGAATTTGCTTTTAGCCTTGGGGATAATTAGTACTTCACAACCTTGAGAAAACATCGACACGCCTATGGACAGAAGGTAAATCAGAAAGTCTCCATTTTGATTGGTGTTTTATCAATTGAATCTTCTGTCTGCATTTCCTTCTTTAAAGAAAGGTTTTACAACTTTTGCAAGCAGGTGCTTAAGATAATTTCTGTGGCTGTGCTTAATATATTCAGAGCACAGGATTTTACTCCATGTGCTGTAATTAGTCTACACTGGTTTAGAAATGGCTTATTATTGCAATGGATACACTGTGAAAGTCAAAAAAGCTGTTTAACACTATATGGTGCTCTCAAAAAGTAAACAGCATTAGTTTGCTAACTAGAAGCCAGAAACAACAACTAGATTTTAGACATTAGATTTTATCATACTGGAATATCACTCATACGGTATTTCATATCTTTTATACTCACTCTGGATTCCTTTTGAAAGTGTTGAGCAGTGATGATGGAGTTGGGGATCTGCTGACACTTCAGAAATGCTTAATTTATTTATCTGTTAAAGTGCTAGGTGGAACCTTTTTTTTCCCCCAGGAAGAGGAAAGATGGACAAAAAGATGTTTATGTGGATAAGAGCAGGAAAGCTGTCGTTATTAACCAATTTCCACAGGTGTCTGATTGGACTGAGGCATCTCCAGTGCAATTTCAAAAACTTGAATTGATACAAGGCCTGTATGATCAGAACAGCTGCTTTAGAAGGAGAGAAAAGGGTGTGGGTATTCAAATGGGAATCAGAAAACTGTGATCACTAAAGATCTCACAAATTTTTCAGAAACCCTCTGTGAAAGCCTGAGAGAGAAAGACAGGGGCCAAACTAACAAGATTTTTTGACCTCTAAACAAAAAAGAAAACAGCAGTAGTGAAGGCAGTGATTGCTCACAGGGAAAGAGAATTCAGAAAGGGTAGGGTGGTCTTTGTTGGGTTTAGGTGCCCTGTGCCACTGTGATAATGTGAATATGGCCATAGTTTGGCTTATGGTGAAAAGCCGTGTATCATATTTGTTGATCTTGTCTTAAAATGGGTAATAAAACCATAGCAGTTCCTCACAGTTCCTCTTTAAGGATTTTGCAGTTACTGGTGATGGCAGTTGTGTGTTCCCTCCTTTTTTTCCCTTTTTTAAAATTTTCTATTCCCCAAAGAGCTTTGTGGTTTTGCTCTTGCATTCTATGTTCCTTTCTTTTCCTTCTCCTCTCCATTCTAGCCAGCTACTTTTGGGAGGGACAGGAATAGCCACTGACTTGAAGTACATGATTTCATCTTCTTATAGCCCTAGGGAGCATAATAGGCAGTTTACTTCTGTAGAAGGAGAGAACAGGAAATCTTGTCTTATAGGAAAAGATGGTTTTGTTCTTGGATTTAAAATGAAAATGACTCTGGTCCTCACTCAGGAGGAATGCTTGTGATTGTAATAATTACTCAGAGCTCGAACTGTGAGTGGCAGACAAGTTTTAAGAAAATGTGACCAACATAAAGATGAGTTAGGGTAGTCTTAATACAGGCTTTTTGTGTGTTTGAGGAAAGCAGGCGATCCACTAGTGCAGGGTTACAAAGATGAACTTGTTTCATGTGGTTTTAATCAAAGCTGGGATGCCTGGAATTAGGGGTCATCACCCTGCGAGGCACCTTGAGAAGAACTGCTGTTTCGAATAAGACCATTGCTGACATGAATGTGCACTGAAAGTTATGCTTTGTTAGAAACCAGGCATAACAACCAAACAAAACCAGAAAGAAAACCCACATATCAACAGGATATCTCAATTTGTATTTTACAGTAATTTATAGTACTGAAAAGAAGGAATATTGTTTCATTGTCCAGGAAAACGAGGAATTTAACTTGTTCAGGCACATCTAATATATTATACAGTAATGATTCTGAGCAGTTCTGAGGCCAAGCCATGCTTGAAAAAATTGGCCAGATTTGTTCTCTATTATATCCACTTCACCCTGCTCCCACAACTGGCTGCAGCATCCTCCTTGCCTCTGCTGGCTGCAGCCACAGCCCTGAGGTTGGGCTCATAACTCTGGCTCCACCTGAATGAACACGTCCAAGCAGCTCCTGCGCCCCTCCATGGTGCTCCCCAGTACTCCCAGTTCCCAGACTGGGATACATGGGCAGATGAACCTATCCTACATGGAACTACTCAGCCTGACAGACTTCACACTGTGCCTGGCTCTGTCATATGCCAGAGCCCTTTGCAGAGCCACAGCTCATCAGGTACCACACCCTTCCTCTGCCAAGAGCTCATTTTAGGTGTTTCAGAGGTCATGATGCATTGCTCTCTATGCTCTCTAATGGGGAGGAGGTAAAGATTCATCAAAACTGCATCTTCAGCCGATGGTAAAAAAGCATATGCGAGTTCAGTGTGCCCAGAGTCTGCAGGGTTTGGATCAGAAGTCAAAGCTACACTTGTTTCTGCCACTAATGCTAGGTGGTAGCAGTATTAATTTTTTGAAAAAAAGAGATGAAGATAACATTGGAAACCCACAGCTCCATGGTTTTGGTCTAGATTTTGCGTTTGATTTAATCTCTTGACATTAAAAAGAGTTGGACACAGCTCAATACAATGCAGTTTTACCAGGTCATGGGTACTTGTTCCCTTGTTGCCTAGCTATCCTGAGTACAAATAAACAAAAAGCATTCAAGGTAGGCATAGTTCTGGATGGGGAGAAGGGCTTAAATGTTATTCTGGAAGACTTAAGTAAGCAGATGAAAATAGGTTCTGACACATTTATCCTGGGCTTTTCTGGCACAGAGCTAGCCTTGTTTTTTGGCCAAAAATCGAATCAAATTCATGTTAGGATTGAAAAAATGAACTCATCCAAGGAGAAAAAGCTAAAAGACGAGACTGCAATAACATATGACAGCCCTCTGTGTGATGTTGCACCAATGTCTGCTGCGTCCAGTTACTTAGGAAAGAGGATGGTTGGATGGCTCTGCGGGACTGGAGCCATCTCCCCCACAGTGGCCATGGGAGATCTAACAGCACAGCTACCAGTAGGGCTTCATAAAGAAATTCCAATGTGCTTTACCCCTTGCATCCTTCAGAGATTCAAAAGCAAGTTTGAACAGAGAACTGGAAGCCTGAAAGTTCCAATTACTTCTCTTGACACAAGAGATTTAATGGTGAAGGACTATCAGAAAAAGGAGGAGGCAAAGCAATTATCTAGATGTGGCCAAAAGATAGCTGCACATTTAGGTTCATTGGAATATGAATCTCTAGTAATCTTAAACTGAAAATTTAGATTTATGTAATGCGAAGGACAGAGAAAATAGAAGGAAAATAGCAAACACCTTCCCAGTGTTTCCACTTATTGCTTTCCACTTATTAAGTAAGGCAGCTATCATGCCCACTGTTGAGGGATGGGGTAGTGTGGGCCTGACTTGTACTGAGTACATAATGCAAGCCCATAAAACACTGCAGAGCACACCTGCAGTCTCTTGCTTTCTGCATTTAGCTGTGCAGGAGGAACTGGGTTTTTTTTCCCCCAGACCACAGAATACAATCCAGTCTTTCCAAGCTTCACGCTTAGAACATTTATGTTGTATGAGAATTTGATATGCTGTCTTGAAATTAATGTACCTTACTGTTTTGTGTACAAATGTAGCAAATCAGTAATACTAGCAAATCCTGCCTCAAAGGTGCTAGCAACAGACTTCATCCTTTTAGAGCCTAACAGATCCTTTGCAATCCTCCTTATGGACAAGCAGTGAAGCAGCATCTGTGTCTGTGTTCTCCTACTGCACTTGGAATGAAGCTTATTGTCACTTTGGATCAGCTTGCAGTTACATTATCGAACCCAAACAAAGAAATCTAGACAAAAAAATTTCCTAAATAGGACAAGATGGTTACATGGCCTGATGCTCTAAAATTCAGCATGCAGTAGATTGCCAGAATGTGAGTATATTTTTGTTTTTCCTTCTGCCTGCCAAGCTTCAATACTGAAGCATACTGTGATTGGATGTTGCTATTTGCAAGCATCTATAGGTGATTTTTTGCTGGGAATTGGCAACTTCTGTATTTCCTATCAACACTTTCAAAGATGTGTTTGGCTGATGATTGTTTGAATGCATAATGTGTAAACTATTCAATATTTCATTTGTATACTGTTCTGTTCTGTGACACTTTATCTATCGGGCCATAAAAGTTCTTACATGATTGTCCCTGATGCTATTTTCATTTGGGGTTTATTTTTGGTGTGAGGCATAGAAGTAATATTATGATTTTTCTAGAAGAGCCTTAACCTTATTGAAAGACAAAAACCCCCAAATAAATCTGGCATATCTTCAAAGCTCTCTCAGCTGTACAGATGTCTTCTTGTCCTACAGTCCAAACAGTTTTCTTAGACCCCCCACCCTCTGGCTGAAGTAAATTTGCTCAGCTGCATAAATGAAAAAGAATGTCATACTGAGTATGGTTGAAGGCTTGTGAACCAAGTTTAATCTACTGTCATCATCATTTACATCTTCTTGTGCAGACAGTGTTTGTAGTGAAGCAGTTAATACATTTAAGTTACTGTTCTCCCTTGTTTGATAACCCTCACAATCCCAGACTGAACTGTTGTATTCATCAGTACCACGGCTTCCCAGTACCTTCACATGGAATGGTTTCTTTCAAACGTGCCTGTTGAGTCCCTTTCCTTAAAACACCTGACAGATGAAGGAATGGGAAATGTCAGGGAAAATGTGTATATGCCATTAAACGGGGGAAACACAGTGGAGCTGTTTCCCCTGGTAGAAATGACCAAAAAGATGACCCTAACACCCCAGCTGATATTAGAGTTTATGTAGTTGATCTATGTGGAAGGATATAGAGGAAAAGGACCAGAAAACTAAGGGGAGAGTAGAAGAAAATAAGGCCCAGTTTAGGAGTTAGGCTAGACTAAGCAGTGCAAGGTGTTTGAAGACAGATGTTTAGACAGGGGTAATTTAGAAGTAGATGATTCAAGGGTGGAAGTTGTGTGCTCATTTCTCTGTGCAGAAGGAAATCATTGGAGCAAACTACAGGTGTCAGAGCCTGGGGAGGTATGAGAGAAAGCGAGACATTAGATGAGACTCTGACTGCAAAATGTGTTCAGAACTGATCCACTTAACAACTCAGATGTGATAAAAGGCAGGTTTGCAGGTAAGAGCAGTAGTTGGAAACCCAAGTCATAACTATTTCCAGAAAAAACTGTATCTGACTCATAAGTTTAGGCCCTGGCCTGTAATGTGGGACTATTCTGTGTGCATTCATAACTCATCCCTGCCCCTCAGCAGCTCTTTGTAACTGCTGCAATAATTACTGGAACCAGCCCTTCCCATGGAGCCCTTCAGCATGGTTGCATCGCCATTAATCAGTTCTGCTGATCACATCAGAAAAATAAATTTTCATGATCACATCATTAAAAATAAACATGTTTCTAAAACAAATTTGCTGGAGCAGTCTTGGGCCCAAGGCAAAAATTTGGTCCTGGCATCCAAATGCCTCAAAATATATAAGCACAAAATATTACAGACTTCTCATCCACATTGCAGGAGTTTAAAATGGATCAAACTAGGAAGTTTGAGTAATATTTCTGACTTTTTGGTTTGTACTCCATCTCTAGCTCTATGAGAGTACAATTTGATTAATAGAACCTGTTGTCACCCTTGTTCTGTGCACCAGGCTATTTTCTTTCAGAAGTAATTATTGCAGTTACACAACAGGGTTTGAAACTGGTTGTGCTTTCTCTTGCAGTTTTGATTTTAGATATTCTAAGGAGCACGCTAAAAATGTTGTTTTACAGCTGTGGCCATATCTTGCATGCGTACTGTCAAAAATGGACTAGATTGACATTTAGTAGTTTAGCTCCTGGCAAGAGTTGGATATTTGTCAGCACCACTGGTCCATAACCAAAAAAGGTATTACTTGCAGGAAAAAAAAAAGAAATCTTTTAAACGATTTAGGTTTCTGCTTCTGAGTGCAAAAAAGCAGGCAAAAGAGATTTTAAATTGTGAGCATGGAGATTTTCCTCCAGCAAAAGTATCTGTTAAGTTTTCTTCTGTAAGGATTGGTTTAAATTTAGGCTTTCAAAATACACCGAGTTGTAGTTCTGGTGGTGCCGTGCGTAAATTTGTGTTGCTACGAGCTGAGGCTGCCAAGTAATGCATAGGAGAACTCAGAAACCAGGAGAATGGAGCACTAAGGGGAGGCAGCAACAGGAAAGGGACTCGGGGAAAGAACTTAACTTTCAAGTTGTATGCTTGACCTCTGTCAGTCATTTGCTTTGCAGTAGGAAAAATATAAACTAAACCATTGGCCTTTCGCAAACTTTGAGAACCCTGCCTCGCAGAAACTTGTCATTTTCAACCTTTGAAGGAAATGAGAGCTCAGCTGCAAATTCCACAGCAGTTTGAGGTAACATTTTTTATGGACTATCACTACCCTTTCTTTGGAGTCTTTTTTTCCATATACAAAATGTATGCTGCTTCCTGCCCTATTATTTTTTATAATAATCAAAAAGAATAATATTTTTTTGATTTTGTTTCCTTTCTTTCTCGTCGTTAACTTGTGTTTATCTTCATTATTCTTTTTCTCTTTCAGGCAGGAAATCATAATTTGAGAATACCACCTAAAAGCCAAGGTGCTTCTTTATTCAACACTAGTAAGTATTTCTGTTGTCTCTGCTGGACATTGTGTTATTCCCCTGAATATATGACCTAGCAATCTCTTGCAGTATATGCTCTTCTCGTAGCTGTTGCCGTGTAGTACTATGTTTTTCACTGTGATTTTTCACTTAGACATAACTATCTACAAAATTACTATCAAGGAGGTCTAAGCAGTAGGGAAATGCAGTCGTTTATTGCTCAAAAAACCCACTCACCTCAATTGCAAGCAGCACTTTCTCACACCCAGTTTCTTCCTAAATCTCTGGCTTTAGTGTGAAGTGCAGTGGCTGTTATAAATTAAAATTAGGTGTTTGCTTGCTGATGAATACCTATACCAGTGCCAAACAAATTAAATCGACAGTCCAGGAAATACTCAGGATGCTTCCTTTTAAAGCAAGAAAATCTCTCTCATTAAATCAATTAGGTAGCACTTAGAGGAAAATTGATCCAGGATATCTGAAGGCATTAGTAAAGTGTTGGGTTATTTCTACTGGATTAGGGTTATATCCTGGCCAGTGGTTTGATCAGGATATTTGGAAAATCTGGAGCCGTTCTGCCAGACGAACCATTGCCCTCTCTGCAGGTGTTCAGCAGGAGTCCTCAGCAGAAGGGGGAAGGAAGGGTTTGCTCACAGTCCTGTTCTCTCATGCTGTTACTTCTGGTTCCCTTTGATCCACAAACCAAGGCAGCAGCTGCTCAGCCTCTGTGGGGAAAGGAGCACTGCTGCATCTCTGCCTGCTGTGGATCCTGAGAAATGACCAGTGTCAGAGGGGCCAAGGTGGGTCCCTGCCACGTGTGCAACCCTAAACACAATCGTGTCCTCAGCACGTTTGCAACTGTGCAATGCAGTGGCTCATGTTAGAAAGCATTAATAGCTCAATATGGTATAGAGAAATCTGTAAAGGCTCCAATTTCTGTGGTCATAACCCTTTCTGATTTAGGGAAACTGTTTATTTTAATAGTTCACTTAGTTCTACTGATGCACTCTAATTGAATTCAGCTGAATTATTTCCCTGTCTGCTGCCAGCCTTCTCCCTCCCGCAGCTCCCTGGCAACCAGGTCCAGGGTAGGCTTTTAAAAGAGGCACAGACTCTCTTGTGCAGTCTGTTGAAATATCACTCCCCTCATTATCAGGCAGAGCACTGCCCAGACTATTGTCAAGGAGGAGCCTCCTCTCCCAGCTGGCCTCCCATTCCCAGCAGCAGGACCCTGGATCTCCCTTCCCAAACAGCAACCTTGTAGGTCCCCACAATGAACAGCACTTTCGGGCAGTAGCAGCAGCAGCAACAACAGTTTCACCTGCACCTTTTTTAAAATGTGAGATCTACAAAATATATATATATATTTAAATTCTATAAATCTGCTTATCCACAGTCTACTGCAATGGTAAATTATGGCTGTGCCTGTAGATCTCTCACCATCAAAGGTACCTCATAAAGCATCAGCAGTGCATGTCTGAGCTCTACTCTAAAGCCTAGGCTAGACTGTAAAGCACAGAGTCATCGTTCCTGGGTTTGCAGAAAACTGAGTGCTTGTGACACATCCGTGAACCTTGTTTGGCCAGGACATTCTCAAATGGTCCAACATGAGCAAGTTGGAAGCAGGATGGAGAGGGTTTTGAAGCGTTTTTTCTTTTAAAACTTAGCTTTGAAGACTACAGGACATTCTAGATATATTCAGGAGATTCAAGTGCAGTTAGCCTCATGGCAATTTGAAATGTTCAGCATTTTCCTGTAAAATTCCTAGGAATGGGAGTTCAGATACATCAACGGTCTTGCCAAAATACAGTCATGATTTTGCTTTCCAAATGTAAAACTCCCATTGAAATCACTTGGTAACTTTCTATTAACTTCAGCCTCAGCTGGAGCAATCTTAGGAGAAACACTCAGGGAAAAGTTTCATAGTGCTTCAAGCATGAGAAAATAATAAAAAAATCCTACTAGCACTTTGGGAAACTTCATATAAATGGACAACATTGGACATGAACTTTCAAACCCAAAACCACATGATAGCCTGAAATTTAAGGGAATGTGCCTTGACTGCAAGGGACAAATGCAGCAAATTCCTTTACAGTGTCTGTGCACTAAGGAGGAAAAAAATAAAAATCTTTTAAAATTCTCTTGCTACGTCAGCAATATGCAAACAACTAGTGCTGAACTTGAAAAAAAAATTCATTTTTCCATGTTTTGCATGGAACACTTGCTAAGCAGTCTGCATCCCTCATCCAGCTACTGCATCTTTTTCAATGCATGTTAGTAAGATGAACAAATCACAAACCCTGTTAAAACTTTTCTTTATGAGACATAACCCCAGTTTCTCCCCCTGAAAGACAGGATACTCGAGTGCTGCAGCACAAAGAGAAGCAGAACTGTAAGTGGCATGCTGAAGACATGATTTCATTTATAAAACTGTAAAAACTAAGATGAGGGCTGTAAGGAAAAGATGCTGCATCATGAAGAGTAACAGAAGTTTTTCTCTCCTAACTTTACTGTTGTATCCTTTATGGCATTGCAGGGAGTAATACAATATTTACTTGTAGCATTTGCAGTCTCTACTGTGCACAGCATTAATGTTGCTGTATTGGAATAATGTTATATTTTTTAACAGTTTGACTGACAGTGTTGGGGTTTGGGGGAATTTCCAAGTAGCTGAAGTACATGGGCTGCAGTAGGAAAGTCCCATTATCTGTGCATAGCTCACTAAGAGATCGTTCCCAAGCTCGATGTCTGGTTTTGGCAGTCAGTCACTTGCCCTGGTGCATAGAGGAGCTCACTGCCAGCCTAGACCAGACCAGAAAAAAGTACTAAAATTGCCTTAAGAAAGGGGATTTCTGTCTTATCTGTAGAACTGAAACTAAGGGAAAATGTTTTAGTCTTTCCTGACCTTTCCTCCCTTCTCTTCAAAACACTATAGTATTAGGTTGACTTACAGCATTCTGAAAAACTTCAAATTTTGCTCTTTAAAACTATCCTTATCATGCCCAAAACAGAAGATAATTTGGTTTGGTTTTATTAAAATCCCTTCTGAACTTTTTACACTGTAGCTATTCTTCCCAAATGAGTCATACAATAACCATTCCCAGTTTGTAGTCAGTTCTCCAAAGAAGCAGAAGAAAAAAGAAACAACTTCCTTTTAAGGGAATGAGACCTGTTTGTAAAGATAAACCTCTTTCTATTTCTATTTGAAGACATTCTCCATAACCCAAGAATTGATAGTTGTAAAAACACTACCTAACTTTATTTGGACTACAAAAACAGTCCTAGCTATAGAACATTGTTTAATGTTAGCCTAAAGCATCTGTATATACACTCACACATAGGGGCATTGTTGAAACGACACATGCAACATGTCAAACGAGCAGCAAGTTTACCAGAAATCTGTAAGAAACAACTTGAAAATGGTTTGATTTCCTTTTATTTAATATTTTTAAATCTATTAGTTTAAACAAAGGAGTATTTAATATTTATGTGAAATGAAAACAGTTCAAGAGTATGTAATAGTATAAGTAAGCTAACAGCAGTTTCTGCTAACGTGCTCTGTGACTCCCAAAAGAAATCATACTGCTTGAATGCTAGAGAATTCACATGCTCTCAGGATTTGGGAAAATATCTGCATGCCATAAGTTGCTGTGACAATCTCTGCAACTTCTGAAAGCCACTCTTATTTTAATAGCAGCTTTGTTGTGCTACTCAATTTCTGTCCATAGAAACTGTAACAGGTATTTAAGTGTCCTCAGTGGGCATTTTGTTCTCACACTGTGGGCCTGCCAAGCTTATTCCATCAGCCCTGCAACCAGAAAATAGCTGTTTCTCTAGTACCACATGAAAAAAGATTAAAACATTAAAAACGGGATTACTTGAGTTTTTTCTCCCTTAGCGGTGGGATTACTTTGCAATCCAGGACATCCAGAAATGTATTCTGATTTTACTGAAAGATGGAACTCAGGCAAGAACCAGATTTCAGTAGCTGGTACTGTAAGGAAAGTTGCATTTGTCATGAGACTCACGGTAAGTTTTTAAAAGTTAGGCAGATAGTCACAGTTATTTTACAGGGCTTTTTTAAGATGTCTGACTATAGGTACACTATTTTCAAGACATTAATTTTGAAAATATAAAATATAAAATGTGTGATTGCATGCAAATTAAAATATTTCATTGGATCTGTTACTTACATAGGATGGTAAGAATAGAGTTATAAATTAGTTAAAGGTTGAAGGGGAAAACCCCCTGATATTAATTCAGACACATAAGCAGAGATGAATTGTTTAACTTGTATTGCCATCCATTTAGCTCTGAACCCCTGACACTATAGTTTATTAGAGAGGTGGAGACAACAGAATCCTTTGTAACAGGGATTTATATTACCAGAGGAGCTACAGCAGACTTCTTCTGTGTTGTTAAAATAAATTAATCAGAACCAGCAGGGGAGCGTCCTTGAATTACAATGGTTGCATTATTCAGAAACTGTAAAGATTGAATTTTTAAGGAAATCCAAAAGGCATGGAGCTTGGGAAGGAGCCAGTTTGGGTTTTTTTTAATGCTGCCATTTTTGACAATTCTTAGTATAAGAAGCTGGAGTATTGTTTCAAGCAGACCTTTGGCATACATTTTCTATAATTTTATTTAATTTTCTCCCTCTGAATTATTATTTTTATGTACTAACACAAACGTAATATGGCATCTCTCATCCCAGATAGATCCTGAAGTACTTTCATGATCTTTGTCCAAGATCTGTGCCAGCTTTAAGACATTTGGCTAAGTCAAGGATGGGGTTCCATACACAGAAGGCTGCAGCCCACATAGTAATGAAATGCATCAATCCTGTAACAAGGATTTATCCCAATGCATTCCTTATGGGAGCTAAAGTAATGTTTTCCTAACAAACCTTTCACAGAGGAAAGGGATGCAGGGTAACTGATGCCATTAGCTCACAGGCATGAGTTGGAAGTTTAGTTTAAAATATTTTTTAGAAGTGAAATTCCTGCAGAGGGTCAGAACCCCCAGGTGCACATTTCTTGCCAGGATCACTGAGGGACGGACTCAGCAGGGAATGGCCACGTGCTGAACGTGCAGCGTTGACTTTCTGCAACACAGGTTCTGTCAAGGAGGAAGGGCCTTGGAAAACAACACAATTTGAAGTGCTATTATTTATGTTGAAGCGCAGCTTTTGTTTTTATGGATGTAATTTTTATAAAACCATACTGCTAAATATGACACAAAAATATCACTGATATTGCTGAATCCCTCAAATGAGTGGGGACAAAACCTAGGACAAAATTCCTACTTGCTTAATTAGTTTAAATCCTGGTGTCTTCCAAAACTGTAAATAATAGAAATAAGGATTAAGAAAGATAACGGGAAAATGCTATGAGACTAAAATAAAAAATATTTTCAAATGTTACTCAGATGTCAGAATAATAATAATTTTAAAGTTTTTTCTAAAAATAACAACAAAAGAAACAAGCACATGCAAATGAACAGGATAATCTTGACTGTATCAAACATCTGGAAAATATGAGGACACATGAAAGAGCTGCTCATTTTAAGGATTTAATTTAATAACTCATCCTGCTCAAGAAGATTAATATGTGGCTGTAAAATACCTGCTTGCCATCAGATTTCACCCCAACACGGTCATAGAAAGATTTCAGATAGCCCTAGCTGTGTTACTCTAGGATAGCAGCATTCCTTTTCATTTTGTGCGGCTACTGTTGCTCCAACTTTGCTCCACGATATCCTGCATATTTGGCAACTATTAAATGATGCATCTGACTTGGCTGCATTGTTGTGGAACCTCCAAGTAGCCTTGGTATGTTTGAATCCTAAACTGTGCCAGATCCTCATGACTTCATTTTTAGAGTGAACACTGCATAGGAAAGCAACAAACAACTGCATCTTGGACCAAGTTAAGAGGCACCTTTTGTTAGTGCTTCTGAAATGAAGACTCTGGCAGCTACAAATCCAAAATCCTCCATGTGGCATTTCCCTATGGAAAGTGCATCAACGCCCAACAAATACTAACTTTAAAATAAGAGACAAAAGCAGAAGAGGAAATGGACATCACTGCCTTCTCCTCTCATATGCACTGTGCTGCTTTCAGAGCTTATTCGTGAAAGAAAAAGCAGTCTGAAGGAACTTCTGGCAATATGACAGCGTGGTATTCATGGGTGATTTTCTGAAAGAGTGTCAGGAAGCACCTGGTAATGTCAAAGTCAGCCCTGATCTGCAGCATTTTTCCAAATGCCAAGCACCAAACAAAAGGAGTAGATGGCAGGAGGAGTTTGTGAAGACACAGGTATAAACTGAAAAGAAATTTATGGGAATTGGTTCCATAATTTTGTATTTGTTTCCTGGGCAAGTGCTTCCCTACAATTCAAATTACTATATACGTCAAAAATTGATAGGTTGTGTAGCTCCTTATCTCATAGCACTGATTTCAGCTGTTTAAGAAACCTTTATAGTCAGACACAGTTTTCAGCGTACTGGTGACGTAGGGAGTCATTTAAAAACTGACTGAAGGTCAAGAGTGACATTTTTAGCAACTGAATAGGAATGTAAAAATGTACAGTGCTCTTTTTCACCTAAAAGAAGATAAACTGACTCAGATTGCCTCAGATGACTTTGCTGACACCTCTTACTAATATAACTTTGAGGGAATGTTCCTGTTATATGAACTGCTAGTATCCCCTCAGGTTTCTCTGGGAAGCACACTTTTTAAGGATTACGTAGTCTTTAAAAAGATATCACAGGTCAGCACCTCGATAAATTAAATTCAGTGTTAGAACCAGTGTCCAGTTTCCTTTTCTCTTTATTATTTTTCCCTGAAACTTACCTTTTTTCTTATTAACTTATACAATTAATTGGAAAAACACAGCAAAAGCATTTTAGTGTCACTGTGTCAGAGAGGATTGTACATTCTTTTAGCACGCAAGAAATGAGTCAAAAGCAGCCAAGTGCAGTTGTGTTAGGATCTGCATTTGAGATACTGGTTTAGGGTGTGACTATGTGTGTTATAATAATGGAGAAACTAGAGATACACAAGGCCCGTGTGAGCCAAGTTAAATGGCCAAAAGGAAACCCAAGCACATGAAAATGTCTTCTGGCCTGAGAGCATCTTGCAAATGCAAAACTGAAGAAATCCACAAAAGTCCAAGGGAACTTTTAAATTAAACTAAACCCACTTGGGCCAATGTCTAAGTTTTGCTTTAAGTGTCATACAGGTATAACATGAGATTATGTGAATCCCCATGGGCGAGCACTGCTTTCTGTAGTACTACAGACCTCTAAAAGCAGACAGGACTTTGTAACATATCGTTTCTTCTCATAATGGTCTGATGGAAAGCTACTGGAAGAGGCTTTTTAATTGTGTAGCAGACAAGAGAGAGGCACTGCATAGGGCTGAGGCTATAGGTAACTCCTACAGCTGTGAATCACTGTGTCTGCATCCAGCACATCATTTGATCCAGTCACTGAAATAAATCATGTTCCTTGCTCTTGATGGAACACACCTGCCCACAAACATGGAACAATGAGTATTCTCCAACCTTTAAAAAAGTATTTGGGTCTAGAGCAGTAGAAGTTTTTGGGGAAAGATTTTGTTTGGCTCTCATTTTAGGTGAGATCGGTTGCCATGCCGTTGCCTACAGCAACACCCGAAACACCCGAAAAGAAAGCATTTTCCATGAGAGGAAGGGTTCCTTCCCACCCTTTTCAGTTTCAGCTGATTATGCTAAAACATGATCCCATTTCTGCCTGTCTATTTTTATCCCAGGGCCCAGCAGCTGATGAACCGTGCCAGGGTTTAATTCCTCAGCACTGGACGATGCAGGAATCCAGAGGCCTGAATTCAAGTCTGATTTGAACAGGTCAGTGCATCTTTAGTTTTTGCCAGAGTCAATTAGCACCCACTATCAGTTTGTGCTAATTCCCAGTCTCTGCAACTTTTCCAGGCCTCTTATGCAAATCAGGCCTGGAAGCAAACAACCAGTGAGTGACCCAGGATGCTGGTATGGGGCTGGGCACTATTGTTCTCAGGCCAAGCATTTCAGTGCTCTGTTTGTTCATAGTGTAACTCTAAAAAAATGACGAGCCACAACCATAACTACCTCCTTAGGCTTAATTATTGTAGCCTTTGTACTGTTCTTGCCAGTGTAGAAAAAGAAGCATTCATGGGCCTCTCACTAGATCTAGATTCATTGGATTGTTTCTCACCATTCCTATAAATATAGAGGGAGAAAACTGAAACTAGAATGACAAGAGGTTTTAAAGGCAAACCCTTTCTGTAGTCACAAATTGTGCCATGAAATCAGAAATACTTTGATAACATTATCCTGGGGATCTGGAAAATGACTTAAAAATGTAACATGTTTAGGAGCTGCATCATGGTCCTTCAAATGAAGATTCAACCATGAAAAAATTTAGTTAGATCACACCTGTACTGATCTGTTAATTTTAAACTATTTGAGTAAAAATGGGCTGCAAAACTCAGGTAGATTTCCAACACCATGGCTGGTCAATGATGCAGTCTTGGATTTGGTGTACTTCATGCTAGTCTATTCTTCATCAAATTAGTAAAATGAAGATCTAGTGTTACAGACTGAAGTCATGACTAAAAGTGAGGGCAGAGAAAGGATAATGAGGAATTTATTAAAAACACCATTTTAATATAGCTCAAAATTTGATTTAAATTGGATACAAGACCTGGGGGAGTTCTTACAACTCCAGGGCTCCCAGCCCTGTCTGTTCAGGGTGTCGTCATATTGGGCTGCAAGAAACTGAGGTTTAAGAGAATATTTTTTATACTCTTTTTACATTATTATTTCACTGCATGTAATCAATAGTTGTGTGTAATATGAGTATTTAATGTTCATAATATGGTGTCAAATAGGTGCAGAAATATTTTTGTTTTCTCTTTAAAGGATTACAACTGCCTCTTTCTTCTGAAATACTACTGAAATATTTTTTAGTCAGGTTTTTTGTAAGATCAAAATTTGTTCTAACTGTAGTGTTACGAAACCACAAGTCAAACCCTGGTACAAATTTATGGAGCCCTCCTTAAGGGGATTAAATTTTATTTGTGTGCAGGGAATAATAAGTAGAAGTGAAAGGAAGATTTGGAATTACTAATTTGATATTATGATTTTGATTAATTTGATATTCTGTGATTCTTGACTTGGTTTATACACACACTTTCCTCAGGGCATTAATTCTACACTTTAAAATTATGTGGTCTGTGGGGAACTGAGCTGAACGATACTTTCAGCTTCAGTAAGAAAACATTAAACCTTTCAACCAAAACTTCTCCAAGGTAGAATTGTCTTTACATTCACTTACCTATGATTTTGAGGATTGTGAAGAGCACCATCTAGTGATAAACAATAATGTCAGTATTGTGAAAAGGTGATTATTTAGACTGGACATAAAGGCACCCTGCTAATTCATTTACCAAAGGGACTGGGGGGCTCAAAAGGAAACACTGTCCTAGTTGTGATTTTCAAATGTCAAGTACCTTCCCTTAGATATCCCCAAAAATGCACAATGCATCTAAAGACTGACTTCGACTAAAAGTATAGATACCATGAGATAACAACTTTAATACTAAAATTTTGTTTCAAAAGCTAATTATGTAATCTTACCAGGTATTCTGTAATGAAACTCTCCACTTCTGTGACTGGCTTATTTTATATCGATCAGCACAATATACTTATTCCGCTGACTGACAATTTAGGTGAAACACTTCTAATTTCCTAGGTATCCATTTTTTTCTGAAAGCCAACAATTCTGAAACTTTAGTCTCTTTTTCTATGAAGGATGTCCAACAGCTGCTCCTTCATAAGGATCTGAGGCATTAAATAGTATCACATGTTAGAATTTGCTTAAAACAGCCATGCTTAATGATAGTTTTTCCTAATTTGAAGGATTTTGCAAGCGAGTCTTACACTACCCATCCTGCAAGTATTATTTCAGCATGCAGAAAGCTCATTATGAATATATGATATAAAAAGCTATTTATCCCTTTCAGATCACTTCCATATGCATCTTCTATAATTAAATCAGTGGCTTATGGCAGCTGGCCTTTGAAGTGATCTCTGCAAAATAGGAAAAAGTAATTTGTGGAACAAAATCTTGATCACTCTATTCCAGCCACATCTGTTAAGCTCTAGTAGTTCAGAGATTTCTGTGCTGAGAGAGCTCATGAAAGCAGAAAGTTTCCCGTATTTCTTTCTGTCCAATGGAAGTCCAGTGGAAGTGAAGGACACTGTTCTAACCAAATAATAAGGTTTGAAGTTGGAGGCTTTTTTGCCCTCAATTTTCAGTGAATTCACTGAAACTGATGTTTAAGTAAGTAGCTGTACTTGTGTATTTAAATAAAAGTACTACAGAGAGAATGATAAGAGAAAGCAGAGCAAGAATTCCTGGCAGAGAAGACAAGGATTTAGAGAGATAAACAGAGAGATGACTGTTTCAGTGGTGGTGGATGAATAAAGCTGTTAGAACTCATGACGTGATCCCCCTTGATAGCAGCACATCTTGGAAACACCTTCTATTACACAGGTATGGACAACCATTACAATTACTGTTGCACAATTCTCCGCAGAGATGCTTTTCTTACAGCTGAAAAGCAGGACCCTTAGAGCCTTTCCAAAGGGATGCCAGTTAAACTGTTGGAGCCACATCTACAAGATGGGTGTGCCAAGGAGTTACTGACTTGTCCAGCCACAGCTGTGCCTGCTGGAAAGGTTGTCACCTCCAGCTGCCTGGCACTCCTCTCCCTTTCCTCCTTCCTCTCCTAACCTGGGGGTTTCTACACTTCAAATCTGACAGATAAACTTGTAGGATTGTTGCCTGAGCTGTCAGGCAAAATGAGGTGAGTTAGCAAAGCCCTGAAATCTAAATTGTTTAGGAAATACCATTCAGCCAGCAAAGGTCAGTCTGTTTGCAGAGATGAAGTAAGCGAGAGGGCAGTTACAAGGAGTGCCTTCAACCAGTAAACATTTGCAACTGAAGGATATGTCCACTGTCTAAACTTTTTCCTTAGCTTACACCGATACACTATCAGTTCTTTAATAAATGACCTCAAGTTTCTAATAATGTCAGTCTACTCTGTGCTATTAGCAATCATTTCTTTCTCTTACAAATAAGCAGACTGAAATGCCTTCAGCTCAAGTGAGTATCTTCGTCCTCACACAGACTTCCAAGACAGCTTGGAAATGAAATATCCCAAATAATTTGAATAAAAGTTACATTATAGAACAGTGTTATCACAATACCCCAAAGTCTAAGGTGGTTTTTTGTTCATTAGAAGGGAATGACTTCTAGTAGACACAGAAATCTGTACTAAACAGATCCATTGCAAATTCTGCTACACCCTTCCCAATGAGGATTTTTATTCATGATATCTGCTTCTAATTAAATGACTGCACTATATTATACATACTAAGGCCCAGTCCTCTGCCCTTTGAAGTCAATGGCAAAGCTCCCAATGAGTTCATGGGAAAAAAAAGTAACTCCTCTGCTAAGGCTTCCTTTAGTGTGATTTCAACTGTTAGGTTTTTAAAACAGAGATTCAGCTTTGCCACTTTTGCCTTCAGACAACAAGCAGCTCCTGATATTCCTGTACTAGGCAGACAGTACTAGGAAGGGCAAATTTAATCTTATTAAATTATGTTCCCCTGTCATTCTGTTTGCTTTTCTTTCTGTTACTGTGAAGAGCCACGATGGACATATGGTGCCTTACATTATTTTTATTTTAAAAACTTTCTAGAAACTCAATATTGCAGCAATTTATGCCATACGTGGCATGTTTATGCTATGGAGAACGTATCAAATGAAACCAGCAGTATAGAACACCACAGTTTATCTACTTTCTTCATAGTTTTGACCCATCACCAGTTCATCTGCTAATGAATTGTAATATAAAACATGCCTTCAAAACCCAAAGCATCCAGTTTCCTAAATAGGACCATATTTCTAAAATATACTTACAAAAAGGCAAGTTCATAAAATAATGATTCCACAGCTACTCAGTCCAGGATGACATAACTCTTTTGAAGCAAAAGGCTACCCATGCATTCAGTGCCCAGTCCCAGATGTAGGAAGGAGATGTAAAACAAAGGAGACTTAAAGGATTCAAAATACATTTTAAAAGGGTAGAATGACAACTTGCAGACAGTTTCCCTGCTAAACAAGAGAGGGAGAGTCTGTGTTGTGCGCAGGACTGCAGCACATCGAAGAGAGCTCAGGGTCTAAACCTGTTGTCTCTGGCGAGCTTAGAGGCAGGTTTTTGTTAGAATTTACCTTCCACATAAGCAACAAATAAGGCAGCCACTTTTCACTGTTCTTAGCTCTCCACTGAGAACAAGGTGCTGAGGTGTTTTGAAGATTTTTGGCCTTCCTGCTCAACACCAGGTTGTATTGGCAGGTAACCAAAACTCAGCACTTTGATTTTGGTGCACACTGGAGTGTTCCAGTCTAAATGTGTATTAGTCTGATCCTAACATTCCCACTGACTATGGCCTACAGATTGTAATGAAATGGTGCAGATGGGAAAAATTACAGAAAAGGAAAAAAATCCACTGTGTAACTTGTGTACATTAGGTTTGAAATTTAAAACCTTCAAGCTGATATCCAGGGGGTTTTTTACTGCCAGTTTTGTTCCAGCCAAGGAACAGTGCTCATGAGTACTGGTTGCAATCTAAATGTTATCATTTTTGTCCATAGCTAATTCCATGCACAGAATTATTCCTCTTAAAGCTGAAGCTATCTCTGCTAATCCGTCTCACTTTATAGAGTGCTAAGCATTTAACTTATGAAATATGGTCCCTTAAAGTAATTTCTGCTGTAAATATTTCTGCTGCAAATAGAAAGAACACAGAGTTCTGCATTTGAAAGAAAAACCTTCCATGATATGCATAAATTGTTAGCTGTGTCCTCTTAAACAGTGTGACACAATCCTAGAGGACTCTGTAAATAACATTTCCTGTTGTGATATTTTAATGTGAACTTGGCCACAAGTCTTACTATTACATTCACATTCACAATGAGAATGCAACGGCAGAAAATACAGAACAATGACAAGTAATAATGTCTTGCAGTGTATTTTAAATGTTTCCAGCAAAGAAACTGAAAAATGAAGCAAAGCTCTATACAAAGCAGCTAATCTAATTTAGTAGGAATACACTGTTTGGTTTTTTTAGTTTGTTTAGTTTAAATCAGTGTGAATTATGGTGTTCATTCTATTCCATTGAAAACTCGCCTAGCGTGAGAGCTGGAAAAGCATCCATTGGAAATGAGCACAAACGAATAATACCATGTATCCAAAACATGCTTGTATTTGCCTAAATACTGTGGGAAGCATGCCAAAAACAGCTTGGTATGTAGTCCTGTATATCCAAAACAGGGTATACACTCATGTGCTAGTTCAGCCTGCAGCTTTTAAACAACTAGATGGGACTCCGGTGCTAAACATTTCCGCTGGCACAATGGCTGGAATGCAAAAGCTTGAAAGTAGGGAACACAGAGCCCTAACCTTTAGAAGAACATGTAAACCTTTGGTGGTTAAGGTGCATGAATTTTTTTCCTTCATTATTTTTCTAAATAGCACTGGCAAATTTTTCAGAACAGAGTTCTTTAGAAGTGGTCTATTTCAGCTAGATTTGGGGAACCTTACTTTGTTCCCTTGTTTTGCAAAATAAATTAACTTAACCTCCATAAAGCCCAGGTTCTTCCAGTCTGTCAATGGAAGTTTCATAATTTACTTAAATAAAAGCTGAACTATGTCATCTAAACACGTGCAAAAATGTATTGGTTATTGAATTGAGTCAAGGCTTGTAACACGGTCAAAATCCTCTCCAGAAAAGAGACAAACCCACGATGTTCCACATAACTCCTTGTGTGAAAGAATATGTAAATAGGCCTTACAGGGTTTTCTGGATATCAGCAAATACCAGCTGTGTCAGATGGTCTGAAGGGTGAATTTGAGAATAAGAGCCTGTCCAGGCTGCAAAAACAAACTATGTTTGGAAATGTATTAGCCAGCAAATTTAAACAAACAGTTTTAAATACAGGCCAAGTAAGGCAAGTTGTGTTTAAAATCATGTAGGTTGACTCTAAACTCCCCTCCTTTGCTGCCAAAGTTCAACTAGCATGTTTTAAACATGGCTTGTTCTGCTGATTGCTATTGCATAAAGTTCTGTTCAAATCCTGCTTGAAATGTCAAGTGATGCAAACGAGGCAGTATCAGCAGGGTCGTGTCAGCCCAGTGCTGAGCCTTCACCCAGCACGCCAAGAACTGCAGCTCTAAACAGTGGTGGAGAGGAAGACCCTGCTTTTACTGACCTCATTTACCTGCCTGCAAGTGTGAGCATTTGCCAGGGGTGACAATGTAAGAGCATGACAAGAACTTAAAAAGGTTTCCTTCAACCCAGCAGCTGTGGTGTCTTTTGTGGACAGACCAACTGCTTGCTAATATATACGTTACACATATATATGTGACAGTGGTGTGCTTTGCCTTACCTCAGGATGCAAAGCATAACTGTGCCAGCATGTCTCACCCCTTATTTTTTTTCTGCTAGACTAATTGTAGAAGTCAACTTGATGAAGACCTCTTGGAGTTGTTCTGTATGTGTCACGTATTTTGGATAAGTGCAGAGAAAAAGGCAAACTACCACAACACAGCCCACCTCTATTTACATCCAGAATTAAGTAATCATATTCAAACATCACTTTTCACACTGTTGGTTCAGGTTGTTCCCAAGTCTTTGAGTTTCACTTTCTGTTTCAGGTTCCAATGAATCCAAAATGATGAAACTGAGACTTGAAATCTGAGCATGTTGATGGACAAGGGCACGAGTCTAAAATGACCAGAGAGCCAGTTGTCACATATCATAACTAAGCCAAAGGTAAAACTACAATTTGGGAAGCAGCAAAAGAAGTCTCCTTGTAAGCATCTGTTCATTTTTACTTTTAGGGTACTAATCTGAATTTCCTTTGAAGTGCTTGCAGGTCTGAGTCATGCAACTTGCCTCCTTTAAATATTAGAACTATTTGGTTAAGTTCCCAAACTTAACTTACCAAGACTTTGGCAGATACAAACAATGAGTTCATCAAATTACTGTTTGGTGCAGGTAACAAATATGCTGGGAATAATGTACCTGTCTTGCAAAGGTAATTTGATAGAGTCACATTGCAGTTGAATAAAATCTAAATCATCTACAGGACAACTCCATTGCAAGAGATGCTTCTTAAAGGATATAACTTCACTGTATATAACATAGCCAGTATTGTTAAGTATTAATAGAAAAAGTCACAGGACTTTCTTTCAAATCCTAGTTCAGAGAATCAGCCATTATTCAGTATATATTTTAAATTAAAACGGCGAAGAAATTTTCAAGGAAAAAAACACAGTTGTATTAATAAAAAAGCATTCTTTCATATATCTCGTGGTAAAACAGAAAGGACATCATGCGTTGCTTTGCTTTTATATATCTTGAATTCTTATCCTTCTAGGGTCACTGCTACACTGAGATTTCCCATCTCCTGCTTTGGGAAAGCCATCCTGCAGTGCAGCACTGACATGGTTTAGTGAAGGGATGCACACAACCACTGTTTTGCTTAGCTTTGGACTCCTGATTGAACTGGTTTTTTTTAAATAACATCCATTTATTAGATAACCTTCTTAGCACAGTATGTCTTTGGACACAGCATTTAAAAGACTTTCTTTTAAAGCCCTTATGTTATATTGGGACAGTGTATAGAATATGCAAATTCTTTTTAACTAAAAATAAGTTTTTATGAAGTAATTGCAACATTATTGGACTTCACAAAGTAAGCTGGTGTGCAGAGACAGGGTTTAGAGGAGGAGAGTAGTTAAACACCTTTTATGCTTTTACAGAAAATTACTCAAATTTATGTGTTGAATAAGGGCTTGAAATGGACAAGCAGAATGATACTTTCTCATACTTTAGAAAATCCATTTGTTGAAATCTCACATTAACAAATTACTGAAAAGTCTTGAATATAATTTAGTGGTTGTAAAATTATTTGCTGATTAAAATTGCCTATTTTATCTGCAAAAGTACTTGTGAAAAAGTACTGAGAGATTTTTTTGGTAAAAGGTTTGTCTTTATCTCTCCATTAACACTTTGCATGGTAATGAAGACAATAATTTATACTCCAGGCAAAACTCTCATGGATTTCAGTGGGAATGCTACTTGAACATATGCTTTAGGAGCTAGGCGGTGGGGGGATGGTTTACATATTCTTTATAAATGTAATAAAACTATTTTAAAAGGCATAAAACAAACTGGTAAAAGCTGCTTCTGGCAGTCAGCTGCAGTGACTTATTCCATCAGCTTTAAAACTAGTATGTTTCCTTTATCAAAGAGCAGGTAAGTGTGAATTTGGGAATTTTGTGTCCTGACCTATTTTAATGGATTATCTCATTTCCCTCCATTTCATATGCCTCTCCCCTTTAGAGGTATATCACAATCACTTCTCCACTCATGAGCAGAGCCTGAGTGCCCTTCCCTCTGCTCTAACAAAGGTGAGCAACCCCTCTGGACCCTTCACTTTCATTTACAGGAAAACAAACTTGTACCTGTGCATTTTTTCCTAAAAATACGTATTATTATTTTTCTAAATGTGGGTGTGTTTTCCTGGGGATTCTTCTATTTGAAGTAAGGCACAACTGTTACCGTGTATCTCAAGTCCCAGCATTTAGTGCTAAAACAGGACCCACACTTAAGTGTCCCAGTCTAGGATGTGAATATAAAAAAAAAAACAACCCACCCTTGAATAGACCGTTTTTATCAGGAAAACTAAAGTTTAGTCAGAATCTTGTGTTCAAACTACAGTGCTTTTTACTTTTGGTTTTATGTAATCAAGGCCACTTGCCATTTACCGTTACTCACGGTTTTTTAAGTTCTAGCTACAAGTTTTCACTAGATGGCAGGAGTCCACTACCATCTGTTATCAGAGGCATTACTTGCACAGCAACAGTTGCCCAACGGCAGGGAAAAAAGTGAACATGTTCAAGTTTTGCAAAATATAGAAAAACAAACGAGAAACTTAACAGGAATGAGAAAAATTATCCAGACCCTCAATAAATCATAGGTTTTTTACTGGATATGGTTAATATGGTAGGCTGGAAATGAGTGAAAGAATAGCAAAAGACGTTCTTTTCTTGACAGAGCAGCTAAAAAGACCTTATCTTATAAAATGAGGTAGATTTATTGTTTCTGCTGTTTGTGAAAAAGTTAACTGATCCAGTAAATTAAAGTTAACTAATTAATAGGTGTATTGACAGCTTGAGAAAATTACAGTTTAAATACTAAACTACTGATCTAAAATACTATACCAAAGTAAAACCAAAACAGTCAGTGTACTGCATCTCCAAGATACTGAAAGGAGATAAGATACATTTTAAACTCTCTCCCTCAGTTTAACAAGGCAGAGTTCATGGGGTGATGATCAGTCCCCGTACAGTTTCAGCCAGTGGTATTTTGCTGAGCTCAGAGCTCTGGACAGAATTTGTCCCTCTTGTCTAGGAGAACAGAATGCAGCTCCATACAGTTACATAAGCCTTAATAACCGTGACAAATCTTCATTGTTGCACCAGGGGAGAAGCTGTTGCACTGGAGTGAGCACTGATTTTTAACAAAACTACTTTTGAAATATTATTTTTGCAAGTTGGGGCTACCAGTTCCTATTTTTAATTTATTGTCAACTTCTACTGTCTGTCTTGCCCTCCTTCTATACGTGCAGATAATTTATAAAGTGTCCAGTAATTTTCAGTGTTGCTCATGAAATATAAGAGGGAACGTTCGGCGTCTATTAAAGCTGCTTCTAAGACTGGATAACTTTCCAAAACCAGAGATAAGTCAGTGTAATGCTTTCCAAGATTCCCAAAATAGTCAGAACATTTTCTCATGATAAAACTGTATTTATTCTATGACCAGAGTAGAAAAACTATCATAAATAGATGACTGAAGCAGCATTTCCTAATATGAGATTGAGTTTTGCGATGTGCCGAGCGCACTCAAAGCCAGAGAGCGAAGCAAACAGGAGCTGAAAGGCACACATCGTGTCACAAGTGAAACATTCAGCATCTAACAAAACTTTTGCAACCTTTGCAAGCTACCAAAAAGTAATAATCCCTTTTTACTGAAACCAACAGAATCAGCACCTGTAGAATCTCTGCAAAACACGTTAGTGAATTCAAACAAGCATCACAACAAGATCCACACCAACCATTTCCCTGGAAGCCGGATGGATTTAAACAAAGTGGTCCTGTCACCCGTGTCCACAAAACTCCAACAACATCTTTCTGTCATGCTCCTACCTTGGCGATTTGCAAAGGCTGCTTCTGCTCCTTGCCCCCTTGCAGCCTGAAGCCCCACGGCGCCCCTCCGCTCATAGCAATGCAGAGATAATCCCCTGTGCCCATTTTCCTGGTGCAGTTGGGCAGCATTCACGTACAGGAGAACATGAAACACTTGGCTGGCAGATGTTCAGCGAGCTGGAGATTCGCCTGCCGGGCAGAGCTGGAGACCCAGAGCACCACACTGTTGCTGCTGCTGTGTACTGCACGAGCAAATGTAGTCATTGAGGGGAATGGAAGAGCTCCCTCGCACCGAGGGCACAGCCCACTCTTTCGTCAGATTCCGACGCTCAGCCCACCTTCAAAGTAAAGTAAGTGAACTTGGAACTTGATGGAATGCACACAAAGAGACTCGGCCGCGAGGCAGAGAAGGCTGGCTTTAAACATGACTCTCCTGACAGCTAAATCAAAACAACAGCAAAAAGAAGTGCACATTTCCCTGTGACGATTTGGGAAATAAGTTTACTTTAGTAAATGGTGCCAGACATTTTAAACTCTAATTTACCCATTTCTTGCATTTTCACTCCAAACAAAGCAAGCAGAATCTCAAGTGAAACAGCACGTACATCCTCTGAATAACTGATACGCTTAGATTGAACTGGCTTTAAGGTTTTCATCGCTACCCTGAGTGCACTTTCTGCAGCATTGCAGGCATGTAAGCAAAAAAAAAAAAAAAAGAGAAAAGCTTTATAATTTCCCTGTCTTGGAATTGCTTCTTTTTCTAGTTCTCTCTAACCTCAGTATAGTTTAACATGCACTGCTATTTAGCAATTACCTGATTTACTATTGCACCCTAATAATACCTGTTCTTATGCAGCCTGCTGCCTTTCCTACCATAGAGGGGAAGAGGGTCAGTGAAATGAAGTATCAGATCTCTCTACGAGTCCCATTAATGCATGATTTGCATTGTGTCAGTAAAGGGAAACTCTACTATAAGGACAAAAAGAAAAGATTCAGTGGGAAGGTAATTTGCCAGTGCCTTACAAACCTGGGTTCAGTTCTGTTCCTCATTGCTGACTTGGAGTCACGCAGCCTGTAGACAGCTGAGCTCCTCCAGGTCTCATTGGAGTGGTTTAAAAGGTGACTGTTCTTCAGCAGGGGATGAATATTCCTCTAGCTGAGTGTTAACAACTGAGAGCTAAGCTCCTATTCACCTCAGCCCATAGTCGGGTAGCCTGGCTTAAATCACATTGCATTTTGAACTAAGCTGGTTCTAAAGGACAGTGTTCAGCAGGTGAGCCATTTTTAATGTCTGGACAAGTTTCTGAAAGAAACACCTCTTGCTTTGAGACCCAGGGTACTTGGGCATCAGATTCTCACAGTATAAATTCACTGAGGTGCCTTTCTGAAGTGTTTCCACTTGGTTGGTTCTAAGCTGTCAGAGATGTTGGGGCTACAGGAAACACTCATAATTTAAATTACATGACTTTGCATCTAAGTAGCAGGCAACCATTGAGGCTTTAAACCTATCCGGTGCATCTGTCAATTAAGTGACCCCTGGAGTGATGCTTCAAAGGCAAAATATCCAGGTAGAGACAGGATCTTCTGTTAAACTGAAATATTCTGGCTGGAACAAGTAGATAGATCTTTAGGAGCTTGAGTCCTCCACTAGTCCTCGAAGACACTAAGGTAACACAAAGCCTGGGTGGAGACAAGATCCCTAATCAAACAGAGGAAAATGTCACTCTCTCAGTAACAGGATTTAGTAGGAGGAAGAGTACTTGCTTTATTGACTACAAGTCAACAGCTCTGGAGAAGCAAAACAAGCACAGGTTGCTGTATAATTAAATGCTTAAGGAAAACACTATCAGAGAAGCCATACCAGGAAAGGGGATGGCCTCTAAAGGGACTTTGCTAGACAGCCTTTGAGTACAGACACATCATTTGAAATAGTTCAAGGTGGCTAACTGCTTATTATCTTCTGCAGTGTTGATATGTTGCTGTAGCAGACAGATTTTTAGTCTTTCCCTAGGCAGAATCTTGCTTTAGACAAAATTCTCTCCCTTTTACCTAATGGTGCAAGTTTTCATAGATTTTATGGCAATAAAATTCTTCAGTATATAGCTGCAACAAATGCTCCATGACACTCAAATACGAAGATTAAACATCTGTTTTAGGAGAATTTATCACATAATTATGAGTCCCTCAAATGTTACAAATTTATGATGAATGCTTAATTACTGTTAGGGTGTTTTGAGCTTGTATTAGCCTCTTGTCATTTTGGTAAAAAGGAATTATCAAATGTGATCTCTGAATTTCTTCATATACTTTTTGCAGAAAACAAATTAAAGAGAATCACCCCTGCATTTGGATGGTCACATATGTGATGGGAATTTGTACTAGATACAGATGTTTCTATCACTCTTGACCATATAACTGAACTGTGTAAAGTATTAGAACAGAACAACCTTGATTAGTGATTGCTCAGCTGAAAAAATGACCAGTCAGAACACCAGGATCTGTTTGATTTTGGTGTATGACAAAGCTTTGGGGATGTTTTAACCTGGTACATCTAAAGTGATTTAGGACTCTTTGCTTGAACTGACAAGAGCTGTGATCCTGACAGGAGGAAAAAAAATAGAAGAAATAACTTTTATCTTGTCAGCTTTTTGAGGGACTTTTATAACAACAATTCCAAACAAATTGCTGCTTTCCTCTAAGGGCTAATTTCTTGTTTGCTCTGCAGTAAGGAAACCATTTGAAGTCTGTAACTAAACTATTCCCATGATGGGGAGACCCAAAGCTTCCTATGTCTTAATCTCACAAAGAATATTCCATAGACCTTAACAACTCCCATTTGCCCTGTATGAATTTCTTAAATGCTTATGCCACAGCATGTTTTGCTTTTTAATACTACTCACATCCTTTTGTACCTTCTTGCATCCTTTGGGATCTCTAATGCTGGTCAGAAACTGGACATCAAGATAAAAGTGGAGTCAGTCATGGAGTTTATGACTTTTTGGTCTCTGTAGTTTCTAGAGCTTAAATAAATGGCATAAATTCTGAGATGATTTTCAAAATACACTGAAAAATTTCAAGCTAACGGCAACTACAGCCATTTAACCACTGCCACCATCTCCATTGTTTCACTAAAACCTAAAGATCCAGTTTTAGACAACAAGTGATAAAACTTTCATGTCACAAATAATCCTATAAACTGGGCAAATGACAAATGGCAGAACTCACTCAACATCTATCTGTGCCCAAATACAGGGAAAGCTTTGCCTTCAGTCTGATCTTGTATGATGAGATCTGTTTTAAAAGAGTTCAAGGTCAAACCTCCCCTTGCTCATCTCCCTTCAAGAACTGCCAGTCAAAAACCCTGCACAATAACCTGGATGAGCTGTGATAAAGTAGGAGTAGCCACACTTGTGGAATAGCCAAAGTGAGAACATCCATCCTGAAATGTTGTCTCTGATAGCAGATAGAAAATGGAACATGGAAAATGGTGCATTTCTTTCCTCAGGCAGCCTCCACTCAAAGACTTCCTCAGCTGGATGTGGCAGCTCTGTACTTCGTAACAGGAATTTCTCTTCCATGAACTTTTGCATGTTGTTTCCTCTTGAGCCCACATAACTTCTATCTACAGCTTAGTGCAGGAAGTCATCCCGAACTAAATAGCGATGTAAAGAATCACGTTCTCTGCTTTGAGTCTGGATCCTACAGATTCATTTGATGTCCCCTGGTTCATGGATCAAGGGAAACTGTGACCAAGCAATCCCCAGGCACACTTCCCAGGCACTTATTTGACAGAACTTTTGCATATCCACCTTTTTTCAAGCAGAGAATAATTAGTCATCCTTTATAGAGAAGCCATCTCACACCTTTCATTCTCCTCATTTTCTTTCTCTATATCCTCTGTTAGTTCTAAGTCCTGTTTGAAATGAGGGTCTGCAACAGCACACAGCCTTCAGGCAGCAGACAAAGTTGGGATTTCTGCAATAACATGATGATATCTGTTTTGTTCTCTAGTTGCTAACCCCAACACTGCTAACACCTAATTTGCTTTTTCAGACACTGCAGAGTTAATGCGTTCCTGGAATTATCTTTCAAAATCTTAAAGTCTTGTCTGATGCTGCTTAGTTCAAAGCACATCGTTTTATATGTGAATTAATGGTTTTTTTCCCCAATGTATATCACCTTATACTTCTAAGCCATGTTATGGTATGGCTGCTTAGTTTTCTTAAAAGCCTTTGGTGAAGGAATTTGTTGAAAGCCTTTTGTAAATCCAAGATCAATCAGATCACCCTTATCCACGTGTTTTTTGATCCCCTCAAAGAACTGCCTTATGTTTGTAAGGCAGGACTTCCTTTTATGAAAACCTTTTTAACTCTTCCCAGATAAGTCATATTTATCCAGATGTCCACTGTTCCATATTACAGCTTCCACCTCTTTGTTTTGGATAGGTACCAGGCTCACAGGCTTCTTGTTTTCTGAGTCTCTCTTGGAACACTTTAGTTAAAAAATGGCACTCTCTAATCTCAGTAATGGTCAGCTATTTCAGCCTTGAATTCCTTTAAAGCTCTGTGTGGTCTTGGTGACCACTTCTTAGTTTTCATTGCCTCATCTGCTGCCACTTGTCCATATATTTTCTTTTCGTACTGTAATAATAATTTATGATACTGAACAGTTTTACTACAAGTGGATTTATCTAAAATCTAATTTAAATGAAGTATTTCTGCAGCCGACTTCAGAAGACATTCTCCAAATGTGAGAAGAAATAAGACATATGTTTGTCTTTTCATCCAGCAATAAAAGCAAAGCTTTCATTTCACCTACAGTTTCCTACATTAGTATCCTAGGTCTGTGGATTCTTTAAAAATGCAAACATTTCCACCCATTCCTTAGTAATGAGGAAGAGACAGAGGGAAAGGGGATATCATGATCTCTAATTTATGGGCAGCATTTTACTGCTGTAAGTACCCAGATGGTCTGACTTCCTCCTTTTTCTGCATTTCATTTTCTTTTCATATCTGATTTTTTTCCACATTAAAATCAACATAAGCTAGTTCCCTAATAATACCTATTTTAACAGCTTTCTAGTAGATGTAACTGTATCATCTGTAAACAATTTAATAAACTACCCAATTTATTGTAAAATGTGATTTTAGCCAAATGGGAGAATCAGCGGGGGGGGGAAAGGG